>CM040244.1:33412670-33812670 GCA_022545495.1 Chrysanthemum lavandulifolium | reverse complement strand
AATGCTTTGTCGATTTCGGACCTAAGCCTTTTAGGGTGTTCGACTCATGGCTCAGTAATGAGGAATTATGCACTTTGGTTAGTAGATTATGGAATGCTTGGAAAGGTGGTGGTGTGGCCGATATTCGTGCAGTGCTTGGTGTGTGGTGAGATAAAAAGAAAGAGATCATACTTGTTATTGAAAATTGGTATGTGGGATAAAAAGGCTCATAGGGGTCTGCCATCTCAAAATGAGATTGAATCCCATTAGGAAGTACTTGCTGAATATCATAGAGATTGGAGCATATTAGCACTAGTAAGAATCTTCAAAAATGTTGTGTAAAATGGGCGGTTGAGGGGGACGAAAACACTCGCTATCCTCATGCTTCCTTAAAACAAAAATAGAAGGAAGAATAAAATTATGAGTATTGACTAAAATGGTTTTTGGATTGCAGATCCATCTCAGCTCAAATGTATCATGTATGACCATTTATTGGATAGGTTCACTGAGCCTCATGTACAAAGTCCTGTTTTTCCAATGCTAGATATTTCGTAATTTGGACCTACCAGACTCAGAATTAAAAAAAGTGGCGTGGGACTGTGCAGGTTCAGTGCCTACAAGCATGCCCCTTTCACATTTAGTGGGTCAATCTTCTTATGGTTATCATGTGCCCCTCCCTTCTAAGTACCTTCTATAATTTTAGCAACTTCTGAGTGAGTTTTACATGTGTATTTTCAATATATACAGAAACGAACTCACACTGAAAACACCATCCCAATCAAGTTGAAGTTTAGTACTTGTAACATATGTAACATTTTAACCCATCCATCCGAAACTAATGAAAGGCAGGCCAAATGGCAGTTCGCTACCATTGATGTTAAAAGTGTTAGACAGATTATTTGTAAGGGTTAAAGCCCATTTATTGTTTAGCATGGCTTGTATGTAGTTAGGCCCATTGTGTACTATATATACTCTCAACATTGTAATCGTTATTGATCATGCAATACAAGGTTTAATATGGTATCAGGCCTTTAAACCGATCCTTCCTGACAAACCCTAAAGTTGTTTAACAGCAGACTTTTCTCCTTCCTCCCACAAAACCCTAGCAACCCCATCATCTTCTGTCATCATCATGACCAACTCACTAACACCTCTACCACCCACAGGTCTAACCCTTGTGGAAAAACTATACGCGGTCCACAACATTAACGCTCTTGTACCCGAGAAACTTGATCTCGATGAATCAAACTATTCATCTTGGTCTTACTTTTTCAAAGGCCATTGCACCAACTTCGGTGTCTTAACGCACATCGAAGGATCTGTTGCTTCTACATCAACACCACCAACGGACGAGTGGCTCACGGCTGATTCAATTGTCAAGTCGTGGATTTTTCTCACCCTTTCTTCAGCCCTTAGAAAACGGCTGATCAAAGCAAACCCTACAACGGCTAAAGCCGCTTGGGACACCATTGAAACCATCTTTCAAGATAACAAACGAACACGCGTGGTTGCCTTAAAAGGTGAGTTACGTTTGATCCAAATGGGGGAGCAAACAGCAGATGCTTACTTGAAAATCGACTCGATCCTCACGTTGCTCACTGATCTAGGATCGGATATGAGTGATGATGATGTTGTCACGTATGCTATAAAAGGCTTAAGTGACAAGTATCAAAACCTTGCTATGATCATTGCCCATAAGGATCCGTTTCCAGATCTCGCTACAGTGCGCTCCATGGTCATGACTGAAGAGTTGCGGATACGGTCGAAGACGCCCATGCAGCCTCCTAACACTACTTCGAGCTCTCCTCAAATCTTATTGGCTCAAACAACTAATAGTAGAGCCAATGATGGACGTACAACTCGTGATCGGGACACTCGCAACAATGGTAGTCGACCCAATACCGAGGTATGTAGGAACTTTGGTCGAGGTTATTGCCGTTGGGGTGCTAGCTGTCGGTATCTACACGATACATCTCGCAACAATGGTGTAAATCGCAACATGGTACCTGGTAATATGCGTACTCCTACTCCTAGTCCTACCATGCATAATCAGACCAATGTTAATTCCCCTGGATTGGACTTAAATGCCCAACAGCAGCTACTAAGTTTACTTCAAGCCCAATAGGCTCTTTTGGCCCAATTTCAGTTGCAATCCTCGCCACATAAGCAGCCCATCAGTGCCCCATGGTTTTCATACAATGCAGCCCAACAGACCGCCTTCACTATCTCCACAAGAACAAGCTTTATTTGCAACAATGTTCACGGCTCGGGAAATCATCCGTTCACCTAGTCAAGAGACGATGTTACCACATGCTTTAACACTATGACACTATCAGATCCCGCTAATGCAAACCGGAACATGGATACGGGTGCGCCCTCTCATGTTAACTCTTGTGCTAGTAATCTTGATACTACTTTTAATTCTCGTATTTATCCATCTGTTCTCGTTGGTGATGGGAATTCCATTCCTGTTACTAATACAGGCCATAGCACTTTACCAACTCCTCATCGCACCCTTCACTTAAATAATGTTTTAATTACACCCAATATTGTCAAAAATTTAATTTATGTTCGCCAATTTGTTCGTGAAAATAAATGCACCATTGAATTTGATGAGTTTGGTTTTTCTGTGAAGGATTTCTGGACCCGTCAAATTCTTCTCCGATGTGATAGCACGGGTGATCTCTACCCGGTCACGTCTCCATCTTATCCTCAAGCTTTTCTGGTCGGTCAGCAAACGTGGCATCAACGCCTTGGTCATCCTGGAAGTGACGTGCTACGTTCTTTAGTTAATAATAATTTAATTTCATGTAATAAGACTAAGTCTCCCATGCTTTGCCATGCTTGCCAGCTTGGCAAGCACGTGCGACTTCCTTTTTCGCTTTCTGAAACAGTTGTTAAGTCTCCTTTTGATATTATTCATTCTGATTTATGGACATCTCCACTTTCGAGTGTTTCGGGTATTAAATATTATGTCTTGTTTCTTGATCACTTTTCGCATTATTTGTGGGTATATCCATTACGCAATAAATCAGATGCATTGTCAAAATTTATTCATTTCCGTGCTTATGTTAAAAATCAATTTAATTGTGACATCAAATCCTTGCAATGTGACCATGGGGGTGAGTTTGATAACAATGCCCTACACCAATTATTTTCATCCAATGGCATAACCATTCGTTTTTCCTGTCCAAAAACGTCTCAACAAAATGGCAAATCGGAACGTATGATACGTACAATTAACAACCTCATCCGCACTTTACTTTTTCAAGCCCACCTACCACCAACATTTTGGGTTAAAGCACTTCATATGGCTGCCTACCTTTTAAACATTTTGCCATCGACTGCCATTCAAAATGAGATTCCTCACACACGCCTTTTTAAGACTACACCTAATTATGCAGATCTCCGTGTTTTTGGGTGTCTTTGCTACCCTCATGTTCACACCAATCATAAGCTTGAACCCCGAGCCACTCCATCAATATTCCTTGGCTATCCTACCAGTCACCGCGGGTATAGGTGTCTCGACTTGAATACGGATAAAATCATCTTATCTCGTCACGTGACCTTTGATGAGACAGTTTTTCCGTACGGGTCAATGACTCCGAATGCCTCACCCTCATACACGTTTTTAGATTCATCCCCGAACTTTATACAACAACACATACTCACCCATATACAACCAACCACGACTCCTGTCCATTCTGATTCAGTAGCTCCATCTACTGTTGTACCTGATTCTCCAATTCATGGCTCCCACACTACACCTGGCCCACAACCTACCCATTCCCCTCACAGCCCACTTCCCACCACTCAATCTACTTTGCAATCTGGCCCAACCCATACGTCCTCCACTACCCCCATTCCCCCTTCTGTCCAGCAACCTACAACCAATGTTGCATCACAACCCAACCCGAATCCAACTTCGACTCATCCCATGGTCACTCGCTTTCGTGTCGGTACAAATCGTCCTACTCAACATTACACTCTTCATGTGTCCACCATTTCCCCACTTCCCAAGTCGTATAAACAAGCGTTTAATGATCCTAATTGGTATAGTGCTATGCTTGATGAATATAATGCGTTAATTAAGAATAGTACCTGGATTCTTGTGCCTCGGCCTTCGGGGGCGAACGTTGTTCGTTCTTTATGGCTTTTTCGGCATAAGCACAATGCAGATGGTAGTCTTAATCGTTACAAGGCTCGTCTTGTTTCGAATGGTAGCACTCAACTTGCAGGTATTGATGTGGATGAGACTTTTAGTCCGGTGGTTAAACCGGCTACTATACGTACTGTGCTCAGTCTTGCTATTTCTCGTCATTGGCCGGTTCACCAGCTTGATGTCAAGAATGCTTTTTTGCATGGCTCGTTATCAGAGACTGTTTATATGCATCAGCCTCCTGGTTTTCGGGATTCGAGGCATCCTGATCATGTTTGTTTATTGCAGCGATCGCTCTATGGTCTGAAACAAGCCCCTCGGGCGTGGTTTCGACGGTTTTGACCTATGCTACTCGGGTTGGTTTTCATCATAGTCGATGTGACTCTTCTCTTTCATTTACGTATGTGGGCCTGACATTGCTTACTTATCGCTATATGTTGATGATATTGTGTTGAGTGCATCTTACGACTTTTCTACAACAGATATTGCTTCTATACATACGGAGTTTTCTATGACTGATTTGGGGCCTCTTAATTATTTTTTGGGTATTTCTGTGACTCGTAATACTTCTGGGATGTTTTTATCCCAAGAGAAGTATGCGACTGAGGTTCTTGAGTGTGCTAGCATGCTTACTTGTAATCCGTGTCGTACTCCGGTTGACACGGATTCCAAGCTTTTTACTGATGGTGATCCTGTTTCAGATCCTACTTTGTATCGTAGTCTTGCAGGGGCTCTACAATATTTGACCTTCACGCGGCCCGATATATCTTATGCGGTTCAACAGGTTTGTCTCTTTATGCATGATCCTCGGGAGCCTCACTTTTCTGCTCTCAAGCGGATCTTGCGGTATGTTCGTGGCACCTTGACTTATGGGTTGCAGCTTTATTCATCTTCGACGTCTTCCTTGGTTGCTTATTCTGATTCAGATTGGGCTAGGTGTCCGACTACACGTCGGTCTACCTCTGGTTATTGTGTTTTTCTTGGCAACAATCTTCTATCCTGGTCCTCCAAGCGCCAGTTTACTCTCTCTCGATCTAGTGCCGAGGCTGAATATCGGGGTGTTGCCAATGCGGTTGCGGAAACTTGCTGGTTACGCAATCTTTTACGAGAGCTTCATACGCCACTGTCTACGGCTACGCTTGTTTATTGTGACAATGTGAGTGCGGTCTACCTTTCGTCTAATCCCGTGCAACATCAATGCACGAAGCACATTGAGATCGACATTCACTTTGTTCATGATTTGGTTGCTACGGGTCATGTACGTGTTCTTCATGTTCCTTCTCGCTATCAGTATGCATATATCTTTACCAAGGGTTTACCTACAGCCTTATTTGATGAGTTTCGCCCGACTGAGCGTTTGTGTACCTCCGCTCAAAGCTGGGGTCATTAGACAGATTATTTGTAAGGGTTAAAGCCCATTTATTGTTTAGCATGGCTTGTATGTAGTTAGGCCCATTGTGTACTATATATACTCTCAACATTTTAATCGTTATTGATCATGCAATACAAGGTTTAATAAAAAGGTCAAACTGCAATTGTCCCAAAAGTATTTAGCAAGGGTGATCGCCCAAATACTAAGATGTAATACACAGACTACACTATCATGTGGAACTGCCTTGTGTTTTTAAGACAAGGGAAGAAGACATGGATGACGATAGGTTCTAGCCTTTTCCTGTCCGGAAGAACCACTAACTAATGAGTGTGCTACTACACTATAAAGGATGTTATCAGTATACTTTTCAACATAATGCGAAAGATGCATAAGATGCATTTTTATTGCTATTACAAACATCTTATATCCAACACTAATTTTGATGCTCATCAGCATTCAACAACATTAAGAAATTTTGAAGCATACTAAGATGATACACATTATACTAAATTTTATAGAAAGGGAGAATAAGTACTTTAAATTAAAAAATTCACTAGAATTTGTTTTGTTTATTTTCGTTGTTGTTGCAGCAAACCAGCGGTAAACAACCCCTCTTACTGCAGCAGCAACAGCAGAAGTTTATTTGGTCAAAACGGGTGAAACGGGTGATTTGGTCACTTAATTTTACACGTTTTGGCTCAAATGTGTGAAATGCTTGATTTTTTTTACATGTTACTTATTAGTATACATTTGGAGTAAAATAGGTCAAAACGGCTAAAATGGGTCAAAACAGGTGAAATGGGTGTAACATAAATGACAAAGTTACTTATTATTACATGTTTGGGCTAAAATGGGTGAAATGCGTCAAAACGTGTAAAATGTGTGTAATGACTCAAATAAACGACAAAGTTACTTATTAGTACATGTTTGGGTTAAAATGGGTCAAAACGGGTGATAGATACATATGTACAGCAACTTCGCATACAGTTATGATACAAGTCACCATGTAACATATATTATGTCTAAACCCGATCAATTTATGCATATAAATCATGCCTCTTACTCTATACTTAACTTGATTACAATCAAACATATGTAATAATGACAACATAGTACAACATCCATTACTTGTTCTTGCAAGTCATTAATGATAGTATAATACAAATGTCTTGATCTATTTGTAAAGACATTTTTCTTATGTCCATTTGTATGATAGAACAAGTGCTCATTTGAGAAAGTTTTGACTATTAGCTATTGTGACGTGTTTTGACAATTAAGCATGAATCTTTTCTAACTATAGGGAAGGGCCTAACAAAGCTAGAATCGCCCAAGAGTAAAATAAAGAACCTTTAAAGTCTTAAATCAAATCGAAATCTTCACATACTTTTTACAAATCATGAAAATCATTAGTTCGTTTTTATGTTATCAAGGAAAGAAGCTTACTGTAAATTGTACTTTTTAGTTAACTTTTAGCGTCTTTCTGCTAAAACAATGTTGGTCATCAAAAGATTTGACCACGTCAAAACTTTATCATTGAGCGCGATATGAAACTCGTAAGTGGATATTGAGACAAAAACTTAATGTGGAAGTGATTGAGATGAGATAAATCAAAATGATCGTTAGATGTATACCATTTTTTGAATCAGAACGAATCATATCAAAATGACAAGACATAGTGATCAATGTCCTTAAGGTTACAAGAACATTTCCTTAGTTTGTTTACAATCAACACGGCTGACCATTCGCATCCAGAATTCATGCAGTCACCTAGTTGGATTCATTTTAATAGCGATTAATTGATCAAGTTCACTAGTACAAAGCTTAATTGCTCATAATGATGAGCATTCTCGTGCAACTTAGATGGTTTCATCAAGTTGAAAACAAGTCAGTCAAATTCATAATACAATTGAATAAATATAACAACTACCTTAATTAGTTTCATCAACCTTGTTGGTTTTGTCACTAGGATCCTTAATTATAAACCTACCACCATTATCACTATGTAGAGGCTTTTTTTTTCTTTTTTTTTTTCGCTTTTGTTTTCATTTTTTGTTAACTAGCTCTTCGACATGTTATTTTACTTTTCTCACCTGGCTAGATTTTAAAACCGACTCCTTCCCAGCTGCGCCTGAGATTCATGTTATGCCGTTGATTCATAGTCAATTATCTTGCTTGCTCGTAAAAGTAACTTTAGGGGGAGTTTATCTTAGCTTATTTGATGGGCTTATAAGCTTAAAGTTTGACAAGCAGGTATCCTTGTCTTATGAGCTTATCTACTCGAGCTTATGAACTTAATTAAGTTGTAAAGTCATGTTGATAAGCTTATAAGCCATTTAAAATGAGCTCATCAAACTATGAATAAGCTCGTAAGCCATAAAAAAAATTAAGTCAAACAACCCCTTAGCAATGTTCGTTCGCCATTGTTCGTTTTTGCAGCTGCACTAACTTTAAAAGTTTGAGCCATAACTATTTGGATGGACGTTTGTGGAATCGTGGATACCACTTCGCTTAGCCTTGAGTTACACTTGACTATGTAGCAAAATGTGCTTTTGTTTTACATGTGAAGTGTTAAGTTAGTTTAACATAACAAAAATTACCACCATCAAATAGTCCTGTCATAGTCATATAGGCACTTTATTTGCAACCCAAACAAACATAACAAAACTCAATTCTTTAATCAAAGATTAAAATACACCATTTGACCCTAAACTTGTACCCAAACCACACGCCGAGTACAACAGAAAAATTACAGTCACCCAAGCTCCCTAATGTTCAGGTTTTGCATCACCCAAGGTCCTTTTGACCCTTATCCGTCAGCCAGACTCTGTTATCTACCAAACATGTGTTTTTACTCTGAGGGCATAATGGTCATTTTATATATTTTGATTATTACTCACATTAATTAATCGGGCTTCTTTCTACATGTCCCATCCATCTTCCCATATACATCTATACGAATTACACTGCCTCTTTCTTCATCCCCAAACTTTCTTTACAATATTTTTTTTATAAAAAAAACGACAATTTTAACGATCTCAAAACATTTATACCACAGATCTATCTCACATGTCCTAAGCAAGACTTGAACCCACAACCATTTGGTTGAAGAGATTCTCACACAACATAGGGTACCATTGGGATACAAGCCCTTTGGTTTTCTTTACAAGATTTATCACAAACCCCAATTGCATGTCACAAACCCTAATTGCATGTCACAAAACCAGTGCCATATTATTGAGATAAATAATTTCAGAGCATGGATTTTACATTATCGAAACTAAGAAGAGATCCATGTGGAAAGAAGCCCGATTAGTTAAAGTGAGTGATAATCGAAATATATGAAATGACCATTATGCCCTCAGAGTAAAAACACACGTTTGGTAGATAACAGATGTTTTTGTGACGGATACCGATCAAATGATCCTTGGGTGATGCAAAACATGAAAAGTAGGGACCTTGGGTGACTGTAATTTTTTTTGTGTGCTCGGCATGTGGTTTTGGTACAAGTTGAGAGACGAACGGTGTATTTTACTCTAAAATGATTGATGATACTAAAATCACCAACGGAAGTTACTTTCGTGGAGCTATTTTTGAGCACGTAACGACTGATATCCAGATTTTCTCATACAATGAGAATCTCAACAGCACCCATCTCTAAGCATCTTAAAGTTTCATCCTAACCAAATACATACTTACTAGTATCCTGACCGATCTCTGCAAAATACTTCACAACCAAGCGGTTTGCTTGGATAAACACTTAACATTAGCAAGAGTTTCATACAAGAGTTCAATAGCTGGATTGAAGCCACTCTCACCCCCAAAATCATTCAGGTTTTGCTAACATTCTCTAACAATATATATGATACATCAAACAAATAATATCACAACCCTTGTACATAAGACACTATAGCAAAGACCGCATGCAACTGTCAAAGTATACATACGACTTATTGGCTAATTATTTGGTAAGTTGGCATAAATTTCACGTTGGATGCATAATATACTAGTTTCTACCAATTTCGATATCCATACGTACTCACGAAACTTTACCAAACTAATTCTAAGTTTGTAACTAAAAATACCCATGGGAATCGTGTTAGTTTTATGGATATAAATTAGTAGACGTGAGTTAGGATCGAACTCGATACCACGGGATTGCACACTTTACGTATGACTAACGGACGTTAAAGTTAATAATTAAATATAAAACGTTATATTTATTTATTGATTAAACGAAATAACTAACGGAAGTTAAGTAATTAATGTAATGGACTAACGGGCGTTAAATATATTTGGAAAAGGACTAAATTGCAAAGTTTGGGAAGGTTCCGGAATCCCTTGGGGATATCCACAACCGATCGGCCATAGGACCAAACCCAACCCAGCTTTGACTCCAACTTGTTCACCAAGTTTGCTTGAGTATATATACAAAACCTAGGGTGTTTGTAAATTATCTCTTGTGCTCATTGCTAAACCCTAAAACTGTTTTGTGTGTGTTTTCTTTGTCCAAACCGATCGGTCAAACCCTTTAGGGGATCGATCAACTCTTTTCCAACAAACAAAGTTATTTGTTTTATCAAAACTAGTATTACTTTAATTCGGTTTAGTACGTGTGTACAAGAACGTGGTAATAACACATTATTGTTATTATTCTTGGATTGAATTACAAAACGGTAAGGGGTAATTCATATAATCCTAATTAAATCAAATTAGGGTTCTTCCATTGCTAGTTTGTGGATTTGAATCTTGTTCGGCTAGAATCAAGAAAAGGTACGCATATTCTTTTATGTTAATTAATTGTTCATTAATAAATCCTATACGCTTCCGCTTGAATACTTTGATGTTTTGTGGTTATTTATTTGAATGTCATGTTATATAATTCCAACAAATCGAACATACAAGTAAAATCACAAACTAAGAGCCACACTTGCAATTTTAGAACAATAATATGTACGCTACATATATAGCTATCAAACAACAACATTAAAACAAAAATATAATAACGATCTAATGCCATAACAACACAATACTTGATACCTAGTTCTTACGACAAGATGAAGACGAAGAGTGGCTTTTGGTGATTTATGAAGGTAGAAACTTTAGAGAAACGATCAATTTAAATATTTATTTATGTCAATGTATGAGTTGATGAAAATAAAAATTAAAATGAGAAGGGTGAGAAGAAATCACAACTCCACTTTCAATTAGATGCATATACCAAAATAAATGTATCGCCTTTTAAAATTCTCTCTTATTTGAAATGTGCGGCTAAAAATCTTTCACTTCGATGACTTCCATGACGTATTTAATCAATGATTAATTGTCATAAAAGAATTATGATCTTTTCATAACTTTTACAACCATATGAAAGAGAAGTACAATACCATGATGGGAGTAGTGAATCCAACTCACGATTAGGCCGCTAGTAATCGCGACCCAACCAAGAGTTGGCTGAGCATTTCAACCGTGTCCCCTCCCCTGCGGCCCTTGCGAACGAGTCCCCTCCTGTTTTGGCTTGGTTGGGTCGTCCAACAGATCAAATGAAATACAAAGGCTCGTGTGTATGTGTGTGTGTGTTTTTATTTATTTATTTTTATTTATGTATGTTTTTTTCGTGATCGGGGTCGCCTTATTACGGGCAATTGGTCATGTATTTGGTCTTAGAGGGAGAAGCTGAGGTGGCAGGATCACAAGGTCGCTTATAGGGTCACCATTAAAAAAAGACTCTGTTCATCAGACATATAACGTAGGATGCAACCTTGGAACTAAATTTTCCATTAAATCAGACGTACTAGTCTACAAACAGAAAAAAAGAAAGAGATGTGGGATTCAATTAGATTGAGATGCTTAAGAGGCAGGAGACAAAGACCAAAATTTCAACAGGAAAGCCTGTTGGTTTCCAACCGACAGACGAATAAAACAAAAGAAATAAATAAAGAATGAGTTAGTTAGCTAAAACAACATATACACAAATAAAACCGCTTAACTAACTCTGTAATCTTCATGCAGGAAGCTCTCGTAAGGGGTTCCATTTAGTACCTTTGGATGTCACCCAGTTTTCAACCTGCTCACGCAAAGGACCTTGTGTATCTTCACCTGCCGACTCTTTAGCCCCATTTGTGGAATTCTAAGAAAATCTTGAACGTCATTTAATACCTGCAAGAGCGAGATAAAATCAATCGTTTACTTTCCAACGATAAAAAGTAGAGGTGATGAAGTTAGGTAATGGGTCAAAATGGGTGTTTGTTTAGTGATACACTTTGAAGTTTGAACAGCTTTCAAACCGTTTGTTATTAGAGATAAATGAATATAAGTGAACGGGCTGAAATTGCCACATCTAAAAGGAAGTGACAAATTTGAGAAGAAATGTTGAATATCTTACTGTATGACTCTTAATTATGTCCTCGTAGTAAAGGATGATATGTCTAGTGGTATTGAAGTATTCCAGTGCTTGTTTAACCATGTTGTCAGCATGTTGCAGCTCGGTATCGTAATGTTGTATTAATTGAGGGCTTGTAGAATCTTAGCCTGACATTATATCAGATATTTTAGTAAAGATGAAATCAACAAATGCATGCCTACACCATAAAAGATACACACAAACCTCATCAGGGGAGTGCACGTGGGATTTATGCTTGCCATTTAGTGGCTTAGCACTTTGGTCGTAAGCATTAGCAAGTATTGATATTCTTCTACGAAGAAGATTTCTTCTGAAAAGGAAAATCGTTGAAACTCCCTTCATGTTGAAGTAGTCTACTATTGCTTCATGATTCTGCATCGGACCCTGAATAAAATTAAAGAAGTCAAGCTCGCAAGCAACCCTTAGATTCCGGACATGACAGGATTCGTATGTAGGTGATAGAGGTCATAGATTATCATCATACCCAAGCCTAAAGGTGACTTCACATATGATGCCTTTATCAACCAAACAATCACAAACAGTCATGTATAATGTACTTAAACACCGAAGATTCTTATATATTATGCTCGTTAAAAGCTCATCACCACAATGGGCGATCTAAACAATACATTGTGGCAATTTCTATTGACCGAAAAGTGGAAATCTAACGCAATGTAACTTAATATAAATATTCATTTAGGCTGGTGTTGCATACAAGGAAGACACACAAACTCGTTGAGTTTATAATACATGAATACAATAAAACCATGTAGACACCACAGTACACAGCGGAAGACTTAAGATCATAACAAATAAATAATTAATCGAATTAAACGTAACATACCTCTTGCGAATGTCGATCTCTTGAACAAAATGTAAGAAGTGGTTTAAAGAGTTGTCCTCACCGCTTTACAACTCAAACCAATTAGGTGTAAGAATAGTGTCTAACTACCACGCTTTTGTACACACGAATTAACCAACGAATCAAGCGATTGCTAGATCTAACACGAGTCCTTGTTTTATGGAAAACAAAACCAAAACACCCTTGGAGGAGGGTTCGGCCGAACAAGAGCAAGAGAGGAAGAGGGAGAGATCTAGGGTTAATTCAATGCACAAAGTAATGAGAAACCCTAACCCCTAGCCTCTATATATATAGTGTTTACAAATCTTTGGGAACAAGTTAGGGTTTGGGCTTGGAGAAGCCCCCTATGGCCGGCCATGTGAAGCCCCCAAATGGATTCCCATATCTTTTCCATTTTAAGATTTTACACTACAAGTCCTTCTCTTTACAGTTAACGGTCGTTAGTTATTTTCCGTTAGTTATTTTCTGTTAAATACTTAACGATCGTTAGACGGACTTTATATGTAATAATTAATCGTAAACATTAACATTAATTATTTAACTTGAATTCTCATTCGCTAATGTGTGCAATCCTGTGGTCACGAGTTTGAATCCGGACATTTACGTATTTGTAAATATATACATTTCCAACAGCTCCAACTTGGATATGTTTACAAAATGTGAAATGACATAGGTTAGCGTCTAGCAACACGCCAATGCCCCCGGTACAACTCGTGTATGGTTTTCTGGAGAAAAACCAAGTTTCGATGATTCATCATCATATTCATCCTTTTGTTTCTAATACCATGTTATTAAGAATATGGATCTCACTCATTTCTTAATTAACTATTTTGTTTCTCGCTTATGTGATTGATCAAGATTACCAATTCTTCCGAACGTATTCCGAAGACCTTGGGCATGGCCATGCAAACATCTTAACAACCCTACGAGGGCCAAGAATATTATACTTCAAAATAAATTTGAAGGAAACAAATCTCGCTTTGACTACAAGCGTAAATCATAAATTTTAACACTTCGAAAACAACCCTTATAACTACCGACACGATAGCGTTAGATTGTTTCACAAAATGCACTACATCCATGACATATCTCGGTATCTCAAGTCGAGGATAAATATTCATGATATACTTAATGACTAAGATCCATAAAGTATCATCATGTGAGTGGGATAAGTCCTATACTCAATTCATTGAATATCATCCGAATTAGTCATGCTACGCATCAATATACTTTCAAGTATATTCTAACTAATAGTCAGATTTGTCTTAATTCAATATCATTCCCATGTTATTGATTGACAATGGACTATTTAGAATAACTTAAGCTATTCAAGGATTTAAACATGTAAATATAGGATAACATCATAATAAATGAATAATAAACATAACAAAATACTTTATTTCATTTCAATAATAATGTTTACAATATCCTTTTATCTAAAATACTTAGTCACGGATGGGCATGAAACTACTAGCTAAACGAAGTCCAAACTTATCGACAAATGATTAAGTTTTTCACCGTAAGGCCTTCGTTAAAGGATCCGCTAGGTTATCATCTGTGAACTTTGAGCAACTCAATTTCACCTATCTCGACTTGTTCTCGAACATAGTGATATTGTCTAGGATAGTGTCGGTGCCCTTCATGACTCGTGTTCATGGGCAAAAGTTATTGCGAAAAATTGTCACAATATACTTTAATAGGATTTTCAATCGACGGCATAACACCAAGCCCGAAACAAACTTCCTTATCCAAACAGCTTCCATGGCGACCTCGACGCCGCTATGTACTCACTTTTCATAGCGGTACATCGCAAGTGTTGTCTGCTTACTCTTCCAATCCACAACACCTCCATTGATGACAAATATGTAACCCGTCGAGACTTCGTATCATCTTTGTCACACTTCCGAGATGCATCGCAAAACTCGTAATGACACATTTCGCTCGGATTTCCATATACTATGAACATATCTCTTGTAGCCCTAAGGTACTTGAGAATATGTTTAACAAAGATCGATGAATTTCACCCGGATTCTGTTGATACCGACCGGTCAAGTTTTGAGCAAACGCCACATCGGGCCTTGTGCATCGCATCGCATACATGATAGATCCTACACCAAGCATAAGGAACTTTCTTCATCGCGCCACCTCTGCGGTGTTGAAGCACACCTTGGTCGCTCAAACCATGATTTACTTGCATTGGCAAAATCCCTTCTTGGAATTTTGCATATTGAATCTCTTCAATATTTTGTCAATGTAAGCACTTTGGCTTAAACCAATTAGCCGCCTTGATCTATCCCCTCAGATCTTGATTCCGAGTATGTATCTCGCTTCCCTAAGTCTTTCCTCGAAAAACATTTACCAAGATAGGCTTTCACCTCATTTAGACTTGGTATATGATTTCCCATGATTAATATGTCATCGACATACAAAATAAGGAAAGTAACATGACTCCCACTAGCTTTGTGATATACACACGGCTCATCAAGATTATGAGTAAATCCAAAACTTTTGATTTCTCCATCGAATCTTTTATTCCATTGCCTTGATGCTTGCTTCAATCCATAAATGGACCTCTTAAGCTTGCATACACGGTTAGGAAATAATGGATTCACAAACCCCTCCGGCTGTGCCATATAGATGTCTTCATCTAGATGGCCATTCAGAAAAGCGGTTTTGACATCCATTTGCCAAATCTCATAGTCATAGTGTGCGGCTATAGCTATGAGAATCCTAATAGCTCTTATGTCCGCTACAGGAGAGAATGTCTCCTCGTAATCAATGCCATAGGTTTGAGTAAAACCTTTAGCCACTAGACGAGCCTTGTAGGTGTGTACATTGCCATCCATGCCGGTTTTCTTTTTGAAGATCCACTTACTTGCAACGACTTTAGCATTGGGAGGAAGGTCAACTTCAATCCGTAAATCATTATTTTCATGGTGCATTTCCCCATTCATAGCAATCGCCATTTATCCTTTTCGTGATCGACCATGGCAGCCTTTATAGTTAGCGTGTTCATTAAGATCCCCAACTATATTTTCCTCCACCTCACGTTAAGACATAGACGGTCAGTGCACGTATAGTCCTTCCGAACTACGAATGGGAACAACTTCGTGAGGAGCGCCTAAGCTTTGTGCTCTTCTTGAAGTTGGCTAGTATTTTCGAAGGTGTTGTATCCTCTTGATCATATTCCATATCATATACTCTCCCACCGAGTTCTTGTGATATGAGATTCCTTTCAAGGAAATCTCCATACCTAGCCACTATGACTTTGTTCTCACTGGGTAGTAAAAGTAGTAACCCATAGTTTCCTTAGGGTATCCTACAAAGATACACTTAACGGATCCTGGTTGGATCTTATCCGGTGAGTCACGTTTAACAAACGGCTCACATCCCAGCACCTTTAAGTAAGAAAAGTTGGGAGCTTTTCCCGTCCATATTTCATATGGAGTTTTAACAACCTTCTTCGTTGGAACCATATTCAAAATGCGAATAGCGCTTTCAAGGCATAATCCCAAAAGTAAAAGGAAGAGTCGTAAGTTCAAACATTGATCGTACCATATCAAGTAAGGTACGATTTCTCCTTTCGAGATACACCATTTTGTTGTGGAGTATAAGGAGATGTGAGTTCTTGGATAATTCCACACTCGGCTAAGTAATCTTTGAACTCTTGACTTATATACTCACCACCTCTATCGGATCAAGAGCTTTAATCTTCTTTCCAAGTTGTAATTTGTGACAACCCGTACTTTCGTGTCATTTCTCGACACCGCTCATGTCTCATTATTTCAACATTTTAGTAAACTTGGTTTACTTGTTTCAAATTGCGTAACCTTGGAGGTTTAGCTTAATTCATGATCATGACATCACGTACATTTCATATGGACTATGATTAGTCTACATTTCATTGACATCATGTGCATCTCATTAGTGCATTCACGACATTTCATTTCACCCTTCAACGCGTAATTTTTATATTTAATAATTTTTATCGCGTGAGTTTTATTTTGATTATTTAACCGTTACTTTCAAAATGATCCCGAGGTATTTTTAAACTTACATTTAGTTTATAAAAACTATATTTTTAGTTTTCCTAGTGTTTCAAATTTATTTGGTACTTAAATCGTTAAAGTTTAATTATTACGTCGTTTTCTTAAAAATTTTACGATAATTATTTTATCACTCAATTTTCACAAGGAAAGTATTTTTACAATTTTTATCATCTCATTACAATCTATTTTGATTTACTAAAAACTTACTTGTACCAAAAAGTCACAATTATCTACAATTTACTTACCTTTTCTTTACAACTTATACAAATTATACACAAAATTATACAAGTAATTGTTTTAAAAAAAAAAAAAAAATATAGTTGGGAGACAATAGTCCCCCAAAAACCGGCCACCTAGAGGGTGCATTTATTGATTGGAGTGGCTTGTGATTGTATCAAATTTCACTCAACTTAAAAGTCTTACATCTATTATGAATTCTCATTCATATTTCTCATAGTTACTAGTGTAAAAAATTTAGTTTCTCTCTTTTCTTTGGCTCTCAAACCGCCAACATCAAGACTCCAAGGGATCAAAAATTTTCTTCAAGTTCAAGTGTTATTTCAACCTAGATCATATCCTTTTATGGTTTTGAAATAAAACCAAGGATATTTAAGTTAATCCTTGTTACTAGCACCTCTTCATTTTCACTAGTAAGCATATTCTTATCATTTCAAGTTTCCTTATCATTTCATATGTTTCCTTTCATTTTGGAACTTATATGCATGTTATGTGATTTATACCATTTATTTCAAGATTTTAGAAGTTATATATATTTATAGTCATCCTATAATTATTCCCAAGTTATTCTTTGGTATTGATGGTGATTAGGAACCCATGACACCCTAAGAAGGTGTATGGTAGGATTAGATTAGCTTTGGAGTTGATTTGAAGGGATTAGAATAGGTTTTGTCCGAGAAAAACTATTTTCGTAAACTATATTTTACGTTCTGTCCTTAATTCGGATTTCTGGAAAAACCAACAGTTGATACGACATTTTGGCCTTCATATTTAGAAAATATACTTTAAAACGAATCCGTGGCCTTTTGAACGGATAAAACGGAGTTATAACGAAGCCGTGGTGAATTTTTAAAGTTTGACGATTTAAACGATAATTTTCTGAAAAATCAGCTTGCTGTTTTACATATTTCGGTCAAAACGAGCCTTAAGCTTCACAAATTATTTCGACTTATCAAAAATATATTAGTTTACTTTGATACGAAGCCAAGGACATATTTTACGAGAAAATGGATTTGAAACGACAAATATGTGCACGTTTTATAAAGTTGCCGTAAATATTATTTTTCGAAAAACTATATTATTTTTACGTTACAAGTATTTTATTAGTAGTAAGGGCTATGTTTGCGGCGCTTTTAGCCATGATGTGAAACTTTTGGAACGAGTCGCTTTTAATAAAATCAAGTTCATCGGCCTTATTTTCCAAAACAAAAAGCCGTTTGTCAAGCGGAGTCATAGTAAATTATTTACGGATGTTCAAACATTGGCGAAACTCATTTTTCGCACACAATTAGCAAAATCACTATCTTTAGCCTTTAATATCTTTATGATCGAGACCTTTTGAACGAAAACTCTTGAACTGAAACTTTTAGATATCGATACAAACTTTCCAAAACCGTCGAGTTCGTTTCTCTAACGATCGACGACACCATTTTACGACTACTTTTCCGAGTCATTTTGTTAATTTCATGGTTTTTCCGACGACATTGTTTTGACGAAAAATGGTAATTTCACCAAAATCATTATAAAACCATTATAGGATGACATTTTGACGTAAAAACATGTAAAGTCATTTTTGAAGGGTCAAGACGTCAAATAAGTATTTTTCGTCGACGAGTAATATTTTCAAAACCCGTAAATGGTATAAATAACATACGTAGTGCATGCATAGCATTACATTGCAACTCATGACATATCATATCATTCGTTATAGGTCCCGATTGACGCATAACATTAAACCTCGGTGTACTCACTTTTGCCGTTATTCCAGTTTATCCAAGTGAGTTTTCATAGCCCCGTTTTTACATGCTTTCGATTATTTTCAAACCCACGGGGGAGAATACATTGCACTACATTTTTTTTGTACGATACCAAGTATGTTAAATTCATTACATTGCTTAAGTTACCACACTTGCCAATTTGAAAGTCCCCATTACTTGAACATGAACCGTTAATCTTTGAAGCGAGGATGAGTGGATAGATCTATCGAGGGCGACGCTCCATCCGGGTTGGTGAATCCCAACCGTGCAAACGGATGCATTTCATTTGATGGTATTACGGAGTTGTCGGCAAACACTCTGCAGGGCATACATTATTGAACAGTCTAGTTTCGGGTCATGGGCTTAGAGCAATTGTAACATTATTTTTACGTGACTTGATTGTCATGCATGGTCTATACTTGTGTAGTCGATAAAACATTTACATAAACCTATGATTTCTCACCAACATTATTGTTGACGTTTTAGCAATGTATTTTCAGTAACCGAGGCATTCGCATCATGACATGGTTTAGGGACCTATATTTTGAGTCGCATGGCCGACTTACATTATGTACATTATGGCTCTTTATTTCAAAACATCGTTTGGATTTGTAACATATTTGTATTTTGGCAAACTTGTTAAACCTTTTGGGACCGATGTTGTACTCTGATTATGTTTTTATGATATATCCAACGATGTGTTTTTAAACGACACTTTAGGTCGTTCAATATAACGTGATGTGGTGCTATGACGGTCATTGCCTGTGAATTCCATTCACCGCAAAACAGTAAATTGGGGTGTGATGATTGGTATCAGAGCTACAGTTATAGAGAACTAGGATTGCATCATTGACCCTAGACTATAGCTACATTATCATAGCATCTCATCATTTCATCATAGTACATGTTCATTGTTATCATGCGGATTCACTTACACTTTGTTCGAGATTATTTACATTTATTTCATATCGGTTGTCACAGACATGTCTTCAGATTCTCACCCTATTACCATATCATCGGACCCTAGCATGGATGATGATCCATCACATTCCACTGAGATTGTATCTTCTATCGGATCCACTGCAGCCTTTCCACTGATCATGACCGACACTGAGACCGAACCCTTTGAGGAGGGCGAAGTCGCACCCACACCTCACGTTAGCCCAGTTCATAACCCGTTGCTCGCACCATCACCACTACCATCACCACCACCAGCACCACTACTACCACCATCATCACCATCATCATCATATTTTTTTAGAGATCCTGTACCCGCATCGGACTTGCCGCCCAAAAAGCGTGCACGTTTCGATATCCCTACACCATCCATTGAGCCCGAGCCGCCCGCTAGATTTGAGATAGGCGAGAGTTCTAGGGCAGCTGCTGCACGACAGCCTTCCACAGAGGCATTAGGTGCCCGTATCGATGCACAGCAGTTACAGATTGATAGTTTGACGCGACAGTTAGAGGAGTTGTCGGTTGATAGGATTGAGCCCATCGCTGAGGAGGTCGAGGGTTTGATATTAGGCAGGGTTTGTATTGACTTAGATTTTCAGAGTCTTCAGCACAGACAGATTGAGGATAGAGAGCACATCACGGAGTTGAGGCAGGAGATGCCTGAGTTGTTTGACAGGGCTGATATGGCACGAGATGAGTTACAGAGTCAGTCGCAGGAGTTGTCTTTAGCCCGTGAGCGTATTGTTTCTTTGCAGGGTCAGATGGATGAGATGAGGAGTTTGATTGATAGTTTGGTTCTTCAGGTTCGCGATCTTCAGGATAGGGCAGGCGGAGCACCATGAGGTGCCTTATGTAGACTTTTGTCATTGTATAGTTTTGACCATTATTATCCTAGTCACAAGGTGTGTGACGTAGTTTAAAGAACTTGTTGTCTTTTGATTGTTGTACAAACAAACGTATCAAGTATTGACTCTACTATGTAGGAGTGGTTATTATTATCTATGATATCGGTCCATGTAGGCCGAAATTTTCATGTATATTATCCACGTGTGTTGTGATTATATTGTGATATTTCATTATTGTTCCGTTGTGATTCCATTTATCTTTATGCATGTTGTGGTTGTGGATATATTTGCATGATGGTTGTTTCTACTTACGAGTTCTCATGATTGTTTCATCTTGTGATTTTGAAGAGTTATGGCACCGAAGAAAGCTACAGTTGAGATGACTCAAGCAGCAATTCAAAAATTGGTAAACGATAGCATTGCTAATGCACCGAGAGTCGAAGGGAAGCATGGTTCTTCTGCTTGCTGAAGCTTGTCACAGTCTTTCGGAAGCCGCTAGATTATTGCTACTACCGGTAATGCCGGAGGATCCGGGGTTAAGAAATGTTCTTACAAAGATTTCAAAAGTGGTGAACCCACTAAGTTTCGAGGTACCGAGGAGCAACAAACAATGGTTAGATGGTTTGAAAAGTTGGAATCGGTATTTTGCTTTGTAACCGTCCGGATGATGAGAAGGTTAAGTATGCTACGAGCACTTTGCTCGATGGAGCGTTGTCATGGTGGAATTCATACGCGCAACCGATTGGTATGGAGAATGCTTTTAAGCTTACGTGGGAGGAATTTAAGAGCTTGGTGACTAAGAAGTTTTGTCCTCGAACGGAAATCAAAAAGTTAGAGACGGAGTTCTATGAATTGGTCACGATTGGGTACGACATCGACACATACATTCGGAGATTCCAGGAATTAGCCGCATTATGCCCGTCAATGGTATCGGATAATGAAAAGTTGCTAGAGGCTTTTATTGGAGGACTTCCTGAGATCATTCAAGGAGATGTGACTTCATTCGATCCACAATCAATTGAAGAAGCTATTCGAGTTACTCAGAAGTTGATGGCACAAGTGGTGAAGCGAGGCAAGTACACCACCACTAACCGAAACACCAACAACAACCCCAACAACCGTTTCAACAACAATAATCGAGGCAACTACAACAACAATAACAAGCGCAAGTGGGATAACACAAGGGGTAGGAATGCTACTCAACAACCGCCCAAAAGGCAAGAGGTTGCTAAGGTTTATGCCGCGGGTCAAAAAGAAGGAAAAGGATATTCGGGGGTTTTGCCGAAATGTAATAAGTGTTTGAGTCACCACAATCCGGGTCGATGTCCTGATCCGTGTGAGAATTGCAAGAAAGTTGGCCACCGTACTAGGGATTGCACGGCACCAAAAGTTACATGTTTTGGTTGCGGGGAACCTGGACACTACAAGAGGGATTGCAAGAAGGGAAAGAATCAAGCAAATCCGAATCAAGGAGGTATGGCTCAAGGAAGGGTTTATGTTATTGGAGGCGGAGAAGATAGGGAAGACCCGAATGTCATTACGATGCACGTTTCTTCTCAATAATCGTTACGCTTCGCTTTATTTGATTCGGTGCCGATAAAAGTTTTGTGTCCAATGCATTTGCACCTTTGCTCAACATTAAACCAACTACACTAGACATATCATACAACGTTGAATTAGCTAATGGTAGCGTAGTTTGCACCAACACCATTGTTCGCGGTTGCACATTCAATTTTCTTAATCATCCTTTCAACATAGACCTCATGCCCGTAGAGCTTGGTAGTTTTGACGTCGTCATAGGCATGGATTGGTTATCTAAGCATCGCGCGAAGATCATTTGTGATGAGAAAGTTGTTCATCTTCCCTACAATGGCGAAACTTTGATTATTCGTGGGGAACGAAGTGGAACGAGAATTAGTATCATATCGAGTATCAAACGGAGAAGTACATTAAGAAAGGTTGTCTTGCTTTCTTAGCTCATGTAACCGAGAAAAGTCGGAGGAGAAGCGACTTGAAGATGTTCCTATTGTCCGTGAGTTTTCAAGTATTTCGAGGATTTACGGGACTTCCACCGCACGTCAAGTAGAGTTTCAAATTGACTTAGTGCCCGGGAGTCGCACCGATTCTTGCGAGCACCGCATCGCTTAGCGCCATCCGAAATGCAAGAGTTGTCTAATCAATTGCAAGAGCTTCTAGACAAAGGATTCATTAGGCCGAGTTCCTCGCCTTGGGGAGCACCGGTCTTGTTTGTGAAGAAGAAGGATGGATCCTTCCGAATGTGCATAGATTATCGAGAATTGAACAAGTTAACGGTGAAGAATCGTTATCCACTCCCCAGAATCGACGACTTGTTCGATCAATTGCAAGGTTCTAGTATTTATTCCAAGATTGATCTTCGTTCGGGTTATCATCAGCTTCGAGTTCGGAAGAGGATATTCCTAAACAAGATTTAGAACACGTTACGGTCATTACGAGTTTCAAGTGATGCCGCTTGATTGACTAATGCACCGCGGTATTCATGGATCTTATGAATAGAGTTTGTGTCGTATTTGGACAAGTTTGTGATTGTGTTCATCGACGACATCTTGATTTATTCGAAGAGCAAGGAAGAGCATGAAGAGCACTTAAGGACGATTTTAAGGCTACTCAAGAATGAGAAGTTGTATGCCAAGTTTTCGAAGTGTGATTTTGGAACCACAAAGTGCAATTTCTTGGTCACATCATTGATAGTCAAGGACTACAAGTTGATCCCGCAAAGATTGAAGCCGTGAAAGATTGGGCTACTCCAACGAATCCTACGGAAATTCGACAATTTCTAGGACTAGCCGGGTATTACCGAAGGTTCATCAAGGTTTTTCAAGATAGCGAGGCCTTTGACCAAGTTGACGCAGAAAAACAAGAAGTACGAGTGGGGAAAGAAACAAGAAACGCTTTTCAGGTTGTTGAAGCAAAAGCTTTGCGGTCGCCGATTTTAGCACTACCCAAGGCATTGAGAACTTTGTTGTATATTGTGACGCTCGCATAAAGGACTTGGGGCTGTTTTAATGCAAAATGAGAAGGTGATTGCGATGCTTCTCGACAACTTAAGACTCATGAGAAGAACTACACCACTCATGATCTCGAGTTAGAGCCGTAGTTTTGCGCTCAAGATTTGGAGACACTACCTTACGGTACCAAGTGCACAAAGTGTTTACCGACCACAAGAGTTTGCATTATATTCTTGATCAAAAGGAGCTTAATATGAGACAACGTCGTTGGTTGGAGTTACTCAACGACTATGATTGTGAAATCAAGTATCACCCGGAAAAGCCAATGTTGTGGCTGATGCTCTTAGTCGGAAAGAGAGGCCTAAACCTTTAAGAGTTCGATCATTGGGAATGACGATTGTTTCTCCTTTACCATCGAAAATCCATGAAGCACAAGTCGAAGCACTTAAGGAGGAAAACCGACCAAGTGAAAAGCTTTATGGTATGCCCGAAGCGCAAATGGTTTTGTAAAGAGAGCGGATGGAGTACTATGTTTCAAGGATAGAATGTGGGTTCCATTGTATGGCGGAATACGAGAATTGATTATGCATGAGTCGATAAGTCAAAGTATTCTATTCATCCGGATCGGATAAGATGTATCAAGATCTTAAGAAGCTTTATTGGTGGCCGAACATGAAAGCGGAGATTGCCACACGACGTTAGCAAATGTCTTACTGCGCTAAGGTAAAAGTCGAATACCGAAGCCGTCGGGATTGCTCCAACAACCGGAAATTCCTCAATGGAAATGGGAACGCATTACGATGGACTTTGTTACGAAACTTCCTAAGACATCGGAGGTTACGACGCTATTTGGGTAATTGTTGATCGCCTCACCAAGTCACCCATTTCATACCGATTAGAGACTTATTCCATGGAGCAACTCACTAGACTTTATGTCAAGGAAATAGTCTCGAGGCACGGAGCACCAATTTCTATCATTTCCGGCGTGGATAGTCGATTCACTTCAAACTTTTGGAATTCATTGCAAGATTCATTCGAACCAAATTAGAGATGAGCACCGATATCACCCACAAACCGACGGTCAAAGTGAAAGGACCATTCAAACATTAGAAGACATGCCGAGGCATGTGTGATTGATTTTGGAAATGGTTGGGCTAACCATTTGCCATTGATTGAATTCTCGTACAACAATAGTTATCACACCAAGATCAAGATGGCACCATTCGAGGCACTCTATGGTCGAAAGTGCCGATCACCGTATGTTGGGCGAAGTAGGAGACGCACAACTCATCGCCCGTAAATGGTACGGAAACCACGGAAAAGATTGTTCAAATTCGTGATCGACTTAGAACCGCCAGAGTCGACGTAAAAGTTATGCGGATGTTAGACGCAAGGATTTGGAATTTCAAGTGGGTGACAAAGTCATGTTGAAAGTATCGCCTTGAAGGGCGTGGTACGCTTTGGAAAACGTGGAAAGTTAAACCCGAGATACATTGGACCATTCAAGATTTTGAGCCGAGTTGGTCCGGTAGCTTATCGACTTGATCTTCCGTCGAACTTAGCCATGTGCACAACACGCTTCATGTTTCAAACTTGAAGAAGTGTCTTTCGATTTAATCGCTCGTTATTCCATTCGACGAAGTTCATATTGACGACAAACTCAACTTTGTGGAAGAACAGAGAAATCATGGACCGCGAGGTCAAGCGGTTGAAAGCAGTCGAATTCCTATCGTGAAAGTTCGTTGGAATTTCGACGAGGTCCCGAGTTTACTTGGGAACGGAAGACCAGATGCGACGCAAGTATCCACATCTTTCGCCGACACCGTTAGACCTAACAACGATTGAATTCGTGGACTGAATTCCTTTTGGATGGGCGAATGTGACAACCCGTACTTTCGTGTCATTTCTCGACACCGCTCATGTCTCATTATTTCAACATTTTAGTAAACTTGGTTTACTTGTTTCAAATTGCGTAACCTTGGAGGTTTAGCGGCGAATTCGTGATCATGACATCACGTACATTTCATATGGACTATGATTAGTCTACATTTCATTGACATCATGTGCATCTCATTAGTGCATTCACGACATTTCATTTCACCCTTCAACGCGTAATTTTTATATTTAATAATTTTTATCGCGTGAGTTTTTATTTTGATTATTTAACCCGTTACTTTCAAAAATGATCCCGAGGTATTTTTAAACTTACATTTAGTTTATAAAAACTATATTTTTAGTTTTCCTAGTGTTTCAAATTTATTTGGTACTTAAATCGTTAAAGTTTAATTATTACGTCGTTTTCTTAAAAATTTTACGATAATTATTTTATCACTCAATTTTCACAAGGAAAGTATTTTTACAATTTTTATCATCTCATTACAATCTATTTTGATTTACTAAAAACTTACTTGTACCAAAAAGTCACAATTATCTACAATTTACTTACCTTTTCTTTACAACTTATACAAATTATACACAAAATTATACAAGTAATTGTTTTAAAAAAAATATATAGTTGGGAGACAATAGTCCCCCAAAAACCGGCCACCTAGAGGGTGCATTTATTGATTGAGTGGCTTGTGATTGTATCAAATTTCACTCAACTTAAAAGTCTTACATCTATTATGAATTCTCATTCATATTTCTCATAGTTACTAGTGTAAAAATTTAGTTTCTCTCTTTTCTTTGGCTCTCAAACCGCCAACATCAAGACTCCAAGGGATCAAAATTTTCTTCAAGTTCAAGTGTTATTTCAACCTAGATCATATCCTTTTATGGTTTTGAAATAAAACCAAGGATATTTAAGTTAATCCTTGTTACTAGCACCTCTTCATTTTCACTAGTAAGCATATTCTTATCATTTTCAAGTTTCCTTATCATTTTCATATGTTTCCTTTCATTTTTGGAACTTATATGCATGTTATGTGATTTATACCATTTATTTCAAGATTTTAGAAGTTATATATATTTATAGTCATCCTATAATTATTCCCAAGTTATTCTTTGGTATTGATGGTGATTAGGAACCCATGACACCCTAAGAAGGTGTATGGTAGGATTAGATTAGCTTTGGAGTTGATTTGAAGGGATTAGAATAGGTTTTGTCCGAGAAAACTATTTTCGTAAACTATATTTTACGTTCTGTCCTTAATTCGGATTTCTTGAAAACCAACAGTTGATACGACATTTTGGCCTTCATATTTAGAAAATATACTTTAAAACGAATCCGTGGCCTTTTGAACGGATAAAACGGAGTTATAACGAAGTTGGTGAATTTTTAAAGTTTGACGATTTAAACGATAATTTTCGAAAAATCAGCTTGCTGTTTTGTATATTTCGGTCAAAACGAGCCTTAAGCTTCACAAATTATTTCGACTTATCAAAAATATATTAGTTTACTTTGATACGAAGCCAAGGACATATTTTACGTAGAAAATGGATTTGAAACGACAAATATGTGCACGTTTTTATAAAGTTGCCGTAAATATTATTTTCTGAAAAACTATATTATTTTTACGTTACAAGTATTTTATTAGCTGTAAGGGCTATGTTTGCGGCGTTTTTAGCCATGATGTGAAACTTTTTGGAACGAGTCGCCTTTTAATAAAATCAAGTTCATCGGCCGTATTTTCCAAAACAAAAAGCCGTTTGTCAAGCGGAGTCATAGTAAATTATTTACGGATGTTCAAACATTGGCCGAAACTCATTTTCTGCACACAATTAGCAAAAATCACTATCTAGCCTTTAATATCTTTATGATCGAGACCTTTTGAACGAAAACTCTTGAACTGAAACTTTTAGATATCGATACAAACTTTCCAAAACCGTCGAGTTCGTTCTCTAACGATCGACGACACCATTTTACGACTACTTTTCCGAGTCATTTTGTTAATTTCATGGTTTTTCCGACGACATTGTTTTACTGACGAAAATGGTAATTTCACCAAAATCATTATAAAACCATTATAGGATGACATTTTGACGTAAAAACATGTAAAGTCATTTTTGAAGGGTCAAGACGTCAAAAGAGTATTTTCGTCGACGAGTAATATTTTCAAAACCCGTAAATGGTATAAATAACATACGTAGTGCATGCATAGCATTACATTGCAACTCATGACATATCATATCATTCGTTATAGGTCCCGATTGACGATAACATTATAAACCTCGTGTACTCACTTTTGCCGTTATTCCGGTTTATCCAAGTGAGTTTTCATAGCCCCGTTTTACATGCTTTCGATTATTTTCAAACCCACGGGAGAATACATTGCACTACATTTTTTTGTACGATACCAAGTATGTTAAATTCATTACATTGCTTAAGTTACCACACTTGCCAATTTGAAAGTCCCCATTACTTGAACATGAACCGTTAATCTTTGAAGCGAGGATGAGTGGATAGATCTATCGAGGGTGACGCTCCATCCGGGTTGGTGAATCCCAACCGTGCAAACGGATGCATTTCATTTGATGGTATTACGGAGTTGTCCGCAAACACTCTGCAGGGCATACATTATTGAACAGTCTAGTTTCGGGGTCATGGGCTTAGAGCAATTGTAACATTATTTTTACGTGACTTGATTGTCATGCATGGTCTATACTTGTGTAGTCGTATAAAACATTTACATAAACCTATGATTTCTCACCAACATTATTGTTGACATTTTTAGCAATGTATTTTCAGTAATCGAGGCATTCGCATCATGACATGGTTTAGGGACCTATATTTTGAGTCACAAGGCCGACTTACATTATGTACATTATGGCTCTTTATTTCAAAACATCGTTTGGATTTGTAACATATTTGTATTTTGGCAAACTTGTTAAACCTTTTGGGACCGATGTTGTACTCGATTATGTTTTTATGATATATCCAACGATGTGTTTTTAAAACGACACTTTAGGTCGTTCAATATAATGTGATGTGGTGCTATGACATCATTGCCCCTGTGAATTCCATTCCACGCAAAATGTAAATTGGGGTGTGACATAATTCTACTTCACTTTTGAAAACCTTAAATGTTTCAAAGACTTCATGTTTATGTTTAAGTAAATAAACATAACCATAACGAATGAAATCATCCTTAAAGGTTAAGAAGTAGGAAGCACCACGTTTTGACACATGTCTAAGTGGACCACACACATCAGTGTGTATCAATCCAAGTAGATCAAAAGCCCTTTCCACTTGTGGTGAAAAAGGTTTCCTTATCATCTTCCCAGCTATACAAGACTCGCATTTGTCAAATGATTCATCATTGACCGTTTGTAAAAGCCCATCGTGTTGCAGCTTTTCCATGCTTTTCTTGCCTATATGGGCAAGGCGACAATGCCAAAGATAAGAAGAGTCACAGTTCAACTTGCTCTTCTTATTGCTAATGCTATACAACGAATTATTTTCATTGGATACACAACCATCCATATCAATTTCAAACACACCAAGCATAGGAATTGCATTAAAGTAAAAACATTATTTAAAGAAAAATTCCATAACGGTAAAAGTGTGCACAAAACCAATATCTTTTAACAAAGCGAAATAACACCCCTAACAATGGAGGGTGCATAATGACAATTATTTAGTTCTAAAATTAAGCCCAAGGCAACACTAAATCAAAAGTCCCTATGGCTTCGACAACCGCACGCTTTCCATTGCCAACATACAAGTATCTCTCTCCACAGTCGCCTTCCTTGCTCCTCTAAGTCCTGCGATGTATTACGGATGTGAGTACCACATCCTGTATCATATATCCGAGAATTTTGCTTATGAGAAAAGAAAATAATTCAAACAAAAAATACCGATGAGCTAGGCACCATCTTATTTTTATTCAAGGCACTCATTCGTATAAACTGGGATGAGCCCGCTTCCGGTGGCTCGGTGAGTTGCAGTGGTGGCAAGTTAAATCCTTCTTAGGATTCTCCTTTTCTTTGCGAGGGTTCTTCTTAGGGCTGGTGGGATGACAACTTGTTTCCCTTTCCTTTTCCTTTCCTTTCTTATCCGCTTGCGGCTTTGGCTTATTCACCCTACCACCTGTATTGCTAGTACAGCAGTGTAGGAGCCTTCTTTGGCAATCTCTTCTCGAAGTCTACAAGCATTGCATGTAACTCATTCACCTGTCTTCCCGTGCAATGCATGTTAAAATTCGAGACAAAATCACCAAATCGTTTCGATTAAGGAGTGATTGATGAGGCCGACACATACATCATTCGAGTAACCACAACCGAAGCTTCTCCAATTGGTCCAAGTGATGTTTCATCTCAAGGACGTGGTCGGAGATGATTTGCCAACCTCCCTTGCGCCTATGAACCTTTTCAATCAATTCACGTTCATTGCGGTGGCTTCTCAAACATACGTTTGAGTTCATCTAGCATGCTCATAGGCGGATAGTGCTCAAATTGTTTTTGCAATTGAGCAGACATCCCCGAAAGCATTAGACACGCCACATCATTGTGCTTTTCATATTCAACACGATATGCCTCTTGTTCAAGAGCAGTTGCCATGTCGAGAGGAGCATCAGGCAGAGGTGTAGTCAAAATATCAAGTCTTTTGGCCACACGAAGGATGATCCTAAGTGCACGATGTCAATCATTGAAATTAGGGCCCGTCAGCTTGTCTCTTCCAATCATATCTTTGAAAGCAGAACTCATTAAGCTCATAGTGTTTTCAGGTTGATGAGCCATCTACAGAAAAATTTTAAAAAACCATAATTAGTATTTTGATAATTTTCCTTTTCAATAAACAATTAAATACCCAAGGTTCATATTCATATAACCAATTAATTATTATTGAAAACTAGGATCCAAATTGTCATAATCTCATCACGCCGCTTGATCGCTCGTAATGAACCTTATACAAAGTGGTAGAGCTTTGCTCAATTGCCAATATCAATTGCAATTCCTAGATTTATGGGATTTACATATAGCCAATTTCAATTGCCATGTAAACATGTTTTATCCCATCTTATGCCTTGAGTTGCCGCTCACCGCCTAACTCAATTAAGTTGTCCAACTTAAGAAAGCGCAAAATCGTCCATGCCCGTTCTCACGACACGTGGACATTTTACCCTTTGATTACGATCTAAGTCACGTTTTCACGCAAATAAAAGGTAATCTTAGGTGTTTCCGTTTATTTGGATGGCATATAACTTAAATTAAAGGGTAATAATTTTGATGTCAAATCAAATATGTACAAAGATGTCATGCATTCATCTTTGTAACATAGGTTTTATTAAAACATTTATATATCTTGTTTTAATGTATAAGCTTTTCATCATCAAACTTTAATTGAGGTATTGGATAACCAATTAAAGAATTGCCTTTAATTACCACTATATCCTACTACTGCATGAGTCAAAAGACCCAAGTTATTCGAATAATTACCACAAAAGTGGCGCGTAGAAATTAAAGTAATTCAACCTTAAGATTTTATGCACATTCATAGAAATTACTTGGTAGCTCCATTAAGACGCACAAAGTTTGTCAATAATGGGTGAGCCGTTCTAGCTATGTTGTGCATGAAAATCAATCAATTAAACGATTATGATTACTATGCTTAAAAATTACATGTTTCACCATTGTTTAGGTCAGTTTATTTTTCTTATGAAAATACCCTTGTTACACATAACAAACAAGCAAATATTTAAAAAATAAACATATAAACAATGAATGCATAACAAAAAAAAAATAAGTCATGCATATCAAATAGCCACATGCAAACCTTTTGATAAATCCTATTAATAATCAATTCATGCAAACCTTTTGATAAATCCTATTAATAATCAATTCTAGATCTGTCAATATGCATATGTTTAATTAAGACTTTCACCCGTTTGACATAATGTACAAGGTGAGCCACATGCATCGATTCATCGATTGCGTAAGTGAAAATTAAACACATACCACATAGCACATAATTGATTAAATTAATAATGATTGAGGTCTTCCCTAATTTTAGATCTATCATAATATTTAGTGTATATCACTTAATCAAGAAAGACATACAATAAAAGCAGATCCATGATAAAACATGCATGTAATTATCATGGACATAAATTACATTTAACATTTAATGCAATTAAACAGAGTTCTAATACACATAAAATTGCATGCATCCTAGGGTTTCTAATCCAATTAAAACTTAAGTTTACAAAACCCTAATTAGGGCACCAAAAATGCCCCCTAAAAATTAGGGTTTAGGTTTTGCAAACCCTAGATCTACGCATACAAATAATAACACAATCGTGTTTATTTTAATTATGTGTTTCAGTAATTAATTACTTGTTATACAAGGCTCGTGATGCTATAATACATGAATACAATAAAACCATGTAGACACCACAGAGTACACAGCGGACTACTTAAGATCATAACAAATAAATAATTAACTGAATTAAAATGTAACATACCTCTTGCGAATGTCAGATCTCTTGAACAAAACAAAAGAAGTGGTTTAAAGAGTTGTCCCTTACCGTTTTACAACTCAAACCAATTAGGTGTAAGAATAGTGTCTTACTACCACAGTTTTGTACACACGAATTAACCAACGAATCAAGCGATTGCTAGATCTAACACAAGTCCTTGTTTTATGGAAAAACAAAACCAAAACACCCCTTGGAGGAGGGTTCGGCCGAAAAAGAGCAAGAGAGGAAGAGGGAGAGATCTAGGGTTAATTCAATGCACAAAGTAATGAGAAACCCTAAACCCTAGCCTCTGTATATATAGTGTTTACAAATCTTTGGGAACAAGTTAGGGTTTGGGCTTGGAGAAGCCCCCTATGGCCGGCCATGTGAAGCCCCCAAAGGGATTCCCATATCTTTTCCATTTTAAGATTTTACACTACAAGTCCTTCTCTTTACAGTTAACGGTCGTTAGTTATTTTCCGTTAAATACTTAACGATCGTTAGACAGACTTTATATGTAATAATTAATCGTAAACATTAACATTAATTATTTAACTTGAATTCTCATTCGCTAATGTGTGCAATCCCGTGGTCACGAGTTCGAATCCAGACATTTACGTATTTGTAAATATATACATTTCCAACAAAAACAAATTGTCAAACGGAAAGACAATGATTACAACATTCTATGGTTTGTATTATGCGACCTTGATGGCTTGACGGCGTATAGCTAAAGAGAATGGAAATACCAAGTACTCAAGTTATATCTTTGCTTATGCCAAGTTTTCCAATTGATCGATATCTTTATTCAAGGATTCAATATTAAAAAAAAAAAAAAAAAAAAAAAAAACCCTTATCCTGGCGCTACATATGAGAATAAAGTAGGTAACTACCGATTTTGTAAAAGATCATGGGTAAGCTTATTGTTCAAACATGTTAACTTCATTTGTTAGGAAGTACTTGACATTGTGTTGAAAGAGGATTGTTTAGGGGTGAAGTAATTGGTTTAGTTTCGAATAGTTGTTAAAAACTATAGAAGCAAACTTTCTATAGTCTTCAGCTGTTTTGTTAAGTTATAGTTGTACAATAAATCCCTTCAGCTGTTTAGGGATTCTGTTTGTAATGCAGCTACCTTCTGGCACATGATCTTTGACAATCACACCATGATTTGCCTTTTTTCCATGCTAAAATTACCCGTTTGACCCATTCTAAAAGTCACCCGTTTGACTTGATGTCCCATAAAGATCTTATCCAGTTTGAACAAAAAAACCAAATGTTTACATGTATTATTGGATAACTAACTACTACTGTCTCCCAACATAAGTATGAGAGAATATAACAGAGATTTTCAATTTCGACCTCCAACCAAACCAACCAGGTTTTTTGTAGCTGCAAAAAATATTAGATTTACTTAATTTTCATACAACAAAGTTGGACCAACATATTATACAAGACATTTCATTGAAGAACAACTAGTTTGTCGAAAAATAAATCTAATTTGTCGAACAAACCAAAGTTTTACGTTACGAAACCAAAGGCATATAAACAAATATCCTTAGACCGTCCGTAATAAGGTGCCATAGCACGCGTCTTCGTCCTTGCTGGAAAAATAGCATGCGTCTTTGCTTACTACACTCACCCACCTTCGACGCGTTAAAGACCAAAAAAATGAAGACTCGGTCGTGCAGACGACCGAGTTGTGGGGGGTTTGTTGTGTGTGTGTGTTTATTACATGGTTTTTGTGAGGTATGACCAGGAACATACGGGGGACTAAAGATGTACATGTGTATAACCAGAAGCCTTGTATCATGAGTTTGGTATCAACTCTATAATCAATTTTATACATAGATTCTTTAGCACACTGAAAGTTAACACAAACACACACATCCTTTTCTTCATCTCATTGTATAAACAGAAGAAGCCTTGTATTATGAGTTTGGTATCCACTCAATATAATCACTTTTATACACAGATTCTTTAGCATACTGAAGTTAACACACACACACACATCCTTTTCTTCATCTCATTGTTGATCAATCACAAGAAACTTTTCCACAGATTCATTTTGTTCATCTGATTGATTATAATTTGGTCCTTCGACTATTCAGTGTGTCATTGGTGCTTAAACACAAGAAAATTATTCATGGCTGATCCCATTATTTCCGCCCTTGTGAAGGATTTGGTAGGGAGATTAACTTCTGCATCAATCCAAGAGTATGGGTTGCTTAGAGGCCTAAAGAATGATCTTTCAGCTCTCGAGAACACTTTCAACCTGATCCAAGGTGTTCTTCATGATGCTGAGATGAAGCAAACGACGCAAAAAGATGTGGAAGAATGGCTAGGACTCTCAAATCTGCCTCTCTGGAGGCGCAAAACGTGCTCGAAGAGGCAAAAACTGAAGCTATGATACAAAGGATGCACTGGGAAATGGGCAGGAAATACAAGGTAAGAACCTTCTTTACCTCCGCTATAATCCGTGTATGGTCAAAACTAGGATTGCTCATAAAGTTAAGAACATACGGAAAAATTGGATGACATTGATGCTAATAGATCCAAGTTTAAACCGACTTCCAATACCATAAGTGAAGATGGCATGCAATTCTTGGTGAGATTTCAAGCAGGGAAACTAGCTCACTTGTAAACTTGTCCAATATCTATGGAAGGGATGAAGAGAAGAAGAAGATCGTTGATAAGACATTCAACCAAGATATAGGCATCATACATGACGATAATGATGTTCGGGTATATTCTATATGGGCATGGGTGGCATCGGAAAAACCACACTAGCTCAATATGTTTACAACCATGAAGCGGTGAAGACATATTTCGAGTTAAAGTGTTGGGTGTACGTCATTGTGTTTGACGTCAAACGAATAATTAAGGCTATATATGGCTCGGAAGATTCGAGGTTGGATGCGATGCAAGTATGCCTTCAAAACAAGTTACGAGGTAAGAAATTTTTATCATCATGGATGACGTATGGATCGAAAACAAGGACATAGAAAAGTGGCACGAGTTATGTAAAGCATTAATTTGCGATGCAATAGGCAGACCGTTATGGTAACGACACGGAAGAAAGATCCGCCCTACCGATGGCTAAGATTCCCGAGTTGCGTCATAATGTGGCGCTTTATCAAAAGAGGAGTCATGGTCGCTATTCAAGATGCTTGCGTTTCGGTGGAGGAGATGAGGGAAAACGATGGGAGCTGGAGCACTGTAGGAAGGGAGATAGTTGAAAAATGCAAAGGTTTACCTCTAGCGGTGAAGACTTTGGGTAGCTTAATGTCGACCAAAAAAAGGTGATCATTTTTTGTACGAAAGTGTCAAGCAACAATAGATTCACAACAATACTTTATTCAAACCTAAGCCTCAATAGTCGGCTTAGATTAAACAACAATAGTATCCAAAGTGTTACAAGATTAGGTTAATGTCAATGAGACAATAACCAGACAAATACAAAGAAGAAACAAGATCAGTATAATGATCAGAAAGAAGAGAAATGTGAGACAATGACTGCACATACAGTTGTGTCTAACCCTAGATTAAGGGACTTATTAAATAGTAGATAAAGATACACAAAGACCCCTCTAACGGCTATAAAAGACGCATCAGCAGAAATGAGACAAAGGCTTCAGCAGAAATGAACTTCTAAGAACTTTAAACCATTTATGCTTTAACCATAATTAACCCCTGTAATATGCCTGCAATGAACATAACTTGAAAGCCATTAGCAATTGATAGAATGACCTGTTTGCCACATATTAATACCTCAAAATTTAACATTCCCCCTTAATCTGATGGGCAAACATATCAAACAATATCAATTTTTCACACAAGAATTTATCTTGATAAGCAGGAAGGTTTTTGTAAGAATGTCTGCAGTTTGGTTTGAAGAGCCAATCTTTTGGCACTTATAACACCTCTTGCAATTTTTTCCCGATGAAGTGAACATCAATTTCAAAATGTTTTGATCTTTCATGGAAAACAGATTGATGACAAGTTGCAGAGCGATTTGTTATCACAAAAAGATTAACAGGAGATTGATATCTACTTTTAGATCTTTTAAGATTTTTGAATCAAATAATTTCACAGCAGCGAGAGACATAGATCTATACTCGCTACGTGGAAGATTTTGAAAGAGTGTTTTGTTTTTGCTTTTCCATGAGATCAAACAGTCATTAAAGAAAACACAATAACACATAATGATTTCTGGTTTTCTTGCATTTAGCCCATCGCATCACTATACCCTTCAAGATGGTTTTCGAGTTCTTTGAAATTGTACCTTAGACCTTTTCACGGAGCTCCTTTTAGATATCTCGAACATTGAGGGCACATTCTAGATGAGATTTCGAGAGGAGAATGCATATATTGTGCGGACAATGAACCGAGTATGAGATGTCGGTCTTGTATGGGTGAGATAAATAAGTTTCCCAAGTAACTTCGATAACCGATGATGTTGACAAGTAAGGGATCATCGCAGTGGGTATGTATGGAAGAACGAGTTGGGTTCCATAGGAGTGGACATAGGTTTGCACCAAGGAGACCAAATTCTTTGAGGAGTTCAAGGCAAGATTTTCTTTGGGTGAGACATATGTCATTCCAGTTTTAGAACCTCAATGCCAAGAAAATATTTTAAGTTTCCCAAGTCTTTGATATGAAATTTTGATTTTAGAAACTCTTTGAATAGGTTTATCTCATCAATGCGGTTTCAGAAGAACAATATCATCCACATAAACAAGTAGAGCAATAAACTTGTTATTCTCTATTTTGGTGAACAAAGAGTGATCATTGATGATTGAACAAAGTTATTTTCTTTTAAAACACTAACAAGTTTTTCATTCCATTTCCTGGGAGCTTGTTTAAGGCCATATAGAGACTTGACAAGTTTACAAACTTTATTCTTATTGTTCTCATTATAGAACCCCTTAGGGATGGTCATATAGACATCCTCATCAAGATCTCCATACAAAAAAGCATTGTTAACATCAAGTTGGAAAAGAGGCCATTTGTTTTTCACGGCTAAGGCAATAAGACATCTAACAGTAGACATTTTTACAACAGGAGAAAAAGTTTCATCATAGTCTATTCCTTCCCTTTGGTTATAACCTTTAGCAACTAATCTAGCCTTGTATCTATCAACTTCACCATTGGCTTTATATTTGATTTTAAAGATCCATTTGTAACCAATGGGAGTTCTATTAGGAGTAGATCAGTTATATCCCAAGCATAATTTTCATTTAAGGCCTCAATTTCGAGTTCATAGCATCAACCCAATTCTTGTCAAGGATAGCTTCTTCATAATGTAGGTTCAATACTTTTATTAAGACTAGAAGCAAAGCAGTAATTATCTTTGTTAAGGTTAGAGTAATTAACAACCTTTTCAACACCATATTTAACTTTCCCTTCAACAATAAAGTCATTAAGATTACTGGGCAACTTAGAAACTCTGGTTGACCTTCTAGCAGTAGTGGCTGGCAAGCCTTCTTCTTGTTCAGAATTCTGATGTGAATCAGAAGATGTACCAGCAGAATCAGAAGATGCATCAGCAGGATGTGATTCATGTGATACAGTGCCCTCAGGGTGTGTATTATCATCTATGGAAGTTGCAACAGGTTCATCATCCCTAGTAGGATGACCCAACACTGTGCCATCTTCATAGGATGTCACTCTCCCTTCATCATTGGGACTTATTTGTGAGTCAAAGAAATTTTTGTGATTTAAATCTTTAGGCACATAAGTTTCAACAAAAGGTTTTGACAAAGAATTTTTCATTTTGAAGGGAAAAACAGTTTCATAAAATTTGACATCTCTGGAATAAAAGATATTTTTTGTTTCTAAACTTAAAAGTTTATAACCTTTTTTCTCATTTGAATAACCAATAAAGACACTTTTCTCGGACCTACTACCAAATTTATCGAGATGTTGAGAATGGTGGCATAGCATAAGCGACCAAAGACTCTAAGAGAGAGAGTGAAGGGTCATGCCCATACACAAAGGAGAAGGGAGACTTGCGGACAACTTGAAGAGGTAACTGTTTATGACATATCGTGATTAGAACACATTCGGGCCAAAGATATAGAGGTAATTCCCCACAAACATAAGGGATCTAGCCACATTAAGGAGATGCCTATGTTTCCTTTCTCTAATACCATTTTGTTGTGGTGTGTAAACACAAGAGGTTTGATGTAAAATTCCTTTTTCATGAAAGAAGTGTTGAAGTTTGTTATTGACAAATTCTGTCCCATTATCACTTCTGAATATCTTAACATTGTGTTCAAATTGATTTGATAGCATATGAGTAAAGTTAACAATGGAAACATAAACATCATCCTTTCCCTTAAGCATATAAACCCAGACTGCCCTAGAATAGTCATCAACAATAGTTAAAAAATATTTGTAACCATCTCTGCTAGTGACTTTATATGGTCCCCATACATCTAGATGAACAAGTTCACCAATTTTAGTTGATTTATGTTCACTTAGAGGGAATGGTTCCCTGGTTTGTTTAGCTTTATTGCAAGTATCACAAAGATGGTCAGATTCAGATGTACTATCAAGTTTAAGAGTGGATTTAAGTATATGTAGGACTTGGTCAGAGGGATGACCAAGTCTTTGATGCCGAGATTTCTAGAAACATGACAAAGTAAATGCAATTATTAGAAGTAATCTTACATGTAGAATCAATATCAAACATATATAACCCATTGCATTGTTTACCAATCCCACAATCCTTTTTGATGTAAATCTGTATATAGCAATTAGATTCATTAAACCCAACAAACATCTTGTTGTCTCTAGCAATCTTATGAGCAGACACAGATGACATTGTACTCGGGAACAACGAACATCAAAAGAGTTAGGTCATTATTGACCTTTAAATCACCAATTTTAGTAATTAAAGCACGAGTACCATTGGGATGTCAACAGTTAGACCAAGATTTGAAATGTCAACAACATTAATTAAAATTTTTGTAGATACAATCATGTGTTGATTTGCACCGAGTCAACAATCCAACCAAGACCGATGTTTCGGATAAGGTTTTGTGTTGTTGTTAAAAATTTGTTGAAGTTTATATTAAACTTGACACGCCATTAAAGAAAGTTCACGAAAAATTTTACCCGCCATGTTGGCATTAGCAGAGGACACATTGTTGTCATTAAGAAGACTCATAAGTCCGGAGAGTCGTTCATTTGACAAAGAGACATGGGAGTTGCTAGCTCTATTATCGGTGATATGATTAGCATCGGTGGAAACATTGTTATCACGACGGGTTTAGCATTAAAGTTCCTTTTGACATATCCAGCAGGATAACCAACAAGATCATAACATCTATCAACAGTGTGACCGGGTTTTTGCAGTTAGTACATTTGAGATTCATGTTTGGTCCTCTGTTGTTTGAGTATTACCGACATTAAAACCGAACCTTTATTAAAAGTGTTGTTGTTAAATCCTTTTTGTTATCAAAAATTTTCCACCATCGAAGTTTTTGACAAAAGTCGTAGCATTGGGTTTAGCGAGCTATTCCCGATGAAACATTTCGTGAGATTCTTCTCCGAGACAACAGAGAAGGCGCTTTGACATTAGGCAAAGGATCTCGGTTAAAATATTACTTCGATGGGAACATAGGAGTCATCAAGACCCATAAGAAATTGCATTAATTTGATTAGGCGATTGTGTTTTCAAAATGTTTTGCGACCTCACAAGTGCGAGGGAGGCAAGCTAATCATACAATCAAATTGTTTCCATAAAGAGTTAAGGTTGTTGTAATAATCGCAAGAGAGGACCCACTTTGACTAAGAAAGTTTATATTTTATGTAAATTAAAATGGTGAACCATCAACCTTATCATAAGTATCTTTAAGATCATTCCACATTTCATAAGCAGTTTTAGCATAGATAGCACCAGCAAATAGTTCAGGACTGAGAGAGTTAAGAATCCAAGTAACCACAACAGAGTTACAGGTATCCCATTGATTAGCAAGACTAGGATTTGAGTCATCTCTTATGCAAGTACCATCAATAAACCCTAACTTATTATGATTCCTTAAGGCAAAGGTCATGGCCATATTCCATATTTTATAATTTTCAGTTCCAGTGAGTTTGATGGAAATAATAGGAGTACCATTGGTGTTATTAGGGTGTAAATACAAAGCATCACCAAAGGATAAGCTTTTCTCAGTGGAAGAACCACCACCACCACCACCAGTATTATCATCACCAACAGCCATAATGCAAACAATAAGACAGACAAATAACACAGACAGAGATAATAACTAGAGCAGATAGACAAATAAAGAAATAAATAAGACTTTGTAATTAAGAAACAACAAGCACCAAGCATGTGGACTGGGGTAAACCAGAGCAGGTATTCATACCACTCAGAGGTGGCAGATCAAGATGTTAGTCTACCCGTTTGCACCCACAAAGACTTAAGTACTGTTTGTTTGAAGAAAAGAGTAGACTTAGACTTACGAGCAATATGCGTGGAAAGAACAAATCACAATTACCCTAGATTCACTTAGTCTAGGGCTAATTGTGAATAGAAAATAACCATGATTACGCCAAGAGTAATAACCCCAAACCACCGGTTTTGTTCTTTGAAGAGATGTCCCCAAGTTTCTACAAAGAAACCCTTGGATGGTGAATCAACAATGATTATGAGCCTGAAGCTCTGATACCATGTACGAAAGTATCAGCAACAATAGATTCACAACAATACTTTATTCAAACCTAAGCCTCAATAGTCGGCTTAGATTAAACCAGCAATAGTATCCAAAGTGTTACAAGATTAGGTTAATGTCAATGAGACAATAACCAGACAAATACAAAGAAGAAACAAGATCAGTATAATGATCAGAAAGAAGAGAAATGTGAGACAATGACTGCACACACAGTTGTGTCTAACCCTAGATTAAGGGACTTATTAAATAGGAGATAAAGATACACAAAGACCCCTCTAACGGCTATAAAAGACGCATCAGCAGAAATGAGACAAAGGCTTCAGCAGAAATGAACTTCTAGGAACTTTAAACCATTTATGCTTTGACCATGATTAACCCATGTAATATGCCTGCAATGAACATAACTTGAAAGCCATTAGCAATTGATAGAATGACATGTTTGCCATAGATTATTACCTCAAAATTTAACATTTAAAGAGTGTTGGTTGTTGCGTGAGTTACCTAAAGGTTTGAGGTACATGAGGATTTGATAAGGTTTTAAAAGGTACCTTTTGAGGGTCGTTTAAGCCCTTATTTGATCACTTTGTATCCGTTATTGCTTAATATCGTTCCTTTTCACTTTTAGGTCTCTTGAAGGCAAAATGCTGGAATGGCACTTATTTGGACGAAAAGCGCGAATATCTGAAGAAAATGGCCAAAGTCGAATCGAGACACTCAAAGTCATTGAAAACATAAGGTGACGGCGTCAGGTGTTAAGTGCGACGCCGTCGGAGGATTTTTGTGACGGACGAAGCCAAAACTCCTATTTTCAAGTGACGACGTCAAGTTATAAAAGAGTAGGTCGTCGCAACTCGCACGGCCTAGATGTAATCCGCACGGCGCCGGTCAAGAGCGGCGTCACAAGCATAAGGTGACGCCGCCGCAAGTCTAACGTGGCCAAGACGAAACCCTAATGACGGCGACACGACGCGCCACAAAACATAAGTGGCCGTCGCATATGTAATATTATATATAGAATCCGAATTTTTCAAGATTGGTGGGTAGTCTTTTGGAGTAAAAACCTAAACCGAACCAAAGTCGTCTTGTACAAGATTTTAGGGTTCCAAACCCTATCTTACACCAAGATAAGTGTTTTACTTCATTAATACAATTATGTCTTTGATTATTTGTGTGTATGCTTGCATGTTTTCCATGTCCCGCTAATTTACTTGTGTGTTTGCTAGGAATATGAAACTTAATTATTGAATATTGATTGGTTGTCTCTTATCTTAGTTGATTAATGATATAGTAATGCGATAGGGCATTCGTTGTGTACTTAATGCTTGATTAAATCTTTGTGAACCTTAGAATATGACTCCTTGAGTAGTTGTAAGCTAAACCATCCAAAGAGTGCCTTAGAGTAAGAGTTTATTATCCCTAGTGGGTTTTGTAGACGAGACCCTTTGGTAAGTTCAAAGAGTTAGGGAGAAACGCATATGCTACAACCTTAGACACACAACGCAACTAGGAATAAGGACGTGACAATTCAACCATCAATAGGAGATAATTAAGGAGTAGTAAAACCTAAGTAAACACATCTTTAAACTATCATACGAGCACACATTAATTAGACATATACTACATACACCTTAGATTAGATAATTAGATAAGTAGAGTAATCGGTAGAAATACCAACCCCCCAAGTTCAAACCCCGAGATTCGTACCTTTCTATTTCATAAAAATATAAAAATATAAAAATAATCTTCCTCAACCCCAACCTTAACGTAGTAACTTCTCACTAGCATTCCTATTCCCCTAGAGAACGATATCAATACCTGTGGCTTACCCTAATACTATACTACAACGATTAGGTTCACTGCCTAGGGTGTTGAAAAACTTGCTCGACGAAAAGGAAGTTCCTTTGACCCCGAACGACGCGTGTAGCGTTATCAGGAATCTTCAACGTCTAGATATTGATTCTCCATTACTCCAGCATATGCCTGTTGGAATAAAAGAACTAACTAACCTTCGGAGGCTTAGAGAATTTGTTGTAGGAAAAGATGATGGGGCCCGAATAGGTGAATTGGGAAATCTAAATCTTCTTGGGAGGTATTTGGGGTTAACGAAACTTGAAAATGTTGGAGGTTTAGATCAGAAGAAACAAATGATTCAGAGGTTCTTGAGGGGTTGGAACCAAATTCGGGTCTCCGGGAGTTGACTATATGGGATTACATGGGAACGGTTCTTTCTCCAAGTTGGCTGGTCAAATTAGTCAATTTGACTAGTATTCATTTAGGGGGGGATCCATACGTGTGAACAACTTCCACCACTTGGAAAATTACCCGGCTTCAAGAGAATTAATTTGGAAGATATGGGGTCTGTAAAGTGTTTCCATGATAACGACAACTCTACATCAAAAGACGAGATTCTCTTTCCTAGTTTACAAGAGTTACACATAGACGGTTGTAGGAATTTGGTTTCTTTGCCTAATAACTTTCCAAAACTCAGGTCTTTACAAATAAAATATTGTGACAATTAGGATCTCAATCAAATTACCATTATAAATTGTGAAATTCTAATAAGAAGGTGCGCAAAGGAGATCGGAGAGGATTGGCCTAAAATTTCTCACATTCCACATCTCTACATTTATCCATCATGGTAATATTCTCCTTTTCTTCTTTCTTTTTAACTATGGCTCTTTATCTATAAATAAATATATAATAGAAAAAGTACTTAATTGTTCCTTTACGAGTTGAAAATGAATATAGTCAAAGTGTAGAAAATGTACTCTTTTCAAGTAATAAGTGTTCATTATTCAGTATTTCTTAATAACAAAAATAATTTGTTCAATAATTATTCTAGTGCATTTTTTGATTTGCTTGGTCAAATTTTATCTAATATATTAATTGGAGTTTGTTAGAAGCTAATGTTCATTACATTTTGGTTTGTGTTTACATGTGAAGATTGTGACGAGAATGAGGACAAGGACGAGGATAGCGAAACACTACAGGATGAGGACTATAATCGAAGTTTGGTGTGATATGTGAAGATGGTGTTGCTTTATGGTTTTAAGTTGTTTTTGTTAGGTGAATTTTGTGGGTATATTCGCTGTAAACCCTCACCAGACAACACTCGTCCTTTAGAGATCATCTAGGGTTCAAAGGCTTGTTGCTATGCTAAATGCAACCGCGATTCCTAAAGTGAGTTAGGATCATGTACAATTTGTTTTTCTTTTTCCCATTCTTTTAACTTGTGTATCGTTGATGTTTCTTTTTTTTTTTTTTTTTCCAATTTGTGTATGTATGAATGATAAGTCCTCTCTGTTATTAAAACGTTTTTTTCAATTTGTGTATGGTTTATCTTGTGAAAAAATGAGATCTCTCATATCACCATATGTTATTATAAATATTTTCTTAATTATAGTTGTAGTATATTGACCTTTTGATAGAATATGGAAAGTGAGTGGGGATTAGTGAGCGTGCCTCCATTTTAAACTTTTATGGTTAACAGTTGGCGCGTTTAAAGTCGGATCTTTGGAAGACATCTCAAATCTTGTTGATTCTATGGATGGTTTTTGCATAGCTATGGGTTATTTCAATGCAGTTAAGTCCATATCCGCAAGAGCGGGCTCCCAATTCGATACAAATGAAGCCATGTCTTTCGATAATTTCATTGCAAATGTGGGATTTAATGACTTTAATTTGGGTGGGCGAAATAATACTTATTTTAATCAAAGTGGATCAAAGATGAAAGATGAGCAAATTAAACCAGTTCCTTGTTATAGTAAGTTTTATTTTTCACTGAAGCAACACTTGTGTTACAGTATCGGACTGTGTTATCTCAGACCATTGTCCCATCCTTTTGTCCAATGCTTGTGTTGATTTTGGACCTAAGCCGTTTAGGGTGTTCGACTCATGGCTCAGTAATAAGGAATTCTACACTTTGGTTAGTAGATCATGTAATTCTTGTGAAATGTGTGTGAACTGGGTCAAAACTTGTGAAATGTGTGTAATGACTCAAATAAACGAGAAAGTTACTTATTAGGACATGTTTGGGCTAAAATGGGTGAAATGGGTCAAAAAGGGTGATACATACAGTTATGATACAAGTCACCATATAACGTATATTATGTGTAAACCAGATTACAATCAAACATATTTATAATGACAACATAGTACAACATCCATTACTTGTTCTTGCAAGTCACTAATGATAGTACAAGACATTTGGAAAGAAAGAAATGCTCGTGTGTTCGGTAAAAAAGGTGTCAAGTGCTAATAAGATTGTTCAAGACATTCAACTCAAAAGTTGAGTGGATTGTAAGAAGATAAAAAAAAATATAAAGATATCGATTGGCAACAATGGTTATGGGATCCTCAAAAATTTCGACTACAGTAAGTATTAATGCTGTCTGTGATAAAAATGCTACAGTGAGTTTTAAAAATACACCTGCGATTGATCAGTGGCTACTGCAAGTGCTTATGTGTTGTTCAGTTTGGTATAATTGTTATATATGCATTCCTTCTGAGTTGGCAGTGATTGGATAAATGTGTAACAATCTGTCAGTACGAGGTCTGTGAGGACATTTTGGGTGTGCAGTAAAAGCTGGAAAAACGCTGTCCACTGTTAGTGGGTGTGTCCGACAGTGGGCTTTGTTCCTTTCTTGTCTTTTTACTGTTCACTCAAGCTGGTCAAGTTGTGAGGGTCATTATTTAGTCGTCATGTTCTGTGTGTGTGTGGTAATATCAGTTACTCTCATGAACTACAGCAAATGCCTGTTGGAATAAAAGAACTAACCGACCTTCGAAGGCTTCAAGTATTTGTTGTAGGAAAAGATGATGAGGCCCGAATAGGGGAACTGGGAAATCTTAATCTTAATCGTAGTCTTTGACATTAGATTGGTCCGTGGGTAGATCAGAAACTTTTGATTCAGAGGTTCTTGAGGGATTAGAACCGAATTCGGGTCTCCAGGAGTTGACTATAGCTAGTTACATGGGAAGGGTTATTTCTCCGAGTTGGATGGTCAAATTAGTCAATTTGACTAGTATAGAATTGAATACTCTTCTAGAGTGTGAACATATTCCACCACTTGGGAAATTACCCAAACTCGAGAGAGAAAAAATTATTAGAGCATGTTTACTCATATTAAAACATGCGCTTTGTTAGCACTTAAATCATAAAAGGTGTATAATTAAACATGTCTGGAGTTGCGATTAAAGAATCTACGTTAAAAAAAAAAAAAGTACAACAATATAAAATGAAAATAAAGAAAATAACAGATCATGGGTGCAAATAATATGAGGGGTACATAACACCACACTATTGGCAAACTTATTTATTATTCATACTTAATACACCTACCATTTTGAATATGTAAATGAGGTAGGTCTATTTGTAGGTCTAATTAGTAGGCCTATTTATCATTACTCTTTCTTTTATTATTACAAACATTGAATTGGAGGGACCTTGAGGATAAGATTTCAATTAATTAGAAGAAAGTCATGTTTCATATTCAAGTGGTTCCCACCACAACCCATCAAACCACAATAATTCAAAAATGCATGTGACAATGGTACAAAAAGTCATTTGTGGACGCTGTGCATGAATGGTACAATACCAACTGCTCTTATCCAATCACCAAGTCAACTTTAAGTCTTTCTCCCACAAACACTTGAGTCTTAATTTTCTTTTCTTAAGAATTTGTGTGTAATTGTGTAAACACCGCGTGAGTTCTAAATTTGGTTCTACATTAAAGCATTATTCATGGCTGATCCCTTTACTTCCGCACTTTTGAGTGATGTGGTAGGGAGATTAACTTCTACAGCTATTCAAGAGGTTGGGTTGTTTAGGGGCCTTGAAAATGATCTTTTAGCTCTCAACAACACTTTCAGACAAATCCAAGGTGTTCTTCATGATGCGGAGATGAGACAAACAAACGAAAAGGCCGTGGAAGAATGGCTCAAGACTCTCAAATCTGCCTCTTTGGAGGTAGAAAATGTGCTCGACGAGGCCAAAACTGAAGCTATGATACAAAGCCTACATAAGGTAAGAACCTTCTTTTCCACCCACCATAATCCGCTTGTGGTCAAAACTAGGATTGCTCATAAAGTTAAGAACATACGGAAAAAATTGGAAGACATTGATGCTAATAGATCCAAGTTTAAGTTGACTCCCAATACCATAAGTGAAGGTGGCGCGGGTATTGGTGGTGAAATTTCAGACAGGGAAACTAGCTCACTTATGTCCAAGATCTACGGAAGGGATGAAGAGAAGAAGATGATAGTTGATAAGATTTGTAACCAAGATATTGGCATTCAGCGTGACAATGATGATGTTCGGGTCTATGCAATATGGGGCATGGGTGGCATCGGAAAAACCACACTAGCTCAATATGTTTACAACCATGAGGCAGTGAAGAAACATTTCGAGTTAAAGTGTTGGGTGTATGTCTCTGCTGTGTTTGACGTCAAACATATAATTAAACAAATAATTAAAGCGATATGTGGCCCAGAAGATTTGAAGTTGGATGAGATGTCATTGGATGATTTGGAGAGAGAACTTGAAAGCAAGTTAAGTGGAAAGAAATTTTTCATAGTAATGGATGACGTATGGATCGAAAACAATGAAGAGTGGAACGAGTTATGTAAACCATTAAGTTGCGCAGAAAAAGGCAGCACGGTTATGGTGACGACACGGAAGAAAAATACTGCCCAACTGATGGCTAAGATTCCTGAGTTGCAGCGTAATGTGGAAAAATTATCAGAAGAGGAGTCATGGGCGCTATTCAAGATGTTTGTGTTCCCGGACAGAGGAGAGAGGGAAAACGTAAGCTCCGAGCTGGAGCTTGTAGGAAAGAAGATAGTAGAGAAATGCAATGGCTTACCTCTAGCGGTGATCACTGTGGGTAGTTTAATGTTGACAAAAGAAAATAAGATAAATGAATGGCGGGATGTAAACAACAACTTCAAGTGGGAGCAAGACGATGACATCGTCCTACCTGCTTTGAGGTTAAGCTTCAATGATTTGCCTCCACGTATGAAGATATGTTTCGCTTATTGTGGTGTATTTTCGAAAGGGGAAGAAATGAGTAAGGATTCATTAATAGAGTTGTGGATTGCAAATGGATTTGTTCCATCTGAAGGAGGTATGAGCTCGTATGTGCTTGGTGAGAAATTTTTTACTTTTTTGGTCCAGAGGTCGTTTTTCCAAGATGTCATCGAGAAGGATTTAGACACAGGTGCGATATGCAAAATGCATGATTTAATGCATGATCTTGCGCTAGGTATAATGAAACATGATTTTGCAGTTATAGAGCCTGGTAAGGAGATGATAACCTCTGATGAGGTGCTTCATCTCAGTTTATCATGTGAAGATTTTGAGTTTTCAAAACAGGATTTGAAAAAGCTAAGATCAGTACGATCAATGCTTGTCTTCAATAGATATTATAAGAGTAACATTAGACAAATCTCCAGCCATGTTTATCTAAGGGTGTTGTACTTGAACAGAATTAGAAGCTCGACGTTGCCCGAATCAATCTGCAAGCTAATACATTTGAGATACTTGAAAATAATAGAGTCACCAATAAAAGTTCTACCAGAGTCGATTATTTATCTCCAAAACTTGCAAGTTTTGATTATAAACCATTGTTGGGGGTTACGTGAGTTGCCTAAAGGTTTGAGGTACATGAGGAATCTTCAACGTCTAGATACCAGTTACTCTCCTTATCTCCAGCATATGCCTGTTGGAATAAAAGAACTAACCAACCTTCGAAGGCTTCCAAAATTTGTTGTAGGAAAAGATGATGGGGCCCGAATAGGTGAACTGGGAAATCTAAATCTTCTTGGGAGGGAGTTGACGTTATCAAAACTTGAGAATGTTGGAGGTTTAAGTGATGCCAATTTGAATGACAAAACAAATCTTAAGTCTTTGACATTATGGTGGTCGCAGGATAGATCAGAAGAAACATTTGATTCAGAGGTTCTTGAGGGATTGGAACCAAATTCGGGTCTCCAGAAGTTGACTATATTTGGTTACATTGGAACGGTTCTTTCTCCAAGTTGGCTGGTCAATTTAGTTAATCTGACTAGTATTCGGTTTAATAATCTTCCAAAGTGTGAACAACTTCCACCACTTGGGAAATTACCCAGCCTCAAGAAAATTAAATTGTATGGTGTGCGGTCATTAAAGTGTTTCCATGATGATGACAACTCTACATCAAAAGACGAGATTCTCTTTCCTAGTTTACAAGAGTTATACATAGACTATTGTAGGAATTTGGTTTCTTTGCCTAATAACTTTCCAAAACTACAATCATTGAAAATAGAATTTTGTGACAAATTACATTCTCTGCCGGATGAGATACAAAGTTTCAAAGATCTCAATCAAATTACCATTTATGATTGTGAAATTCTAAGAAGAAGGTGTGAAAAGGAGATCGGAGAGGATTGGCCTAAAATTTCTCACATTCCTCATCTAACCATTAATAATGTCCGCATTAATTAAACCGGTATATTCTCATTTTCTTCTTTCTTTTAATTATGGTTGTGTATCTATAAACAAATGTATAGTAGAAAAAAGTATTTAATGGTTGCTTTACGAGTTGAAAATAAATATAGTCAAAGTGTAGAAAATGTACTCTTTTCAAGTATTAAGTGTTCATTATTTAGTATTTCTTAATAACAAAAATAATTTGTTCAACAGTTATTCTAGTATCATTTGTTTGATTTGCTTGGTTTAATTTTATCTAATATTTAAATTGGAGTTTGTTAGAAGCTAATGCTCATTACATTTTGGTTTGTAGAATCGAGGATAGCGAAGATGAGGAGTAGAATCGAAGTTTGGTGTGATATGTGAAGATGGTGTGCTTTATGGTTGTATGTCTTGGTTATGTTAGGTGAATTTTGTGGGTATATTCATTGTAAACCCTCACGAGACAACACTCGTCCACTAGGGATCATCTAGAGGTTCAAAGGCTTGTTGTTATTCTAAATGCAACCGCGATTCCTGCAAAAGAGAGTTACGATCACGTACAATTTGTTTTTTTTCCATTCTTTTCAGCTTGTGTGTGATTGTGTCAATGACGTTTCTTTTCCTTTTTTTTTTCAATTTGTGTATGTACACATGATATGTAGTTGCTAGATGTTAAGTGTTCTGCTGGCCTCTATGTTATATAAAGTTTAGCCATCGAATTACAATAAAGTATGGTTTTCTTAATATTACCATATGTGGCTATGTGTAATACGAATATACCATAGGAAAATTAGTTGTAAGGTTTTCTTAATTAGAGTTATAGTATATATTGACCTTTTGATAAAGTATATTGACCTTTTAATCGAAGTGGATCAAAGATGAAAAATGAGCAAGCTAATTCGGTTCCTTGTTATCTTCTATTACAGTATTGGACTGAGTTATCTTGGACAATTGTCGGACCGTGTTATCTCGGACCATTGTCCCATCCTTTTGTCTAATGCTTTGTCGATTTCGGACCTAAGCCTTTTAGGATGTTCGACTCATGGCTCAGTAATGAGGAATTCTGCACTTTGGTTAGTAGATCATGGAATTCTTAGAAAGGTGGTGTGGCCGATATTCGTGCAGTGCTTGGTGTGTGGTGAGATAAAAAGAAAGAGATCATACTTGTTATTGAAAATTGGTATGTGGGATAAAAAGGCTCATAGGGGACTGCTATCTCAAAATGAGATTGAATACCATTGGGAAGTACTTGCTGAATATCATAGATTGGAGCATATTAGCACTAGTAAGATTCGTCAAAAATGTTGTGTAAAATGGGCAGTTGAGGGGGACGAAAACACTCGCTATCCTCATGCTTCTTTAAAACAAAAATAGAAGGAAGAATAAAATTATGGGTATTGTCTAAAATGCTTTTTGGATTGCAGATCCATCTCAGCTCAAATGTATCATGTATGACCATTTTTTGGATAGGTATTGTCTAAAATACAAAGGCTTGTTTTTCCAATGCTAGCTATTTTGTAATTTGGACCTAGCAGACTCAGAATTAAAAAATTGGTGTGGGACTGTGCAGGTTCAGTGCCTACAAGCATGCCCCTTTCACATTTAGTGGGTCAATCTTCTTATGGTTATTATGTGCCCCTCCCTTCTAAGTACCTTCTGTAATTTTAGCAACTTCTGAGTGAGTTTTACATGTGTATTTTCAATGCATACAGAAACGAACTCACAATGAAAACACCATCCCAATCAAGTTGAAGTTTAGTACTTGTATGTAACATTTTTACCATCCATCCGAAACTAATGAAAGGCAGGCCAAATGGCAGTTCGCTACCATTGATGTTGAAAGGTCAAACTGCAATTGTCCCAAAAGTATTTAGCAAGGATGATCACCTAAATACTAAGATGTAATACAAATACTACACTGTCATGTGGAACTGCCTTGTGTTTTTAAGACAAGGGAAGAAGCCATGGATGGCGATAGGTTCTAGCCTTTTCCTGTCCGGAAGAACCACTAACTAATGAGTGCGCTACTACACTATAAAGGATGTTATCAGTACACTATTCAACATAGCGCGCAAGATGCATAAGATTCATTTGTATTGCTATTACAAACATCTTATATCCAACACTAATTTTGATGCTCATCAGCATTCAACAACATTTAGAAATTTTGAAGCATACTAAGATGATACACATTATACTGGATTTTATAGAAAAGGTTAATAAGTACTTTAAAAGTTTAAATTCAAAAATTCACTAGAATTTGTTTTGTTTATTTTCGTTGCTGTTGCAGCAGACCAGCAGTAAACAAACACTCCTGCTGCAGCAGCAGGAGTTTATTTGGTCAAAACGGGTGATTTGGTCACTTAATTTTACACGTTGTGGCTCAAATGTGTGAAATGGTTGATTTTTTTTTATATGTTACTTATAGTATGCGTTTGGGGTAAAATAGGTCAAAACGGCTAACATGGGTCAAAACGGGTGAAATGGGTGTAACATAAACGACAAAGTTACTTATCATTACATGTTTGGGCTAAAATGAGTGAAATGGGTCAAAACGTGTGAAATGTGTGTAATGACTCAAATAAATGACAAAGTTACTTATTAGTACATGTTTGGTCTAAAATGGGTGAAATGGGTCAAAACGGGTGATACATACATATGTACAGCAACTTCGCATACAGTTATGATACAAGTCACCATGTAACATATATTATGTCTAAACCCGATCGATTATGCATATAAATCATGCCTCTTACTCTATACTTAACTTGATTACAATCAAACATATGTAATAAAGAACCTTTAAAGTCTTTTCTAACTATAGGGAAGGGCCTAGCAAAGCTAGAATCGCCCAAGAGTAAAATAAAGAACCTTTGAAGTCTTAAATCAATTCGAAATCTTCACATACTTTATACAAATTATGAAAATCATTAGTTCGTTTTTATGTTATCAAGAAGCTTACTGTAAATAGTACTTTTTAGTTAACTTTTAGCGTCTTTATGCTAAAACAATGTTGGTCATCAAAAGATTTGACCACGTCGAAACTTGATCATTGAGCGCCATATGAGACTCGTAAGTGGATATTGAGACAAAAACTTAATGTGGAAGTGATTGAGATGAGGTAAATGAAAATGATTGTTAGATGTATACCATTGTTTGAATCATAACGAATCATATCAAATGACAAGACATAGTGATCAATGTCCTTAAGGTTACAAGAACATTTCCTTAGTTTGTTTACAATCAACACGGCTGACCATTCGTATCCAGAATTCATGCAGTCACCTAGTCGGATTCATTTTAATAGCGATCAATTGATCAAGTACACTAGTACAAAGCTTAATTGTTCATAATGATGAGCATTCTCGTACAGCTTAGATGGTGTCATCAAGATGAAAACAAGTCGGTCAAATTCATTATACACTTGAATAAATATAACAACTACCTTAATTAGGTTCATCAACCTTGTTGGTTTTGTCACTGGGATCCTTAATTATAAACCTACCACCATTATCACTATGCAAAGGTTTTTTTTGTCGCTTTCGTTTTCATTTTTTGCTAAATAGCTCGAAGTAGTGACAATGAGATATATGGGTCCGACTCGTAAATTGGAAGATGACCGAACAGGATCTTCGATATGTTATTTTACTTTTCTCACCTGGCTAGATTTTAAAACCGACTCCTTCCCAGCTGCGCCTGAGATTCATGCCATGTCGTTGATTCATAGTCGGTTATCCTGCTTGCTCGTAAAAGTAACTTTAGGGGGAGTTTATCTTAGCTTACTTGAAGGGCTTATAAGCTTAAAGTTTGACAAGCATGTATCCTTGTTTTATGAGCTTATCTACTCGAGCTTATGAACTTAATTAAGTTGTAAAGTCATGTTGATAAGCTTATAAGCCATTTAAAATGAGCTCATCAAACTATGAATAAGCTCGTAAGCCCATCATAAAAACTAAGTCAAACAACCCCTTAGCATTGTTCGTTCGCCATTGTCCGTTTTTGCAGCTGCACTATCTTTAAAAGTTTGAGCCATAACTATTTGGATGGACGTTCGTGGAATCGTGGATACCACTTCGCTCAGCCTTGAGGTACACTTGACTATGAGTATGTAGCAAAATGTGCTTTTGTTTTACATGTGAAGTGTTAAGTTAGTTTAACATAACAATAATTACCTCCATCAAATAGTTCCTGTCATAGTCATATAGGCACTTTATTTTCAACCCAAACAAACATAACAAAACTAAATTCATAAATCAAAGATTAAAATACAGCGTTTGACCCTAAACTTGTACCCAAACCACATGCTGAGTACAACATAAAAAATACAGTCACCCAAGCTCCCTACTGTTCATGTTTTGCATCACCCAAGGTTTCTTTGACCATTATCCGTCAATCAACCTCTCTTATCTACCAATCATGTGTTTTTACTCTAAGGGCATAATGGTCAATTTATATATTTTGATTATTACTCACATTAATTAATCGGGCTTCTTTCCACATGTCCCATTCATCTTCCCATATACGTCTATACGACTTACACTGCCTTTTTCTTCATCCCCAAACTTTCTTTACAATATTATTTTTTTTTAAAACGGCAATTTTAACTATCTCAAAACATTTATACCACAGATCTATCTCACATGTCCTAAGCAAGACTTGAACCCACAGCCATTTTGTTGGAGAGCTTCTCACACAACATGGGTACCATTGGGATACAAGCCCTTGGTTTTCTTTACAAGATTTATCACAAACCCCAATTGCATGTCACAAATCCTAATTGCATGTCACAAAACCAGTGCCATATTATTGAGATAAATAATTTCAGAGCATGAATTTTACATTATCGAAACTAAGAAGAGATCCATGTGGAAAGAAGCCCGATTAGTTAAAGTGAGTAATAATCAAAATATATGAAATGGCCATTATGCCCTCAGAGTAAAAACACATGTTTGGTAGATAACGGAGGTTTTTGTAACGGATAACGATCAAATGATCCTTGGGTGATGCAAAACATGAAAAGTAGGGACCCTGGGTGACTGTAATTTTTCTGTTGTGCTCGGCATGTGGTTTTGGTACAAGTTCATGGACGAACGGTGTATTTTACTCTAAAATGATTGATGATACTAAATCACCAACGGAAGTTACTTTCATGGAGCTATTTTTGAGCACGTAACGAATAATATCGATAATTTCTTATACAATGAGAATCTAAACAGCACCCACTCTAAGCATCTTAAAGTTTCATCCTAACCAAATACATACTTCCCAACGAAGCGCTTTTCGTGGATAAACACTTAACATTAGCAAAATTTTCACACGAGAGTTCAATAGCTCGATTGAAGCCACTCTCAACCCAATAATCATTCAGGTTTTGCTAATATTCGCTAACAATATATATGATACATCAAACAAATAACAACACAACCCTTGTCCATAAGACACTATAGCAAAGAACACATGTACCTGTCAAAGTATACATAAGAAAACAAATTTTAAAAATAAAAATTCACCCTTTGTTAAAAATAAATATTTCGCAAACCATTAATCGCGAAAAAAATCATATCATCGACGAAAATTAAATTATCTTTCTATAGATATGCACTTTAAACTTTCGACTATTTTTTTTTCAAAATTTTCGCTTAAAAAAATTACATATGATTCGGAAAAATCACATGTGATTCGGGAAAATCACATTTGATTCAGGAAAATCACATGTGATTTTGAGAAATCACGTGTGATTTTTCCCGTCGGAAATTTTGAAAAAAAAATCGTCGAAAATATATAAAAGTGCATATCTATAGAAGATAATTTAATTCTCGTTGAGATGGTGTATTTTTTCATAGCTCGAAGATTTACCGTTTGCAAGATATGTTTGTTTTAAAAAAAATGAAAAATAGTTTTTTTATTAATTTTGTTGAAAAATGGATAGTTAAGATTGGTGATATATGGCAAATATGGGATCTATATTAATCTCAACTCAAGTTGGCATAACTTTCAAAAGTTAGGATGCATAATATACTAGTTTCTACCAATTTCGATATCCATACGTACTCACGAAACTTTACCAAACTAATTCTAAGTTTGTAACTAAAAATACCCATGGGAATCGAACGTACAAGTAAAATCACAAACTAAGAGCCATACTTGCAATTTTAGAACAATAATATGTACGTTACATATATAGCTATCAAACAACAACATTAAAAAAAATATATAATAACGATCTGATGCCATAACAACACAATCCTTGATACCTAGTTCTTACGACAAGATGAAGACGAAGAGTGGCTTTTGGTGATTTATGAAGGTAGAAACTTTAGAGAAAAGGTCAATTTAAATATTTATTTATGTCAATGACGTATGAGTTAAATGAAAATAAAAATTAAAATGAAAATGGTGAAAAGAAACTACAACCATATATTTTAAATGCATCCATAAAAATGAAAATAAACGCATATCCTTTTAAAATTCTCCCTCTTATTATCACTATTTTATTTTAAATTTTTTTGGCTAAAAATTATTTTTCTCATTTTAGTCTTCTCACTAATCCCTTGTGCAATTTAGCCCCATGTTAGCCCACAAGTTATTTTATTTTCTTTTCTAGCAATCACAAATAAAATCTCAAATTTACTCACTATTCACAGGACTGCAGAAGTGCTATTATTTTGGTATTTGTAATAGTACGAAAAGAAAGACACTCTTCAAGTTGTTCAATAATAGTATCGTCGTGTTTCTCGACCTTTTGCCATACATTTAATGAGTTTTGTTTTCGATGGTGGCTAGGAAGAGATATAACTAACTAGGGGCATTTACATACATCCCCACCCAAACTTCAATAATTACATATTTCCCCAAAGCATGCTTTAATAGCATTGTACATCATGCATTAGAAACTTGTGTTTTGGGGAAATATGTAATTTTTGAAGTTTTCTTGGGTATATATGAAATTACCCCTACTATTAAACGTGTATATGGATAAAGTTTCAAGTAGATAATCACAAATCAATTAGTTGTAATTAGCCTTGATTATACGTGATTGTAATTTACCTAAAATAGCTTTGTATGAAACCTATATGTATTCTATTGGTTTCTATGGAAGAGACAACAACAATTATCTCAAATTAATATGGTATCAGGCCAATCAAAGTCTTCTCCTTTTTTCTCTCAATAATCACCGGATTTCCTCCCTCCCTTCTCTTCAATTCTGTCGCCTCCTTCAACCACAAAAATTCGGCATCCATGGCTGTCGCATCACACACCTTTGATAATAGTTTATCATCACCTACTATCACCGTCGCTATCAAATCTTCGGACCAAACAGATAACACGCACGTTCAATTAAACAAGTCTCAAAGCTTACCTCCATTATGCAATAATTTTAATAACGGCACGTGTAAGTTTGGTGACCGCTGCCGATTTATTCATGACCATTGGAATAGGGTGGGGTTGACTTTCAAACCAAGCAGTAGCAATTCATCTTCTGGTCGACAACCGGGTATTATGTTTCACAACCAACATACATCGTGGATATCTCCTGGTACTTACCAATCACATATGGCCTAACAACACCCTATCTATGCTAATAGTCTAGCCCAAAATATCACACCTGCTACCTTTGTTACCCCACTGTACGCATCACATCAACAGCCCCAAATGGCCCAGCAACAATTCGTGGCCGATTACCAGCCACAAAGGCCGCATATTGTATCTCATATCAACAATCCAATGTCAACAGTTCAGGCATCCTAAGACCCGCACCCGCCTTGCACCCGTCTCAAGCAACTTCACCTCCTAGTGCTTTTAGCACTATGACTTTGCAAGACCCGACTTGGAACATGGATACTGGTGCATCCTCTCATTTAAATTCTAGTACAAGTAATTTAAGTACCATTTTTAATAAGCGTTTATTCCCATCTGTACACGTTGGTGACGGTAATTCTATTCCTGTCACCAATACCGGCCATACATTATTCCTTCCCTCCATCGCCTTTACATCTCCATAATGTACTTGTCACCCCTAACATAATTAAAAATCTCATTTATGTTCGACAGTTTACTAGGGATAATAACTGCACTATTGAATTTGACGCCTTTGGTTTTTCTGTGAAGGATTTCCTAACTCGTCATATCCTCCTTCGGTGTGACAGCTCGGGTGATCTCTATCCAGTTACCAAGCCGTCCACTATCCCTACTGCTTTTCTCTCCACAAGTTCCTCCATGTGGCATCAACGTCTCGGTCATCCCGGTGACGATGTACTACGGTCTCTTGTTTCTCGTAAATTTATTTCATGTAATAAAGGAAAAAAGTCCACACATGTTTGCCATGCTTGCCAACTTGGCAAACATGTGAAGCTCCCCTTCTACAGTTCGAATTCTATTGTTGAAAATTGTTTTGATATTATTCATTCTGATTTATGGACCTCTCCTATTGTTAATTCCAGTGGTTTTAAATATTATGTTCTTTTTCTCGATCATTTCTCTCATTACTTGTGGATTTATCCTCTTCGTAACAAATCTGACATGATCGATAAGTTTTTGCATTTTCGCTCTTATGTTAAAAATCGGTTTAAAAGTGAAATAAAAGTTTCTAATGTGATCATGGTGGTGAGTTCGATAATAACCGACTCCATACAATTTTTGCTAATAATGGTATTCAAATTAGATTTTCTTGCCCAAAACCTCTCAACAAAATGGCAAGGCGAAAAGAATGATCCGCACAATAAATAACGTCATTCGCATTGTTAAAAACAAAGACCTTGATAGATCTTGAGCACTCGAGATCGTTAGTGTTGCTTATGTAATCACAAGCAAACTAATAGAAAATCTCTATAACTTGTATTCTTTAGCGGAATATAAATACAAGATATAATAACTAAGAACACTTAGATCCTCTATGGATCTTTTCATTAATCGAAACTCGTGTTTGAACACCCATCTATTACATACTATTAAGTTCCTTTTATAGACAAGGAACCTAAATTGTTTCTTGGGAAACCTAATAAACATAAAACTAAAATATATGTTTAACCCATAAGAATAATTATGGGTAAACTCTAAACATGCCCATGCTAACCTCGAGCAAGACAAGAATAAGGATGGGTTAGCATGTAAATAATAAAGCGCATGCAGATCCTAGTCACTTCCACCCTTCAACAGTAAACATGGCACGGCTTTAACACTTCAAAGAACTCTTCTTCAACAGATTCGCTCTACTTCACAGAATCCTTCTAGAGAAATGAAGAGAATTCCTACTTTGCATAATTCCCAACAATCCTCCCCTAAACTGGAATTTGACTTGGTTAAGTTCCAGTTTCTTGATAGATCTTTAAAACTTCAGAACTAGAGGATTGTGTTTGAACTTCATCAGCAAAGAACCAAAACAAGAACATCTCTATGATGACCAAACTTTGAAACGCCAGGTCTTTGCAGCAACAAATGACATAGTGTACATCAAAACACATTAGTTGCATACTATTCTCATCACATCCAGGTGAGTTAACTCCTGTGAGAGGTGAATCATTGAAAATAATGGATTTGATGTCTCTTTACCAATAGCCATCACTACTGGAGTAGCCAAGTGTTTAAGTTCGAAAACTATGGTACACTGATAACCATCTGATTTATTAGCAAATCAACAACTATATAAACGGATTTGACTTGTCTTTACCGTAGCCGTTTGCTCGGGACTAGTCAATTCTTAGAATTGGTGAATTGATAACCAAATATGGATTCGGTTGCCTTTACCACAAGCCATATACTTGTGGGCTAGTCAATTCTTGGATTCCAAAAAGGAATATACCATGGTGAATTGATGACCATACAACCCTCAGCAATTAAGCATGGGTGGTTGCAGACCCTATGATTTTGAGCAAATCATTACAGCTATCAACAGATTTGATGTGTCTTTACCAAAGTTGTACCCTTTGGACTAGCTAACTCTTTGATATACACAAGGTATATCTGGTGAGTTAATGACCATCAACTATATACGACAAACCTGCAAGAAAGGTTAGATAAAAACAAGAATATACAGTGTTAGTTTTTTTTTTTTTTTTTTTAACTTTTTTTATAACACAAGAAATACAAAATTACCAATAAAACACAAAATGCAAAAGATCATGTAAGATACCATTATGAAGATGAAGAAGCGACTTGTTCTTGCGAAGTTGAGTCTTGATCAATCCAACCATTGTTCAAGATATAGTCTTTCATTTCCCACTGGATCCTGGAGGAATTTCCAACTTCGACAAAGCATCCTTTCCATAAGTCTCTTGGATAATGGATAAGTTCTTTCAAAGAAACATGCAGACTGTGATTCCACCCTTTGTCTCAACCACATGCACACGAGGTAGAGGATAAAATCTCCAGACTCAACCCGCCACGGATGTGAGTTCTTCCAAATGGAATATCCTTTACCATTGGGAGATTGAGAGTTAAACAAAACATGAAGATCTCCCAATAAGAACATCGAACCTTGTGGTGCATTATTGGTAATACTTGGTAACAAGAGTGTACTGAGTAAGCAAATCGCCTATCCACCAAATGGAGTATCTCCTTCAAAAGTTGAACTCCATTGAAGATTGATCCAATCGATGAATGACATTAAGCTCATTATCGCTCAAAGTCCAATTACACATCATGTATCCTCAGAAAATTTTCTTTAATGAAGGTTGACTCAGCATCCTCTAGGTTCAAAGGAATATGCTTGGGAGATGGCTTATTCTTAGATGCGTGCATCCTTGCTATTCTCAAAGATTTCCTTAGAGGTTCGTGTTTTCTTTTGGCCATCCTCTTCCCCCTCCTACCAGGTATATAGATTCCCAAAGATGGTACATCTTCAGTTTCTTCATTGACATTTGAAGTAGGACTTGATGAAGAAGAAGAGGACTTAGGTGGAACACCATCACGAAGGGCATTCATTTTGACAAGCACCTTTCTTGCCTGTTTAGCTTTGACAGTTGTTGTTTCAGCTTCTTTAACCAAACCACCTCCTTCTGTATCAATAGATGCCACAGATGGAGTGGAAGCTGGTATATTAGGTGCTTCAGAGGAAATGGCAGATGGTTCAGCAGATGAGACCTTGTCAGTTGAGCTAGTAACCTCTGTAGTAGCTTCAACAGATACAATAGAAGGTTCAGCAGAAGTAACCTTGTCATCTTTCCTATCCAAAGTATCTTCTTTTGCATCAGCAGATGCCACAGTTGGGTTAGAAGTTGGCATATCTAGTGCTTCAGAGGAAACAGCAGATGGTTCGTGAATAGCCTTGATGTTTGAAGGAGTGGCTTGATGGTTGCTTGAAGTAACCACTGGAGAGATCATCTTTGGTGAAATTTCATCAAAATTCTCCATAATCTCAACAAACTTGGGTCTTTTGGCCTTTGGAGCAACTACATCCCCAGCAATCCTTTTCAAGTTGGAGGAAGGTGTTGAAGTAGAGGAAGAAGTCTTCATAATCAGATTGTACATGCGAAACAATTCTGGATCAGGTAAAGCCAAGACTTGCTTCATTGTCAAACCACGGTTAAACAGATAAGAACTCTGATTTTTCACCACAATCCTTATCTCTGCTTTCTTCTGAGCTTCAGTAAGAGGTTTCTCTCTCTTTGCCTTATTCTTTTGAGCAGTTAGGGCTTTCCTCTTGTTAGCTGCTTTGAGTTTTAATCACTGTCCTCGAGCCACCATTTGAGCCACAAAGGACTCACTATCGAAGTCAGCACCTAAGATACTTTGAGCAAGTGTTGGATTTGAAATGACTTGCTGAGTATAAGCATCCCAATGAGTATCAGGGAGCTGAGTACGCATTTCATCCAGTTCCCTTTGTCTCTCTGGAGGCAAAGTAGAGAAAGATTGTTCTGAAAGTGCTTTAGCGACTTCTTCATTTTTCCTCACCTCTGCAAACTCAGCAAACCTGCTTTCTTGTTCTCGCCTTTCTTGTTCAGATACCAGTTCTGGACCAAGCTCATCTTCAGTCATTACACCTTTCTCTTTATTAGCAGACTCATGAACAACATCAGCAGAAGGAGTATCACCAATTGGAACTTCAGTAGAAACATTTTGAGAGATATCTTCAACTGGTGTGGAAAGGACATCAGCTGCAAAATCCAAATTTCTTCTAGCAAGAAACACTACTTGATCATCTGCTGAAGAGTTAGGATATGATGGTTCTTGTACAGATGAATCTTTACCAGGTGCAGAACCAACATTTTCCATATGGACATCTTCAACAGTTGAGATTTGTTCCACACTTGGTTGCTTTGAGGCTTCAGAAGATCCCTTATTCAAATAAGATCTTCTTCTTCTTCTATTATACCGAACATGTTCCTTATTCTTTGAGGATTCAGCAGCCACTGATGAAGGATCATTAAGAGACACATCAGCTAGGATATTAAGAGACACAAACGGAGATTCCTCTTGTTCTTCATCAGAAGAAACTACTAGCTTCCTTTTGCTACTCTTTTCAAGTCGGTCCTCTAGGTTCTTAACTTTGTTCCTCAGCTCCACAATCTCACCACCGAGAGAAGACTTAGTTTGAGCAAGCTCCTTTTGAGATCATTAACTTCTGCAGCATACCTGTTCACTAGAGCATAGACAGAAGTTAGTGTAATGGTGTCCTCAGCTCCACCAACTGATTGCTCAGTGGTAATGGGAGCTTCATTGGACCTTTCAGGGGAATTATGGTCATGCTCAAAATGAGGAGATACTTCATTAAAAGGTTCCCTTTGAGGACTAGGTGTGGTCATCCTGTTCAGGTCCGTCTCAACTTCATCAACAGAAGCCTGTGTAGGTGGTGGACTAGGACTTGGTCTGGTGAAGGTACAGGTGGAGGATGGTCAGGAGAAACATTAGATGCTTCAGCAGCTGTAGAAGGGCCCTCATCAATGTTGACTGATGGATTACCATCAGTAGCACCAATTGGAGAAGGTGGGTCATTAGCAACATTCTCCTCATCAGCAGCCTCATTGCCTTGAGGCAACATAGCTGCTAACAAAGGATGATGTGCCCCCTCAAAGTGAGTTCTCATTGAGGCAAATAGTTTAGCAGTTAGAGCTCCTATGGGATAAAAGGCTTGGGTTTGGGTAGTGGTGTCTAAGATCATTTGCAGGAACCTAGGGTACATACAAAACTTATGTTGTTTCCTATTTATATTTTCGACCATATTATCAAAAATAAACTTAGAAAAATTATAAGTTAACCCTTGAGAAAGACACACAATACCACATGCCAATTGGGTAGAGAATTGATCCCACGCTCCTGATTTGTTGCTAATGCACTGAAGCAATGTGTGAACCAAGAATCTCCACATAGGGCAAAAATGCTTTTCAACCACATGTCTGTCCTTGTACCTTGATACCCAATAGCTCTCAGCCCCGATAGTATCTCCACCGTACTGGAGTGATAAACCCCATCAGCATCATCCAAGCGAAGCTTTCTCCTTATCAGCTCCTCTGTCACCACATGCTCTGTTCCGTCAATCATAGCAACAATCTCTGTTTCACTTCGTTTTGAAGCAGATGCCCAAAATTGTTTAACCAACGATTCATATATTGCATTAGGAGAATGCGTTAAGGCATAATGAATCTTGGACCTTTTCAAGAACTCCACCATTGGTTCATACAACTCATCACCCTTAGCTTTTCCCAGAAAAGCAACTTTGTTGTGATCCTTCTTAAATTGAAGCGCCATGAGTAAGGTTGAGATTTAGGGTTATGATTCTTGAACTGTAAGTGTTTTGGACGTAAGAGAAGAGGGAGTTGGGTTATTTTGAAGTAAAGAAATGCGAATAGTGGAATGGTAGCAGTTGCCCAAATTATAGTCAAAAGTATGGGAACTTTTGGTTGACTATAGCTTACGTGTGTTCAACTTTGACCAAAGATAGTGTAACACTTCAGCAGAAACACATGGTCAATCTGCTGAAGTAATGAACTTCAGTAGAAACCACCCAAGATAAAAATATCATCAGTAAATATTTGGAGCGTTACTGTGCCAACTAACTCGCATTAATTTACATTAACCCTTGCATCTGTCTATATAACAATCCCAATGCACACTTAATCCTTATCCTTTACCCCAATTTTCACCACAAAAACCCTAAATTCACCATGAACCTCAATCAACCATAATAAACCATGAATACTAAACCAGAGGTTGTTAATCCAACCTCTTCTCCATCATCATCATCATCTAGTGATTTCCTTCAGTTTTGGTCATGTCCACCTGACCCTCGTCCTTTGAAATCCCCATTTCTCAGTTCTTCTGATGATGATAGTGTAGTGAATCCAAGTGAGTCTTCTAATGACTCTGTGGAACCCACTACAGAGATAACCTCTTACTCCCAACCTCCAGCACCTCAACCTCAACAAAGGCCTCGTGCCGAAAGAGAGGTGGTGCTTGCTCTTCCTGCGCCATGTTTTGGTGCTTCATCACATATCGTATAGAGGAAGGGCTTAAGGAAGGTGGATGGATTGCTTTTTGGTGAAACCAAGTAGATGAAGCACAAAGGACATGTGTGGTCATCTTCATCATCATCATTTTCATCAATCCATCCTTCCCATTTTGATCCTTAGCATCTTCGTCGTAGCGGTCATGCATATCCAGCCATCGAGATAGAAGGAATGGGTGGTTATGCAAGTCATCACGAATGCATATCCAGCAGCTGGAATGGAAGATATGAGCGATCATGCATATCCAACAGCTGTTGGAATAGATGATATGAGCTAGAATAGGTTTAGTAGATCATGTATAGTACTTTTCTTGTAGTTGCATTTGAAGTTGATTGTAATTTGTAAGTTGTAAGCTGTAAACTGTTTCTTGAATGAATGAATGAACAATTTGACTTCAATTACTTCTCTTCAAGATGCAATTTGATCTTTTGAGCAATTTTGAATCAAATTGATCACTTTAAACAACTAGTTGATCGATCAAATTTTCACTTGAAGATTTTGTTTCAAGAGAAACAAGCTTTTAAGCTTACTTGACCATTTACCAACGAACCACACTTGATGAACTTGAACTGAAATAGGCAAACTGCAAAACAGACACATATACACACAAGAACAAAACAGAGACAAACAAACTAAAATATTATTAGCAAGTTAGTGTTAGCAAACAAAATTATACACAATAATATACAAAGTTTACTACAAAATCCTCCCCTGAGGCATATGCCTCCCCTTAAACTTTGCAGTTAAGGGTTAAGCATTCCAATATTGACCACAAGGTGTTGAAACCTTGGTCCATCAAAAGCTTTTGTTAACAGATCTGCCACATTATCATCAGTATGAATTTTAGCCACTTTTATCAAATGTTTTTCATATGCATCTCTTATAAAGTGGTGCCTGATTTCAATGTGTTTAGTTCGACTGTGAAAAACTGGATTTTTGACAATGCATATGGTACTTTGATTATCAATAAAAATTGTTGTGTTCATGAAGTTATACCCATAATCCAACAATTGATTTTGAATCCAAAGGACCTGTCCACAACAATTTGCAAAGAGAACATACTCGCTTCAAGAGTTGAGGTAGCCACAATAGTTTGTTTCTTGCACCGCCAAGAAATCAATCTCTTTCCAAGGAATTGGCAACCTCCGGTTGTGGATCTCCTATCCAGATTTGCACCAAGCATAATCACTATCACTATATGCTTCCAACTTAAAAGGAGACTCTTTGGGTACCAAAGGCCTAAATGAGGTTGGCCTTTGAGGTACTTAAAGATCTTCTTGATCGCATTGAGATGGGAAGCAAGTGGAGTGACTTGATGTCGAGAGCAAACACTCACAAAGAAAAGTAATATCGGGCCTTGAAGTCGTTAGATACATCAATGAACCAATCATAGACCAGATAAATGAACATTCATGTGTAGATCCGGTTCATTGTTGGTCTTTGTCTTTTGAGCTTCATAAGGTGTTGTGGCGATTCGACACCTTCCATACCAAATTTCTTCAAATGTCCTCACATATTTATCTTGACCGATAAATATGCCATCTTGTTTCACGAACTTGGAGACCCAAAAGAAAGTAAGCTCCCCATAGCACTCATCCGAAATTCTCCTTCATCGCTCCTCAAATTCCTCGCACCAAGCTTCTTTAGTGGATCCAAAATGATGTCATCCACATACACTTGCACAAGTATGATGTCCGTGGAGTTCTTCTTCAGAAAAGAGTCTTATCAATGGCACCTCTTCTATAGCCATGCTTCACAGAAATGATGAAAGCCTAGCATACCATGCTCTTGGTGCCCGATGTAGTCCATAGAGAGCTTTAACCACCTTGTAAACATGATAGGATGATCCGGGTCTTCAAATCCTTTGGGTTGAGTGACATAAACCTCCTCTTCTATCTCACCATACGAAAAGCACCTTTAACATCCATCCGATACACCATGAAGCCCATGTAAGATGCATAGGCCAAGAAAATTTGAATGGCCTCAACTCTAGCAACAGTGCAAACACTTCATCATAATCAATCCCCTCCTCTTGTCTATAACCCCGAGCAACTAATCTTGCTTTGTTTTTAATAACAACACCCCTTGCATCTCTTTTGTTCTTTAGAATCCATTTAGTCCCAATAGCATATTTGCCATAAGGTAGTGGTACCAAGATCCAAACTTGTTGGTTTTGAAACTGTTGCATTTCTTCTTGCATTGCTTCAATCCAACTTGAGTCTTCAAGAGCTTGAGTAACACTGGTTGGTTCCACTTGAGAAAGAAAACAAGCAAACAGACAATGCTTGAAGTCCGTGTGATTGTCTCTTTGCCGTTTGAGACATAAGAGAAAAGCAACATGTCCAAATTTAGGACTAGAGATAGCCCTTCGAGTTCTAACAGGTGCTAGAAGATCACCAATAATATTGGATTGAGGGTGAGTGAGGTTGATTCTTTTAGTAGCAGTGGGGTTGACTTCAATGGAAGGTTCAAGATTAGACACAGTTGGTTCAAAAGTTGTATCATAGGAAGGTGAGGTGAAAATGCCAGATTTGGGTTGATGATTTCCAAGATCTGAAGGTCTTGGAAAGCGAGTATAGGGTTCACCAAAGTCTGTGGACACTTTAGAAGGAATAGGAGTAGAAACAGCCGAGCCTTCAGCAGATTTGATGATGATGGGAGAGACTGGATCAATGTCAGCAGAAACATGGTTTCCACTGACAGCTTCATTTGCAATCTCCCATTCACCTTCTCGACTTCAAGCTTAGCCGCAAACTCTTGAGTCGAAGCCTAGCAAGGTCCTCAAACATAATGTGATTCATCTTCACTCTCATCAAGTATCTTTAGAAGTGTTACCCGCAATATGGTTAGGGAGAAAGAAGGCACAAGTATAGGTTGTTCATCATCTTCAAACTCACTTTCGAGTCAACATCCAAGGTACTGCATTGTTAGTGGGAGACTCTTGAGAACCGCACTTTGGTTAGCCATATGTCTAGTATAACCCAAATAATCAGTTAAGTAGTCAAGGTCAAAAGACCACACATGACCCTGTCCTTGAACATTGGGCTTATCTTCCATGTATCTCAGGTTCAAAGTCTCCTCTATCTTCTTGGCAGATAAATTGTACACTCTGTAAGCCTTGCTATGAGCTGAATAACCCACAATATAACCATCATCAGCCTTCTCATCAAACTTCCCCAACGGATCACTGGTGTTTAGAATGGTCACTTGACAACCAAAAGGTTTGAGGTAATGAATGGCTGGAACCTTCCCAAAGAGAAGTTCATATGGTGTTTTGAGGTGAGGTCTAGTAATGGAGACCCTGTTTAGCACATAGCAAGTTGTGCCAACAGCTTCAGTCCAGAACATAGTGGGCAATTTAGAGTCTGCAAGCATTGATCTTGCAGCCTCTATCAAGGTCCTATTCTTTCTTTCAGCTACCCCATTTTGTTGTGGGGTTCTTGGATTGCTATAGTCCCTTTTATCCTTTAGACCCACAGAGTTCTATAAGAATAGCATTCTTGAACTCGTCCCATTATCACACCGAATTCCTTAACCTTTTGTTCAACTGATTTTCAACAAGGGTGATGAAGTCTTTCAAGATGGAGATGTTTCATCTTTAGTCCTTAGAAAGAACACCCAACAAAATCTGCTAAAGCCATCAGTGATAACCAGACAAAAATACTTGTGATCAATGCTTCTGACTTGAGTTGGACCAAAGAGATCCATATGTAGCAGCTGAAGAGGTTCAGAAATAATGCTCACAGCAGTGACACTTTGTAGGAAGCTCTGTGTTGCTTTCCTTTGTTGCATGCAACACAATTATGATCATTGGTGAAAACTTTGGAGGGAAGACCTTCAACAAGACCCATTTTAGAGAGCTTGTTTATGGTCTTGAAATTCACATGAGCCATCCTCCTATGCCATTTAGTAGACTCATCCAGGGATGCTTTAGCCACCAAACAAGTAAGGTCACCTTCTGGATGAACTTCATTGAGGTTGAATGTGTATAGATTGTGAGTTCGAGGAACTCTCAGCAGAATTGATGTATCTTCTGGAAGCTTGAAGTCTTTAGATAGCACAAGACATTCATCTTCAGAGAAGAGTACCTTGTTCTTGGTGTCACAAATTTGTGAGACTGAGAACAGGTTGAAGTGCTGAAGTTCCCTAACATAGTACACATTCTCAAAGTTCAGTAGAGGTGTCTTGATGGTGCCTTTCCCAGTGATTCTTCCATCACTTCCACCAAAAGTCACATTGCCTCCTCCTTCTATAGGAACAAAATTGTGCATCATATCTCTGTTTCCTGACATGCTTCTTGAACAACCACTATCAACAATACCAATATCTTTATGCTTAAGAGGATGATCCTATAGTAACAAAAAATATATACAAAAGAATGTTAGTATACAAAGGAGGCTCAAGTCATTACTGACTTGAACCTGCCTTGTGGATCATATGATTTAGGTCTAGCAGATGAGAAAGATCCACCATTGTTCTTGGATTTCCATTGAAATTTAGGTCCTTTTTTATTCCAAGAACAACCTGCTGAGGGCTTGACAGCAGTACCCCAAAATCCTTTCCCAGCATTCATTGAGTCAACATATGCAGGCCAATAACCATGTTTAAAATATGGGCTAGTTGGTTGCACATAAGGTCTGGCAACTGATCTTCTCCAAGGAGAATCAGTATAAGCTGCTTGTGGGACATAAGGTGGTATATTATTAACATTGGTCCACACTGGTCTAGGTTTCTGCTGAGTAGCACATGCACCCAATCTTTGCTCATAGAAATCACAATCCTTAATTAAATGAAATTTACTTCCACATACAAAACATGTCTTCCTTTTGGAAGATTTATTCAAATAAGAAGATGTTCTATTACATGTAGAAGTACTTAAACCAGAAACATTAAAGGAATTGTTTTTAACAGACTTATTATGCAAAGATTTAAAAGACAAGTCTTCAGAGGAAACTGTCTTGGAAGTTGATTCCTCAGCAGCTACCCTAGAAGGCTTGTAGATAGACTTGGGTGCAGGCTTGGGTGTAGGCTCAGGTGAGGGCTTGGGAAGGTCTGACTTATCACTTGAATCACGGTGGCATAAGAAGTAGACCCTTGATCGATGAATTGTCACCGTCGAGCAAGAGACAAAGTCATTAGATGAAGCATCGGGTCCGCAAGTCTTTTGACTTTTGCCATACGATGGTGTGATCCATCAAAGTCAACAGTAATGGAAAGGTCAATGGGCATGAATTCACCTCTAATAGGTCCACTTACAGCATGCAATTCACCTTCTTTTACATAATTAGCTAGGCCTGCTGGTGTAGTTTTACGCCCATCATACTTAGCTTCTGGACCTACATATTTTTGAAAACCTAAACCTATTGCAGAACTCTCTGATTGACTAGTATAGATAATTCTATTTAAGCTTTTACCAGACATTTGCCATTCATTATTCCTTGTAATTTCCTCATCTAGTTTTTCTTTAAGCACTTGGTTTTCAGCAATAGCATCAGCTTTTTCTTTCTCAGTGCGTTTTAAGTCAATACTTGCAAAATCTAGATCAATTCGTAACCCCCTTATCTTTTCTTCATAAGCTATCTGATTCTTTTGAAACCATACCTTTTGTCTTTCTAATGTTTTTAAAGCATGTTTATAAGCTTCATTGTCAACATAGCATGCATTATATTTAGGTTTCAAAATATCATAGGCTTCCTTAAGTTCATTGTATCGTTCACTACAACCAAAAATACAGTTGTGTACCTGAGAGAGTCCCATCAAGGCAAGTTGATCATGCCTATCCTCTGAAGTACAGCTTGCCAACAATCCAAGCTTCTCTGTATCAGCAGCTTCCTCGTTCCCAGGTTCATGCGTAGCCCAGTTGACTTGTTCATCCATGGTGACAAGAGTCAAGTTCCGCTTCCTTCCGATTCTGGCGATAGGAAGTGTAGTTAGCTCCATCTCCACTCTTCCTATCTTTGCATTCCTCGAGAAATGACCCATCCGGTGACAAGAGAAACACTTGACTTTTCTCATGTCAAACGAAATGGATCCTTTCCTTGAAGCCAAACTTTCTCCCGGACTTCGCTCAAACCTTTTGATATCTCTCGAAAGCATGGCCACCGCCATTTCGTTTCATCTCCTCCATATCAAGTGGGTCCACCGCTCAAAATCTTCATAGACAAGATGTTCTTGAGTATCATAATCAACAACAAATGAATGAAGAACATCCTCCAACACACTACCAGATTTAGCTTGAGAGCTTGATGGAGTGGGAGTGTAAGAAGATGATGGTAAGTAAGTTGGACTAGGAGCATGTATCATCATATTGGAGTGAGATGTCCCAACAAAAGTCGTATGACCGTAAGTGGATGCGGTGTAGGAGTTCTAACATCGAGTTCAAGAGATTTGAGTCTGTTGTGACTCATCAAAAGTGAGCATGTCCAACCCACCTTTAGCCTTGAGGGCTATACTTACTTGTAACCATGATGAAGGCAAAGATCGTAGGAACTTTGAATTACAATCATCATTGTCGGTTTGCATTCATTTGGTTTAATGACTCAAAATCTTATGAAACCGTCGTATCCCTTGTGGATACCTTCTTCTTCCGAGATATGGAACTCTTGAAAGTGTTGCTTCAAAGATGGACTTCTTCATTCTCCTGGACTCTTCATTGCCACCGAACCTTGCTTTGAGCGCCATCCATATGTCCTTTGCATCAGCCATGTAGTGAAAATCACCCAAGTGATCTTCAGGAATAGCTTGAAGAAGGATAGTTCTTACTTTGTGCTCTCTTTGCACAGCCAGTATCTCTTCAGCAGATTTGGGAGGAGCAATGGTAATCTTACCATCAGGGTCTGGGACAGTCTTCTTCAAACTGTTTCCATTCTTCACGATCTCCCAAAGATTCCAATCAATGTTGGAGATCCAGTTCTGCATCTTCATCGTCCACATATCATACTCTTCCTTTTTGAGATAAGGAAACTTAGCATTACTGTTGGAAAGACTGAGTTGTTGCATGGAGGTGGTGTTGTTGTTGTTGGTGACTTCGGTTTCATCATCAGTTCCAGGCATGGTGAATGTAGTTTTGGTTGTATGGGGGTGAGGTTAAATATGGTTCTTAGTATCGTAGAGACTTTCCCGAGGCTCTGATACCACTTGTTAGAAACAAAGACCTTGATAGATCTTGAGCACTCGTAGATCGTTAGTGTTGCTTATGTAATCACAAACAAACTAATAGAAAATCTCTATAACTTGTATTCTTTAGCGGAATATAAATACAAGATATAATAACTAAGAACACTTAGATCCTCTATGGATCTTTTCATTAACTCGAAACTCGTGTTTCAAACACCCATCTATTACATACTATTAAGTTCCTTTTATAGACAAGGAACCCTAAATTGTTTCTTGGGAACCTAATAAACATAAAACTAAAATATATGTTTAACCCATACAGAATAATTATGGGTAAACTCTAAACATGCCCATGCTAACCTCGAGCAGTACAAGAATAAGGATGGGTTAGCATGTAAATAATAAAGCGCATGCAGATCCTAGTCAGCTTCCACTCCTTCAGCAGAAACACGGCACGGCTTTAACACTTCAGCAGAATCTCTTCTTCAGCAGATTCTGCTCTACTTCAGCAGAATCCTTCGGCAGAAATGATGAGAATTCCTACTTTGCATAATTCCCAACACACCCAATATCCAAAACACCAATACTCACTATGCCCAACCAACACGACCCATTAACCAACACCATCAACAAAGAACCCAATGACCCATTACCGCACATCAACAACCACCCAATAGTCCACCAACCGCATTTCAAAATCAATCATCACCATTTAATAACCTCCTACGCACACAGCCAACCCCCGAAGCCTCGACCCAACCTACACAACCTCCCACCGAACCACCCCGTACTCACCGCATGATCACTCGCTCTCAATCAGGCATTGTCAAACCCATTGAACGTCTTTCGCTTCCCCTTACCTAAATCTCGCTTCCTCGCTTTACAAAACCCTCATTGGAATAATGCTATGTATGATGAGTATAATGTGTTAGTTAAAAATGGTACTTGGATTCTGGTACCACAACCCTCTCGTGTTAATTTGGTGAGATCTATGTGGTTGTTTAAGCATAAATTTCATGTCGACGGAACTTTGAGCCGTTATAAGGCTCGTTGGTTGCCAATGGCGTGATCAAGAACTTGGTATTGATTGTGATGAGACCTTTAGTTCGGTTGTCAAACCGGCTACCATTCGCACCGTTCTTAGTCTTGCGGTATCCCGCAATTGGCCTATTCATCAGCTTGACGTTAAGAATGCCTTTCTTAACGGGGATTTATCTGAGACCGTGTATATGCACCAACCACCGGGATTTGTAGACTCTCGGTATCCTCATCATGTCTGCCTTTTGCAGAAATCCTTATATGGTCTAAAGCAGGCACCTCGTGCTTGGTTTCAGAGATTTGCAGGTTATGCTACTAGAGTTGGATTTTATCATAGCCGTTGTGACTCTTCATTATTTATTCTTCGACATGGCTCTCAAGTAGCTTATTTTCTTATCTATGTGGATGACATTATTCTTACAGCCTCCTCTACTACCCTCCTACAACAGATCATTGCTTCCCTGCAAAGTGAGTTTGACATGACTGATCTTGGGCCACTTAATTATTTTTTGGGCATTTCGCTACTCGGCATTCTCTGTGTCTCTTTCTATCTCGGCGGAAGGATGCTATCGAGCTTGTTGAGCGTGCTCACATGACCAACTATAACCCTTCTCGAACACTGGCTGATATGTAATCCAAACCGGGTCCCGAAGGTGTTCGATTCAGGATCCTACTTTATATCGCAGCCTCGCATGTGGTCTTGAGATCTCACATTTACCGACTGGATCTCTCTCCTATGTTGTTCAACAAATTTGTCTTTACATGCATGATCCTCGCGAGCCATATTTAGCTGCCCTTAAACGTATTTTACGATACGTTCGAGGGACTTTGGATTTTGGTCTACACCTATATTCATCCTCTACCACTTCTCTTGTTGGACATACATATGCAGATTGGGCGGGATGCCCATCCACACGACGGTCTACTTCGGGATACTGTGTTTTTCTGGGCGATAATCTACTTTCTAGTGCCGAAGCCGAGTACCGGGGTGTTGCTAATGTTGTAGCTGAGACTGCATGGCTTCGTAACCTTCTTCGTGAGCTGCATTCTCCTCTTTCTACTGCCACTCTGGTCTACTGTGATAATGTTAGTGCCATCTATTTGTCCGCCAACCCTGTTGAACATCAACGGACCAAACATATTGAGATTGATATACACTTTGTCCGTGACATGGTTATTGCCGGTCAGGTTCGTGTTCTCCATGTACCCTCTCGTTATCAGTATGCAGATATCTTCACCAAGGGACTTCCTTCAGCCTTATTTGAAGATTTTAGATCCAGTTTGAGCGTCCGACGTTCTCCCGCTCCAACTACGGGGGAGTATTAAACGTGTATATGGATAAAGTTTCAAGTAGATAATCACAAATCAATTAGTTGTAATTAGCCTTGATTATAGGTGATTGTAATTTACCTAAAATAGCTTTGTATGGAACCTATATGTACTCTCTTGTTTTCTATGGAAGAGACAACAACAATTATCTCAAATTAATAATAACTTACCAGTAAAATGTCACCTTGACGTGATAGAAGGCACTAATTCTCTCAACCTAACTCAAAACTAAAATCTCTTCTTTTATTTCTTTTCATCGTTTTTCTATCAATCACAAAGTTAAAATGATCTTGTAAATATATTATCTAATTTAAAACGATTTGTTTAACAAGATTTTGTCTAAAATATATAAGTGAAAGCTTGGTAATTATAATTCTAAAACTGTAAAACCATGTTAGTTTGTACATTGTTTTGAATCCTAATCTGATTTAGAAGAAAATTGCGACAAATTTTACAAATTATTTATCTCATAGTAATCTATGCTAATTTTATTATTAACGTTTTTCCATTTAAGAATTATATTTATCCTGATGATCAAAGTTTGAACTTTCATCAGGATCTACGTAAATAAACGATTCTCTAATAATTTGGAAAATGTTGTATTCATTTGCGTATTAGGCTAAATCAAAAGTAATTAAAACTTTACCTAAAATCATATACAAAACATTTTAATTATTGTGATGTTGATTTAATCAATGATTAATTATCATAAAATAATTAGATCTTTTCGTAACTTTTACAACTATATGAAAGAGAAGTACAATACAATGATGGGAGTAGTGAATCCAACTCACGATTAGGCTGCTCATAATCGCGACCCAACCAAGAGTTGGTCAAGCATTTCAACCGCGTCCCATCCCTGCGACCCTTGCAAACGTGTCCCCTCCTATTTTAGGTTGTTTTGGCTTGGTTGGGTTGTCAAACGCTAAGGCTCGTGTGTGTGATTTTTTTTTTTTTTTTTTTTTTTTTAAAGTTATGTTTTTGTCGTGATCGGATCGCCTTATTACGGGCATTTGGTCATGTATTTGGTCTTAAAGGGGAAGCTGAGGTGGCAGGATCACAAGGTCGCCTATAGGGTCACCGTTACTAGTGGTCTTAGCATATATACTTAAAACAAAACCACATATGTACATACGAAATCGAATACAGGATATAGGTCATAAGATGTCACATCATATCGTTTTACATTTTTCTTGTCATAATGCTAATCCGACCAACAAGGTGCAAAAAATAGCCAACGGGAAGGAAAAGCAAACGATGGAACAAAATCAAACCTAAATTAGTTTTCCAATATGGGTATATGTATCTCATAAGCATATTTCAAGCTGAAAAAAGTATAAAAACGACGAGTGATGTACCACTCTTCAGTCTCCACCAACAAACCGAACAATATTAAGACTTTTCCACATTAGATCTATGAATACAAACTAGCATGGTACCCACGCAAAGCAGCGATATACCAAATATGTAATTTTTGTCGTATCTTGATCATTTAGTGGTATGCAATGATAGTCGGTATATGACGGTCTTCCGGTTTGATAGTTCTAAAAAAATAAACGTGTGTTTAAATTTTCGTAAAATATATTAATACAAATATAGATTTTCATAATTATATTCATTTGAACTTTGTAAAAATTGAATGTATATGATAACTTTAGAACTTTAAACTTGTATTATTGTAGGTTTATAACATTCATTTTAATACTAAAATTTATTGTGTCATTAGTGTACATTATGATGCAATTAGTGTAGTATTTAATTATATGAATTACTAAATATAGTAACATGTGTAAGCTTAAAAAATTAAGACTTCTATTTATAAAAGTCCCAAATACTTTATGATAGTTATAGATTATAGATGACCGTCGGTCCCATACCTGTTGTGATTGACCATATGCGCCTCTCATGGAAGGCTATTTTGTAGTTGAGTTTAAAGATGAAGGTCACATGTACTCTAGGCTTGAGACTTTATAGAAGGTATAAACCTTACAAAAGACCGCTCATCGGACATATAACATAGGATGCAACCTCGGAACTAAATTTTCATTAAATCGGACATGCTAGTCTACGAGAAAAAAAAGAAAGAGATGTGGATTCAATTAGATTGAGATGCTAAAGAGGCGGGAGACAAAGACCAAAATTTCAACAGAAAGCCTGTTGGTTTCCAACCCATGCATTTAATAAAACAAAAGAAATAAATAAAGAATGAGTTAGTTAGCTAAAACAACATATACACAAATAAAAACGTTTAACTAACTCTATAATCTTCGTGCAGAAGCTCTCGTGGGGTTCCATTAAGTACCTTTTGATGTCCCCAGTTTTCAACTCGCTCACGCAAAGGACCTTTGTGTATCTTCACGCCGACTCTTTAGCCCCATTCGTGGGATCCTAAGAAAATCTTGAGCGTCATTTAATACCGCAAGTGCGAGATAAAATCAATCGTTCATATAAAAAGTAGAGGTGGTGAAGTTGGGTGATGGGTCACAATGGGTGTTTGTTTAGTAATACACTTGGAAGTTTGGACGATTTTCAACCCGTTCGACCCATTAGAGATAAATGAATAACCCAAATCAGCCTATTATAGTGAACGGGCTGAAATTGCCACATCTAAAAGGAAGTGACAAATTTGAGAAGAAATGTTGAATGTCTTCTATGTATGATTCTTAATTATGTCCTCGTAGTAAAGGATGATATGTCTAGTGGTATTGAAGTATTCCAGTGCTTGTTTAACCATGTTGTCGGCTTGTTGACTCGGTATCGATAATGTTGTATTAATTGAGGGCTTGTAACTTGCTAGAATCTTAGCCCGACATTATATCGGATATTTTAGTAGGATGAAATCAACAAATGCATGCATATACCATAAAAGACACACACAAACCTCGTTGGGAGTGCGTGGGATTTATGCTTGCCATTTAGTGGCTTAGCACTTTGGTCGTAAGCATTAGCAGTATTGATATTCTTCACGAAGAAGATTTATTCGAAAAGGAAAATCGTTGAAACTCCCTTCGTGTTGAAGTAGTCTACTATTGCTTCATGATTTCGCATCAAACCCCGAATAAAATCAAAGAAGTCAAGCACAAGCAAGCCTTACATTCGGACATGACAGGATATGTATATAGGTGATAGAGGTCATAAATTATTCCATCATACCCAAGCCTAAAGGTGGCGTCACATATGATGACATTTATCGACCAAACAAGCACATCTGGTCATGTATAATGTACTTAAACTCTTATTATCTTGAGATACAGTATTAACATTGGGCATTTGTGACCACTATAGTTGTCTATCCAAGTTGGGCATTTGTGACCCATACAAAATGCCAACTGGGGGATAAAGGAAGATGTGCCAATCATCGCTATGCCAAACACCCCTTCAACTTCAAAGACAAGAAGAAAGTCCAAGCACATCCCAAGTTGAGAGCATTCAAAGACTTGCAACTCCACCAAAGATGAAGTTACTAGTTGATAGATGTCTTGTATAGTGTAATAAAATGTAGCCATTAGCTTTAGCTTGTTCAGTCTTGATTAGCTTAGCTTAGTCATAGTGTAGCAAGGTAACAGTGTAGTCTATAAAGCCATGTACTCCTCATAATTCAGTAATGAAATACATTCACTTTTTCCATTATCTCTGTTTTCTCTGTTTCTCAACACACAATCACAAAATTGATCACATATTGTTGATACAAAAGTTGGACGTTCCTGATTTGGAGCTCCGGTCCTCGTACCAATTGAGAATTGCTGCTTGAGACCTGCGCACTAAGAGACAAGAAACACCGTTAGGCTTACCGTGGGATTGTCTCCACGATTATCCTCCCGTGAGAGTGAGTAATCGGTTTAGGGTTTAAGGAATTTTAGGTTATGAGATCGCACCTTAAACGAGGGATATGATTCCCTATATACGCACGGAATCCTTGTTGGTTCCGTGTTCCCCAACCTTCGCGATCCCGCCAAAGTCGGTTGGGAATGATTATCTTCTTATTTTAGAAGATATCATATATCTAATCCATAAATAGATTTGGGCTTGGGCTTTCGTGAGCCCAAACCGTTATTGAAAGTGGCCCAGTCGTGCGGGCTTGTTAGTATTGGGTTGTGGTCGGGTTCATAACCCGATACCGCACTATACGTCATCATGTCCCCCGGCCTAGTATGTGCGATGCGAATGCGGATGGTAGACTAATGACCGTAGTCCAAAAACAAATAACGTCTAAACGTATCCAAGAAGCCATACACCTACCGTAGGTGCAATGTATCGAGACAACCAAATGAATAGGTAATGCCTCGTTAATCGGGGGAAAGTTACTGTCCCGTTGTCACATCAAGCCATCTCGACCACACAAGGAAGACTAGTGGAATCCACGTGGCGCCAATCGTGTGAAAGAGGAGAAGTATATAACTAGGCGAATCATTTTCACCGGATCTCTCACAGTAAAAAACACCAATCGCCATTTCTAAAGCATTTTAGGAGTCGTCATTCCAAAAGTAACCAACCACAAAGGTAACTGCGCGTGCGTGATAACAGAAAAGTATATCACCATGGTGAAACAGTTGTCTGACTTTACCTCTGACCTTAATTTAGTCGATCTGATGGAATTTTCCTCAGATTACTTTATACCCCGGGACGTGCATCCAGCGGTTCCGGATGCGCGAGCCACGATTGCGGATTTCCCCGAAGGGAAAGTGGGTGTATATACACGGTTATTCGAATTTGCGAATCAACGTGTGCCCCTATCACGCTTTACGTGCGATGTGTTAAACTATTATCGTTACACATATCGCGTGTTGCATTGTATTGGCGGCTAAAATTACCAATTTCGAGGTAAATTGTCCGTCTGTTGGGGATTAACCCTACCATTCACTTATTCCGCGCTTTTATCACACCACCTGGGCGCATGGGTGGGTTTCCTTTCAAAACGCGCGGTAGATTACGAGCTACACGGATAAGTTAGATGCACTTAGGAATTGGAGGAATACTTCTTCTGGGTAGATGATACATGTTTTCCCTGGAACTACGATTTTTATACCAAGGAGCGTTACAGAGGATGAGTACCGGTGCTCGGGTCTTATAACATCGAGGATGCGAGTCGATAAATGCAAACCGCATCCCATCATCTGCATATCCCGAGGATTTTTGGTGCACATGGGAATCAGCCGTAATTATTATGGCCCTGAAGATGAGATCCCGATATTCTTAGACGCCAATGGCCAGGGTGGGTACTTATTCCTCCGTACTTCAGTGTGTAAATATTGTAAGAACAATCTTCCGTACATGTTGCGCATAATATAACCTGTGTGTATATGTGTTTTTTGTCTTGCGCAGAGATGGATCTATTTACAGTCATACAGCTAGCAAAGCCCACAGCCGTGAGGACAGGAGTACGACCGTTGAGGAATGACGAGGAGCCAATATTAGCTGCAACTGCAGGGCGTGTCATGGAACTGACCGCAGGGGATACAGGGACCAGTTCCTCCGTTGCGGTGGAGGCAACGCCTTTGCAAAGCCGTCCCAATCCTGAGGTGACTCCGGTGGTGGCGCAGTCATCGCTCATAGCTGTAGCTCATCCTGAAGAGGAAGAAGAAGAAGAAGCGGCGCTTAGTCGCAAAAGGACCCGACAAGATCATGGTGCGGGCCCATCAAGGAAGAAGCGTCCCGTGATTCAAACTGTGGAGTTGTCCTCCACTGATGAAGCGTCGTCGCACCCATCTGCCGATGATGCGGAGCCAAAGTAAGTAAAACCATACATGTATAACCTTCTGTTAGTTGGTGAATGTGCTATTTGTGATTCTAATATTGCGCTGGTGATCATTCGCAGGATGGAGCAGGTCATAGAATCACCTCCCAAGGCGAGTCCAACACAATCAGCTCATTCTGAGCCGCCGAGCCCGGATAAAGAAAACCAAGCTGATGCAGATGTGCCCCTGGGTCAATTAGTTGAAGAGTTGGTTCAAGTCTCCGCTCATCAGGCTTCGTTAATTGTGAAGCTGAAAGATCAAGTGTCTGGTGGGGAGGACCAAAGCTCAAAGAAGGATCAAACAATAGCTCTGTTGGAGGCGCAGCTGGCAAGCACCCAAGCGCAACTGGATAGCGCTCGTGTAGAGTCTAGTGAGCTCAGCGCATATGCGCAAAAACAGGCCGATGACAAGATGGCGCTAATGTGTCAAATAAGTCAGGAGCGTCCGAGGCTGCAGTACAAGTCTCGTCTTCTTGGGCCTTGAAACATCTAGAACAGGTAAGGATAAAATGTTTGCAGCTAGGGAGCTTGGGGAGACGTGAGCTGGTCCTTAGAGGTGCAAGAGGCAAAGTCGCGTAAGCTAAGCATCGAGTATGACGAGGAGTTGTATCCATGACTTATGTCCGTGATAGCAGAGCGCAGGTGGCTCATAGGCCATGGTCCGCGCCTAGGCGCCTTAGTACCGGAATCGCAGAGGTGGTCAATGCCTTCGGGAGGTAGTGCGGTGTGCTCTGAGCGTGGCAAATCAGAAGCAATTGAAAAGCTTCACGAGGCGTAATGCTGAAGGCACCACCGGATAAGGTACCGAGTATGATTCTGAGTCATATGATCACTTGGTCGCTGCCATGCAAAAAATGAAAGACTTGGAGCTGCCAATGATATCGGAGCTTGAGCGCGATCAAGATTACCCAATAAATGTGATTATGACAGGGTTGACTTTGGCGCGTCATCGTACTGAGGATGTCGAAGCACAGCCGGATTATTATTTGAAGCCCCATGGGTCGCAGCTCCAAGTTCCAGTCTTTGCGCGTCCCAGGGATAGTCAGAATCCCTTTGCATTGGAAAAAGAGGTACCTCTAAAGGAGGTCTTGGAGGCGCATGCGACCCGTCTTGCTAAGAAAAGGGGATCGCGTGGTAAGGCCATTTTGTGGGGTTGGTGCGCCCACTTACCTAGGTCTGATGGGGTGCCCGTAAGCGTGGCCACCGTATCGCGTCAAGATGCAGGTATGTTGAAGGACGTTGGCGTAGCCAAAGAAGCCACGAGTCACATTGGTACTTCTGCACTCAAACGCTGTAATAGCTGGTAGTTGACATGGTCAATGTCTTTGTAATAACTCGTAGTTATGAATAAGTTTCTTTTTTGCTGTAGATACTATTAAGACTTGTAATATAAACGTATCTGTGTATCTTTGCGTGAAAGATGCATTTGTTGCCAAAGAAACAAACGTGTAAGCCAATGCGAATGTAGGAAATGCATAATCATGTATGAAGATCCTAAGCATACTTGGAAAATAATTCTAAGTACTTGATCATAATCGTGTATGTTATAGTTCACAGCGTACTGGAAATATTTCATTAAGGAATCAAATGTCTTGGTTCCTAAGTTGTTAAACGTGCACGTATGCATTGATGCGCAACCGTCGTGGGATGCGCACATATCTTATTCCAACGTCTTGAGAACAAGGTGTTTAACAAGGATGCGTGATCCATTATTGATGGGTTTGCAACCCTCTTACTCAACAAGTCAGTTAGTAGGTCAACTTATCCTGTTACCATCGTGGGTTTATTTGTGGTGCATGCACGCCATCGTGGGCAAGAAATAAAAAGAATCGTTAAGACATACCGTATATGGATATAACAACTTAAAATGTGTCGCTGAGTTAGCTAGAAACCGCGACGTTTTTATTAATACTTGCAAGTTTATCAAGAAATAACAAAGAAAACAAAGAATATGAAAATAAAAACCGAGTACATGAATGTTTATTGAGCACCGAAGTGCGGAGCATCTGTACCGTGTGCAGTAGCTATTTTATAGGTAGCACCTCTTGAGGTTGCCGATATTCCATGTGCGTGGTAGGTCACGACCATCCAAACCTCGTAGCGGTATGCGCCGTGCCCGCTGTTTCAAAGAACCTCATAGGGTCCTTCCCACTTTGGTCCGAGCTACTCAGTATCTTCGTAGCGGCTTGCCTCATTGGCGATGTAGACAAAGTCACCGGTCTCGAATGAAACACCTGCACCTTGGCATCATAGTATCCTTTCATTTTGACTTCGACCTTGCCTCCCGATATAGCCGCGCTCGCGTCTTTCTTCCAAGAGGGTCCAAGTCGACACGCTTTCGTCGTCGTTTGTAGTCACATTAATCTCCGCATGCGGATAGTTGGCATGCCGATCTCGGTTGGTATAACGGCTCGTCCCATATACAAGAGAAGGGGTATCCCTGTCGCCGGTTTTAATCGAGGTGCGTGCGCCCATAGTACATGTGAAAGTTCTTCACCCACCTTCCTTTGTGCTTGTCCAAGCGTGCTTTGATTCCTTCACCCGTGCTCGATTTGCGCGCTCGACTAAACCATTGGTTTGTGGGTGCGTAACCGACGCAAAGTGTTGGGTGATGTTTAATTTTTCGCACCAATCTTTGAAGGGGTTGTCGCAGAATTGTTTCCCGTTGTCCGAGATGATTTCACCAGGTAATCCGAAGCGGCATACAATGTTGTCCCAGACAAAGCGTTTTACCTGATTGCCGGTGATTGTTGCTACTGCTTTTGCTTCGATCCACTTGGTGAAGTAGTCTATAGCTACTATGAGAAACTTAAGACCACCCGCTGCGATTGGGAAAGGACCGGCAATATCAATGCCCCATTTATAGAATGGCCATGGCGCCGTGATTGGTGTTAGCTCATGCTGTGGTTGGCGCGGAACGGGTCTATGAACTTGGCAATCATTGCACTTCCGTATTAAGTCCCGCGCATCTCGATGCATGGTTGGTGAAGAGTATCTCGAGCGCATGGCACGCGCCACAACGGATCGTGGTCTGCGTGCATGCCGCATGAACCTTCATGAATTTCCGCGAGACATAATTTGCTTGTAAGGGGCCGACGATCGAAGCCATGGTTGGAGGAAAGAACGTCGATACAAGATGTTGTCGCGCATTCGAATCTCTGCTAGGCGCCAGATTCTGCGAGCCTCATTCTGCATTCTCGGGTAATGTACCTTTGCTTAAGAATTACGCAATCGGTGTCATCCATGTAGGACCATCCTCCTCTATGATCATGGAGACTTCCATCTCCGATATTGACTTGCTTTTCGGTGTTTCCACCAAGACTTGCTTTGATAAGTGTGCGAAGCTTGTCGAGGCGATCTTGCTCGGTGCATCCGCTGCGATTTTCTCCTCTAGGGACTTGCTTGATAGTAAATCATCAAAGCCTTTGATCGATGTCTTAGTCTTCTCAAGATCTCGAATCATATTTTCTTCTTGGCCACGATTCACCCAACACATGGTTGGCCACCACCGGAGTCCACATTTGCTTCAAGTTACGTACACCCATTCGAGCCGCAATGCGTAGTCCCGTGATCGTGGCTTCATATTCGCCTCATTGTTAGTCGAGGTAAATTCAAAACGCAGGCGTAAGTGAATTCCATTCCTCCGGTTTGTGAGAATAAGACCACTCCGAGCCATCCACGCATGAGGACCCATCGTAAACAAAATCCATGGATCTTGTAGTACTTTCTCGCGGTGTAGGTACCTCGTCAAGATTCGGCTTCGATGATGAAGTCCGCGAACTTGTCCTTTATTGCGGTACGTGGTCCGTAAGAGATGTTATGTTCACCTAGCAACACACTCCACTTCGGAGTCGCCCCGACGATCGGGTTTGGAGATGATCCGCTGATGGCTTGATGCGTGATTACCGCTTATCGTGCGCTTGGAAGTATCGGTAGCGATCGCTACGGCAAACACTAATGCCAAGACCAATTTTTCCATGGCACTATAGTTCATCTCCGTCTTTTGAGAGCTTTGTCGACAAAATAGATAGGGGTTTGCACCGAGTCCCTATCTCGTTAGTAGTAACCGCTACCGATCGCCCCATGAGTTGCCGATAAATACATGATCGGCTCTTCCCGGTCGGGTGCCACGAGTGTTGGGAGCGTTGCTAGATGTCGCTTTGAGTGTGGTGAAAGCTTCTTCCGCCTCCGTTGTCCACCGAAAGTCACCCTTTTTATACACTTTTGAGTGTTTTGAAAAGAGGCAATGACTTTTCTGGCCGATTTAGATAGGAACCCGCTGAGGCCGGCCGGTTTTCCATTGAGGATTGGACTTCCTTCGATGCGTGGTGAGGAAGTTCTATTACCGCCTTTTGTCTTTTTCTCGGACAAGGTTTTATGCCATCGAGTTCTATCAGTACCCTAAGAACATGCCTTCGGTAGCGCTCAAGGTGCATTTCTTAGGATTTAGCTTCATGTTAATCTCGCCTAGAGTTTTGAATGTTTCTTCTATGTCGCGCACCGTTCTTTTTCAAGATGGCTTTTAATGACCGTGTCATCCACATAGACTTCGTGTTGCGGCCCTGTTTTCAAGGCATTGTCTACCAACCACGATAGGTGGCACCCGCATTCTTCAAGCCAAACGGCATTTTTGTATAACAAGAACGCCTTGGCTTGTGTGGAACAATGTCTTTTCCTCGCCTTCGAGCCATTTGTATCCGGTGATATCCCTTGTACGTCGAAAACATTTCAACGGGTATCCACACAAGGACTCTATTTTCCAATCTATCTCGGTAATGGATAGCGATCCCGGCATGCTTTATTAAGGTCGGTGAAGTCTACACACATTCGCCACCACCGCCGCTTTTTGACCATTATTGGATTAGAAAGCCATCGTGGTAATAGACTTCACGATAATCCCCGCTTTAACTAATTTGTACCTCTGTAATCGCTACGCGCCTCTCGGAGCTTGGCCACGCTTCTTCCGGCGATCGGTAAGTATCCTTGTCGGATTCTAAGTTTATGCTCGTGATCGAGCGTGGTACTCGATCATGTGTTTGTGTTCCCATGCGAAAATATCCACGTTCTTTTGTAGGAGCGCGCACACGTACCGCTTTGGTTGTCCGACAATGACCCTCCAATGGTTATCTCCTCGTCCGATATTCGGGTGAATTGCGACTTTAAAGTTGGGGATTTTGGCGCGCGACCGCTTCGATTGGTTCCATTTCGCATGTAACCGTGTTACATTCTCTGCTTGGCACCGTGGCATTGTAAAGAGTGACAATGCCCCTTCAACCGGGAATTTAAGCATCCCGTCGCCGTTGATAATGCACCGCCGCATGGCCGATATCCCGTGTCTCCCAATAATGCCGTTATATGATGAAGGGATTTGATCACCATGAAATCCATCCAGTTGTCGAGAGTGCTCTCGCATTGCCAACGCCGACTAGTAATCGCATTGGCCCATAGGCTATATCTTCTCACCGTGAAACCAGTGAGTGCGGTGTTGACCAGATTTAACCGACTACGATTTGGTCGTAGTCTTTAAAGCAATGCTCATACATAATATTTGCCGATGCCCCACCATCGATGTACATGCGGTGTATGTCGTGACCACCGCACCGATTTCAATGGTGAGGGCTCGATCGTCGCGTTGTCCGCAGATTAAAGTAGGAAAGAGATTTCACTTCTTCGGAAAACTCTTGCCGACCTTCCGTCTGGTGGTTCGTTGCCACGTCTGTATCATATAGATTGTGTCGGCCTTATCTTTGGGTGTCTCCTTCTTGCTTTCACTCTTTTGCTTATCTCTTCCTCTTTAATGTTTTTAACTAAGTGGTCCACCGCCCCTGACCATCTTGTCGATGAGTTGGCGCATTGGACACACTCGTTAGTGGTGTGACCTTTTGCGCATGGTAGTCACAAGATCCATTCCCGGTCGCCGATCTTCCGTACGCATCCGCGGTGGTCTTGGGAAGTTCGCACCTTCCATTGCGAGTATTTCCTTTGGTGTTTTGATCGTGGGAGTATACATCATTATCTCTCTCTGCCGCTCCTCGGTTGCGATAGCTTCTATTACGGTTATTACCTCGGTCATTGGATTGTCTCCCGTGTTGTTCTGTGACCGTAACTCGAATAGTTCTTTTGCTATCACGCAGCCGGCCTCTCCTCGACAAAGGACCGAGCGCTTCATGAGTTCATCAAAAGTCTCGGGGATCTTGTCGCTTAACCTCTTGATGAGTTCGGGTTATTAATCCCATTCATGAAACCCGAGATCTTTAAGACTTCCGGGCATGCTTTAACCGCATGCATTCGCCTTTAAAGCGTTCCATGAACGCGCGTGGATTCTCCCCGGTTCTGCTTTTACCTGGCGAGTTCGACAGATTTTAGCACACTTTTGCGTTGAGTAAAATTTAGGCGAACGCCTTTCTCAATTCTTCAAAACCATTCACGCTTCTTCGTGGGAGTTTGTTGAACCGTTCCGCGCTTCCCACCAGTGTGGAATTAAACATGTGGCACCAAACCGGTTGTGGCCGATTTTCGATGGTCGCGTCGATTCAAAATTTTAGGTGATCATCGGGATCACCGTCCCATCATAGGTTTTAACATTTGCAGCATGCGCCTTTTCTTGTTCTCGAGAAATCACTAATGCGTCGGTGAACGCATCCACTTTCTCGACGGCGCCATGGAGAGACATGTCCTCCTCTTGGCCGCCGCGCTCGCTCGGATTTCCAATGCCTCAGATCACTATCCTCGTTGTCCGAGGAGTTGTCAAGATGAATTTACCTTCTTACGGCGCTTACCGCCTTCCTCGAATCGACTCATAGTCCGGATCCAAGGGCTTTCACTGGGAATATCTTCGCCCTACCTATCATGTACTCTATGGCTACCCGCCTAGTGTAGACACCTGCACGCCTTTCTTCTCTATCACCGCCACTCAAGTGTTGCGGTGGGATGCCTCATCACCTCGATCCTCCTCCCGATTCTCGCTGAATACGGGGGTTTATGACCGCCTCCTGCGCTTTTCCTTCGGTGGCGCGGTGGAGGTATCGTGTTCAATCGAAGTTGAGTCGGGCTTTCGTGTTCCATACGATCTATTTTCTCTTCCTCTTGCATGAGGCGCCAATGCTTCGTAGTTTTGGGATACGAAAGCTTCGGTGCTAGTTCGTGCGACTCCTCGAGTGAGTGCGTCGCGTTCACCGCTGCATTCTTATCCCGACCGGTGCCTCTGGTACCTTTGTCGTCGACTTCTAGCACCGATTGGAAAGGAGTAGTAAAGACGGGTTGTTCCCGAGTGCTTGATGGGTCTACTCCACTGTGGTGGTTGTAGTGACTGGGTTATTCCCGAGTTCGGTTCTACGGAGGAAGATCAAGTCTTGACGACCCCTTACTTTTAGCAATTGGTTGTCCTGCAGGTCCGCTAGGGGTTAGTCCACTGCGACTTCTTCCCCATAAGATCCGATCGCGATCGCCGATTGCCATGTTTTGTCATTCTAGTGTCGATTCTTAGTGTATGGTCCCACGGATGGCGCCACTTGTTGATACAAAAGTTGGACGTTCGATTTGGAGCTCCTGCTCGTACCAATTGAGAATTGCCGCTGAGACCCGCGCACTAAGAGACAAGAAACACCGTTAGGCTTACCGTGGGATTGTCTCCACGATTATCCTCCCGTGAGAGTGAGTAATCGGTTTAGGGTTTAAGGAATTTTAGGGTTATGAGATCGCACCTTAAACGAGGGATATGATTCCTTATATACGCACGGAATCCTTGTTGGTTCCGTGTTCCCCAACCTTCGGCGTATCCCGCCAAAGTCGGTTGGGAATGATTATCTTCTTATTTTAGAAGATATCATATATCTAATCCATAATAGATTTGGGCTTGGGCTTTCGTGAGCCCAAACCGTTATTGAAAGTGGCCCAGTCGCATCGGGCTTGTTAGTATTGGTTGTGGTTGGGTTCATAACCCGATACCGCACTATACGTCATCACATATCAATCGGCGGTGTCATTGGACAAAGTGTTATACCCACCAAATTAGAACAATGAACAATTACCCGCCGATTAATTGCCTTGTCCATAAAAAGTAATCTGTAAAATTTATTGCCTTTTTATGCAAGTTTCAGATTCGATGCATGCAATTTTCCGTGTTACTATTAACATGACAATGAATTATATATCAACGAATATGATTCGATCTCGACCGATTTTCAAATTCATTTGAGACATAATCATATCAACAATCCAACACGTAAGTTAATCATGTTAACATTTAGGTTAATCAATAAGCATATCAACACGCTTTTATATCCATAATCCATATATAAACAATTTCGTGACTATATATAACTCGATTAAATAAAGACATATGATTTAATCACAAGCAGTTAAATGATACATATTATATCACTTGTTAAAACCCACGTGTCATGCAATTTATATCTCTATGCATCATAATCCAATATTGATAAAAATTAAGGAGTAAAAGAGATTGTGTCTTCGTAAGTGTGGTTGATATTTCGCATCATAAATCCCACCATTATGAAATATACCGCAAAAATAATAACGGTTATACGTTATTTATGCAAATGATCGATTCCAATATCACCTTTTATCGTGTAACACCCCCAAAAATACCGCAGCGCAGGGGCATCCCGTGAATTTTAAGTGCCATGTGCCAAAATTACATAATAGGCCTCTCAAACGCATAAACCATTACAATGCGAATGTTTTAGATAAATATTAAAAGAAAAATAAATCCAAGTATTTCAATCTACATATATATTCAGATGACTCATATCTACAATATAAACTATGATGGACTACCATGAAAATATTTTAGACACTAAACAACTATAGAATGCTATCCTTTTAAAGATGTATATGACTATAAAATGTTTCTCAAACAAGGGTTAAAGTTGTTAATATGTAAACCCTTTAGACTAGTTTGCTAAATAAAACTAAAAGAAAAAGACCAAAATGTACAATATATAAACTAATGAGCCCAAATGCAAATGATCTAAACTTATCATCTTCCCCACTCACGTCCCATGATACCCTTGCCGCCCTGTTTAAACCTCCATTCTGAAATTACTAATTACCAATTGATTTTCATCTATTTATTTGTAAAAACCATTTACTTTTATGTTTTTGAACACATTGTTATCAAGTTTATGCTAGAACCCGAATAAAGTCAGCCTACAAGTTTAAAATCATGGTGCCCCTAAAAGAATAAAGGCCATGTTCCATCGCTCACCCCGCACATGCCGAAATCCGGCCCTGACGTAGCGGAAGGTATCGTCACTGGAGTGCTACTTCATAATACAAAGATCAAGTTATAAAGAATGACCTTTAAATGAGACTTCATGAATGCTAAACCATGTCAAAATCAAGTACCTGAGAAATACATGCTAAAAAGGTCAACATATTGTTAGTGATATCATAGGTTTAAAAGTAAATGGAATTAATGAACCACAAGATTTTGTAAGGTGTGACCAATGTATCCCAATGGCACGAAATAAAGTATTATACAGTCTAAGCTCATGACACCGAAGTGTTAACGTAGTAATGAATGCCCGAATACAAGTGTATAACCCGCACACTTGTGACTTACTCAAATAATATGCGTCCGTCCGACTCGTACTAATGGTCGAGAGAGCTTATCCTACTATGGACGGGGTGTCAACCCCAATAGATCTATTCATAGCATTCGCTTACTCACAAAAGAGTAACTAACGGTTCATGATAATGGGCGAGTAATAGTAATTGGGTTATTGGGACTTAGACCAAGATGCAACAAGAATTTGTACTCATGTTCAATCGTAAAAATAAGCATGTATTCTTACCCCAAGTAATCAAAGATTTAAGGGTGCGTTTGGTTTGTCGCTATGAATCACAATGGGTATGGTGTTGGTATAGAGTGGAATGATAATGGAGGTATAGAAACCACCCACACACATAGTATATGAGGAATTCTTCACATTTGGGTATCCTCATTCCATCGTGGGCCCTATAACCAACCAAACAATATTAATGACTTTCAAAGTCATAGACCCATACCCATACACCCTAACCAAACGCGGGGGCTATGAACTCACCTTTGTGCGATGACGTAATCCGGAAAAGTATGTCAAAGCATAGAAGGTATGACCCGAGCCGCGACCTAAGTTAGTATGGTCGACTTAGTATACACTATATAGAATGCAATAAGTGTAAAAGTGTTTCCTAGACTTTGAATCACCATGACATGTTTGTGCTTTAGTTATATAAGTAAAATACATTTTTCGTCAAGTTATGTATTTTTATTTATTTATTTTTATAAGTTTTGTCATTTTAACAAACGCTCCAAGTGTTTGCTAGTTTAAGTGGTTTCGTAGTAAAGATAGCCTCGTTTTATTCTAAGTATTTAAAATAAACTCGAGTTTACAAAAGTATTTCGTCTTTTTGTCAGATTTTCGTCTTTTTATCGGGTTTTGAAAATAATAACCATTTTATTGGTCATAATAGTCTAGTCTCGTCTCTTCGATGGGTTTATAAGAAATATACATTTTACATCGAAATAAGCCAAAGTGGTCACGGACTGAACTTTTCACACATTTTCTTTTTGTAAACCTTTACGTAAATGCATGCACAAGGTTTTCTTTTTGTTCCTATTGTTTATATACTACACGAAAGAATTAAAAGACATATAATTAGGTAATTTGTAGTAACATTAATAAAAAAAAGGTTGATACTCAAACCAAAAACCACCATTTCCACTCATATTACTTCTCTCACATGTACATCACGCATAAGACCCTGTACGTTAACCTACTTTAAGCAAATTACAATCTGGAAAACAGTTGCTCTCATTTTCTCAACTCTTTTTAACCAAATCCAAATTTACTATTCTCACACCTTCTCCCCTCTCATTAATTGTACGACACTCATTAAAACATGTACTTTACTCTGCCATAAGCAATTTTCACTCTGGAAAACGTATTCACAAATCGTTTTATAATCTAACCGGCATACTTATATTCCACCAAACTTCCTTTACATCTACACCACGCTTCAAAACCTGTACCTTTATCGGGTATTAGCATTTTCCAATCTGGCAAACAAAATTTTCATATAGTATATATAAACAACTTCATTTCATTCTCATGAATTCACCGTTGATCGTCGCTTTAATCGATGTGTGTGTTAAATAATTTTTTGGTCTATACTAACTTTCTCTATATGATTGTAGGAAACTGAGAAACTCAGAAATGTGCTGGCCATGGAAATACCGAGGGTAGAGGTAGTCAATTTGCTACCTTTAGGCACAACTGCATATTTTTGCTTAGATGAGGCACATCCAGTCTATATACATATGAATGGGTTGGTTTGGGTTCTAATTGATATCAAATGGGTCAATTTAAATTTTCACCTAAAAGAGGAAGAAGAAAATGGGTGGAACTGGTCAAATACGTTGATAGTCGCCCAAAATCTATTTCTAAGGCAACATCCTAAATGTCTTACCCAAAGAGTCAGAATATTTTTGCAATGACATTGTTCAAGTAATTATAATCAGTACATGAATTATCTATGGAAGAAATGGACAAAACGCGTTTACATGTCATCCCGACAATCCGGCCTGAGTGTTTTGACCCGTATCTAAAGTTACACCCATCTTGCAACCTTTGATTTTGTGACATTTAATTTTTCTTATATGTTGAAACTCTCTGCAGGAGATACCTTGGTCACAAGATTCACAACCTTTGCCTTCTAAGGAGTTGGAAAAAAAGAATTTCCAAGCAACCGTTCCATTATCTGTCTCTGTGGTTGATGTTTGGGAAATTGATGTAAAGCTGTTGAAGTTTGAATACAGAATTTGTGGTGGATCATATGGTGACTTGTAAGTTTTAACTGTTTATCGATTATACAGTGGTCATATACAATGGGTCGATTTGGGTTATGTTGTATCTATATTAAATGGATTAAATGGATTAAATGACAAGATTTGACTATATAGAATGACTATATAGGGTGGAGCGGGTCAAATGGGGTGACAGTCAATAAAAGTGTATTTAAAATGCATTAAACCTTCCAAATGGCTTCCTTAAAAAGTTTAACATGATGAATTAAAACATAGTTCTTTGATCATATTTAACACCAGTATTACTTAAATAACAAAAAAGATAAGAAGTGTGAGTGGTACTAATTCATTTCACCCGCCGTTTTGTCACCCCTGTTTCAGTGGTCTGTCACTGTATCTCTAATATTTCCTCTTCTTTTACAGGTATAAAGGTACGTTTTGTACTCAGGATGTGGCTATCAAAGCTCTCAAGGACGAGTATTTGAATGAAAATGTGCAGCGAGAATTCGCTCAAGAAGTCTACATAATGAGGTTTGTTACATAAATTTAACATAATACGTGGATCACATACTCTTCTGACTTTCTTCAACTAACAGGAAAGTGCGGCATAAGAATGTTGTGCAATTTATAGGTGCTTGTACTAGACCTCCAAATCTTTGTATCGTGACCGGTAATTCTAGAAGTTCCTTTTTATCCTGAAAGTATAGTACACTCTTTTAAAGTATGTTTCACTGGTTCTTTAATCTAAGACATTCTTTTGGTTTATAGAATTTATGGCAGGTGGTAGTGTATGACTTCCTACATAACCAAAAGGTCATTTCGATGTCCCCACCATACTCAAAATAGGAATTCACGTTTGAAAGGAATGAACTACTTGCATGAGAACAATATAATTCACAGGGATCTTAAGGCGCCAACCTTTTGATGGATGAAAATGGAGTAAGCAATCTAAATTCTTCTAAATAGCTTTATGTCCTTGTTATTGTAATCCAATTTTTGCAGCAACACTAGGGTATAGGCACATGGGTCGATTTCAATTTGGTTATATTTTAATATCTGACAGATCAAATAAACATTACTTATAAAAAGGAAACTGGTCAAAAGTGGCCCAAATATATTTGTTAATGCATACAACCTACTAATTAGATTTTCTTAATCAGATTCAAATTAGAAATTTGGACTAGAACTGTCCAGGGTTAATCAAACTTAATCCGTTTTGACGTGTGCAAAAAGTACCCATTTTGACTTCTGGCAAGTTTCGACCGTTACCCAACCCACACGACCCATCCATAATTAAAGAAGCGTATATAGATGGTTTTGGACCCACAAACTCTACTTTAGATTGCTGGTATATGTTTCGTTTCTGATTCGATAACCACTGCTTTCTGGCAGATTGTTAAGGTCTCTGATTTTGGTGTTGCTAGAGTGCAAAATAAGTCTGGTGTTATGACTGCAGAAACTGGAACTTATCGGTGGATGGCTCCAGAGGTTCGTCTATACTAAACATTCATTTTAGAGGATTTTTCAATCTAAAGAACTATTAAGAAATGATATAGGTTCAGATAATCTCGTGACAATTAATTTGCAAAAAATACTCTAATTTTCTTAATATTTGGTTGTTGGAAGGTTATTGAACACAGACCTTACAATCACAAGGCGGATGTCTTCAGCTTTGGCATTGTCCTATGGGAACTATTAACATGGAAGGTTTGATCTGATCATCTTCTAATTTCTCCTTTAATTAGTACTGAAGTGAAAATTTATTTGCAAAAACAAAGGTTTAATAAACTTTCTTTCATACTGATTAACATGGCAGCTTCCTTATGCCAACTTGACTCCACTTCAGGCGGCGATAGGTGTTGTCCAAAAGGTATAGTTCCATAATTTATGTTTTGGTTCGGGACATTAAAATTTAAAATTAAAGGTTGTTAATTATCACAAAATGTCAACTTAAATTCTTAGGGTCTAAGGCCACCAATTCCGAAGCACACTCATCCAGATATTGTGAGACTACTTGAACAATGTTGGCAGCAAGACCCGTCTTTGAGGCCAGAATTTTCCGAGATAATAAGAATCTTGCTGAACTTATCTAATATGGTAAATATCATCTCAATACAAATTTTCCTTTCCATTTCAAGAAATCCCCATAGCACTCTTAATACGAACGACACCTCCCGCCACAGAGAAGAGATCTAAAGTTTGGGTTATAGGTGTCTATATCGACCCATTCTGTAATGAATTGGTCGATTTGGATGGTGTTGAATTTCCAAGGGGTTTGACCCGCTACCCAACTTGCCAGATTTGTGAAATATCATTTTTCATGTTTTATTTCTTCTATCATAGATACTAGAAGAGAAAAGATCTATCAAGAGAAGAAATAGCTTGGAAGGAGCATCTCGACCAGATGATGTGTGATTTACCATATTCAACATTTCACTTGAATAACACGTAAGTTTCCAGAATAACATGTAGGTATTTCTTGCCCTTCACCAACCTAGATCTGTTGTTGTTAAGAATTTAGCAAGTTAATGGTACATTCGATCATTTCTGGTAAGATTTCTGAATGGTCCTGGAAAATGCAACATCAAAAGTATAGGTATTCGACCTAACAGCAAATTCCAGTTGTTCTTGAGGGAATTTTTACCGATCTTTGTAAAAGTTGCTAGTCTGATGTATAAATCATAAGAAGCAACACGAACAGAATTTTGTATTTATAATGTATTATATTGATGGTAAAGGTGATTGTTGGAAGATATTTAAATGGTTTTTTTTTTTTTTTTTTTTTTTTAAATTTGAATAGAATTTATAAAAATAAGCCCAAGGGTCATTTCTCTTAAAAATCTTAGGTTATTTATTTTATACTAAGAACTGACTATGTTTTTCAAGGATGATAAACTTGAAAGTTCTCAAAGTTTCAAAATGTTTCCAGTGATTCATCGAACTAATTGTAGTCAAAAGGGCTGCTAGGTTAGGGTCTGAACGACACATGTTGCATTTGACAAGTATGATAAGTTAGGTTTGCAAAATGCTTAATTTTATGATTAGTTACTGTTGACCTGTTATTATCTTTTCATATTCAAGTATTTTAAACAAAGTATCGTTAACGTCCCTCCTCCTTAATAGAAATTGCATTCGAGATGAGTAAGGATTAATTGCCAACTTGAGATGTGGTTAACTGATAAGCTTGATATGAGGGTTTGAACTTGAGACTTTTAGGTGTTAGTATCCGTTTTGTTATCAACTCGATCACCCTTCATTTAATTGCGAAGGATAAAGCCGATCTGAATAATCCCTTCAAATTACTTTTTATCAATGAAAGGTCGAGGAAGTGGATTTTGAACTCAGAACTTATGTACCAAACTTACAGTTATAAAATCCACTTCCTCGACCTTTGGGAAGTGGATGCTTGAAGAGTGCCGTGGTGCTGGTTCTTGGCCCCATCTTCCTCCACCGGCAGCTATCATGAGTGGTAACGAAGTATGCCACCAATCCCATCAAAACCTCTACAAAACTGTGAACTGTGACAAACTCAAGCGTGCATCCAAATTTCTTGTACTCCTCAGCAAACCACTCGAGCAATGGTGTCTTCTCTAGAACTTCGAGCTCAGCATTGGTCCCTGAGTCCTGGAAGTTGTCGGTATTAGAGTGATGATAATCATATAGATTGCTTGGATAATTCTTGAATCGTTATAATCCACTTTCCCGCTACAATATTTTTACCCTATTGATTGTCTTGGGCCTTCGGTTAAAAGAAAGTTATATAAGGATAAGACAAAAATGAACTAACACTCAAATTCTGGGCAAAAGAAAGAGAGCAAAACATAAAACTTTTGTTGTATTTGTTGTTAATATGAATATGTTCATATGAAAGACCAAAATATGTTTATATAATAAAGTTCATGGTGGTTGTACAGAAAATTGTGACTTGATGAAAAGCCACACCTTTTCATGGATAGTCACACTCCTTTGATGAAGAGTTGTAGAGAAAATAACCACTATACGTAGTGCTGGAAATCATAGTAACTTATACGAGTGTGCACTTAGCATCACCTAACGTGTATTATAGTTTAACTTGAAATCTCTTTGGTCTCGAGTAATTCACAATTACAACCTTGGACTTTCTCTAGATTTTAGCCAAAAAGGTATCTAACGTGTAGGGAGTTACAACCTTGACAAGAACCAGCAAGTCCATTTAGACTAACATAATCGATTTCTTTTAGCAGACCATAATTACTTGGATGGAGCTGAGGTTTCATTTATACCGTGCAATGGTGGATATACCTCTAGGTTAAAAGCCTGTTAGTCACATGCGCTCAGCCTTGAGGTACACTATGTTGCGAGATTTGCTTTTATTTTACCTGTGTAGTGTAAGTTAAGACATTAACCTCCATCAGATGACATAACAATAATTACCTCCATCAGATAGTTCTTGTCATAGTTATATAGGCACTTTATTTTGAAACCCGGACAAACATAACAAAATTGAATTCATAAATCAAATTAACATGAACACAAAGAACTATATATTACACAAACACAAATCCATAGTCCATAAATTATTATAAAACACTAGAAAATGATACAAAGAAACCAACATCTTTATCACCAAAATACCCCTAACCCAAAAATCAGTATCAGCATCAGCATAAGTGTTCCAAACATAGTCAGTACTCCATGTTAACCTTCACCGCCATTTTGGACATCATTTCTGCTACCATCCATTGTCACACCAGATGACACCAAAGAATTGTTATCTACAACAACCCCATCGAGTTGACTCGGTATTCCATTTGGTACATGCCCGACAATCCCATTATACTCGTTTGCTGGATAAACTGGCATAAACAGGCATCATTCTAGTAAGCTGGATAAACTGGCATCGGCAATGGGTCCACGGGATCCTAGGTGAAACTGGACCCGACCCATAGCCATTAACTGGATAACCACCCGTAAACATGCCGTAAGGACAACCAGTGTATCCTGGGATTGGCGCATAGCTTGGAAGAACGTCATACCTGGGACTCTATGGGACCTGATTATGAATCCGAACCCCCGTGGACGATGATTCACGTTGTCATGCATCACGACGACATCAGTGATTCGATCGAATTTTTCAAATTAGAATTTGATTTTCTGTTTTTCGTTCATCAATGTTATTGGTGATTCATATTAATTTAGTTTTTTACTCTTGAAATGTTTTTATTATGATTTTAGGATCAAATTATTAGTTGTTACGGATAGCGTATATGTTGGAACTTACTTGGGGCATCCAATCTTCAAAGTTACATCACTGATCAGTCTACCCTTGTGATCATTCCTTGAGAAATTCTCCTAAGGAACAAATAAAATACCTCTGCGACAGAATAAAAATGGAATCTAAAATTGCAAATTTGTTCAAAGTTGCTGAAAAGACTTGAGGCTTCTGTTTTTTCATATGATGTCAATATAAAACTAAGGTTCTTTTAATTTTTGTAATCATAGGAACTTAAAGTCCGGTATATGGTGATAACGGGTAATTGTGAAAAAGAACTACAGTGATCACAATATAAGTAGGTGGCTACCGATTTTGTAAGAAGATCACGTGTAAGCTTATTGTTCAATAGAAAATACATGTTGTTAACTTCATTTATTAGGAAGTACTTGACATTGTGTTGAAAGAGGGATTGTTAAGTTTAGGGGTGAAGTCATTGGTTTAGTTTCGAGTAGTTGTTAAAAACTGTAAAAGCACGTTCAAACTCTCTATAGTCTTCAGCTGTTTTGTTATAGTTGTACAATAAATGGTCGAGAACCATTTTTGAGCCTTTAAAGAACATCTCTATCCTCACTACGCTGCATGAACCTTAGGGATTCTGTTGGTAATGCAGCCACCTTCTGGCACATGCTCTTTGGCAATCACACCATGATTTGCCTCTATGCCATGCCAAACAATGAGCTCGGAAGAAGTTACATTCCTAAAATTTGACTTAGTTATCGATAACGTCATGTCTGTTACTCAAAATACTTCCCTTATTCTTTAATCTTATCTATAAGCAATAATTTGCTCATTTCAATTGTGTGTATTTCAATTGTGTGGGTTCAAGTCCTGCTTAGGACATGTGAGATAAATTTGTAGTGTAAATGTTGTGAGATAGTTAAAATTGCCGTTCTAAGAAAAAAAAATTGAAACTTTTGGACAAAAAGTAGTTCACTGATCAACCTGATCCGTGTTGACCCATTCTAAAAGTCACCCGTTTGACTTGTTGTCCCATAAAAATCTTAACATTTCTTACCCAGTTTGAACGAAAGAAAAAATGTTTACATGTATTATTGGATAACTAACTACTACCGTCTCTAACATAAGTATGAGAGAACGTAACAGAGATTTTCAATTTTGACCTTTCAACCAAACAAACCAGGTCTTTTTAGCTGCTACAAATATTAGATTTAGTGGCTTTGGAAAAGAAAGTAAGAATATTAGATTTACTTAATTTTCATACGAACAAAGTTGGACCAACATATTATTATTATACAAGACATTTCATTTAAGAACAATTAGTTTGTCGACAAATAAAATTTGTCGAACAAACCAAAGTTTTACGTTTCGAAACCAAAGTCATATAACACAAATATCCTTAGACCATCTGTAATAAGGTGCCATAACACGCGTCTTCATCCTTGCTGGCAAAATAGCACGCGTCTTTGCTTACTACACTCACCCACCTTCGACGCGTTGAAGACCAAAAAAGGAAGACTCGGTCGTGCAGACGACCGAGTTGTGGGAGGTTTGTTTGTGTGTGTGTTTATTAAATGTTTTTGTGAGGTATGACCAGGAACATTAGAGGGACTAAAGATGTACATGTGTATAACCAGAAGCCTTGTATCATGAGTTTGGTATCCACTCAATATAATCACAGATTCTTTATACGCAGATTCTTTAGCATACTAAAAGTTATTATGAGTTTGGCACACACACGCATCCTTTTCTTCATCTCATACTGTATAACCAGAAGCCTTGTATCATGAGTTTGGTATCAACTCAATATAATCACTTTTATACATAGATTCTTTAGCATACTGAAAGTTATCACACACACACGCATCCTTTTGTTCATCTCATTGTTGATCAATCACAATAAACTTTTCCACAGATTCATTTTGTTCACCTGATTTATTAAAATTTGGTCCTTGATTATTCAGTGTGTCGTTGGTGAGTGATCACAAAGAAATCATTCATGGCTGATACTTCAGCCCTTGTGAGTGATGTGGTAGGGAGATTAACTTCTGCAGCTATCCAAGAGTATGGGTTGCTTAGGGGACTAAAAATGATCTTTCAGCTCTTGAGAATACTTTTAAACAGATTCAAGGTGTACTTTATGATGCTGAGATGAAGCAAACGATGCAAAAATATGTGGAAGAATGGCTCAGGACTCTCAAATCTGCCTCTCTGGAGGCGGAAAACGTGTTCGACGAGGCCAAAACTGAAGCTATGATAAAAAGGCTGCACTGGGAAATGGGCAAGAAATACAAGGTAAGAACCTTCTTTTCCTCCCGCTATAATCCGCTTATGGTCAAAACTAGGATTGCTCATAAAGTTAAGAACATACGGAAAAAATTGGAAGACATTGATGCTAATAGATCCGGTTCCAATTGACTCCCACTAAGTAAAGATGATGCGGGAATTGGTGGTGAGATTTCAAACAGGAAACTAGCTCACTTGTAAACTTGTGAAGATCTACGGAAGGGATGAAGAGAAGAAGATGATAGTTGATAAGATTTGTAACCAAGATATAGGCATCAGACATGACGATGATGATGTTCGGGTTTATGCTATATGGGGCATGGGTGGCATCGGAAAAACCACACTAGCTCAATATGTTTACAACCATGAAACGGTGAAGACACATTTCGAGTTAAAGTGTTGGGTGTATGTCTCTGCTGTGTTTGACGTCAAAAGAATAATTAAACAAATAATTAAAGCGATATGTGGCCTTGAAAATGTGAAGTTGGATGAGATGTCATTGGATGATTTGCAGAGACAACTTCAAAACAAGTTAAAAGGAAAGAAATATTTCATTATAATGGATGATGTATGGATCGAAAACAATGAAAAGTGGAACGAGTTATGTAAAGCATTAAGTTGCGGAGCAAAAGGCAGCACCGTTATGGTAACGACACGGAAGGAAAATACTGCCCAACTGATGGCTAAGATTCCTGAGTTGCAGCATAATGTGGAAAAATTATCAGAAGAGGAGTCATGGTCGCTATTCAAGATGTTTGCATTCCCAGGCAGAGGAGAGAGGAAAATGTAAGCTCCGAGCTGGAGCTTGTAGGAAAGAAGATAGTAAAGAAATGCAAAGGCTTACCTCTAGCGGTGAAAACTTTGGGTAGCTTAATGTTGACAAAAGAAAAAAGGTGAATGAATGGCAGGATGTAAACGACAACTTCAAGTGGGAGCAAGACGATGACATCGTCCTACCTGCTTTGAGGTTAAGCTACAATGATTTGCCTCCACGTATGAAGATATGTTTCGCTTATTGTTGTGTATTTTCAAAAGGGGAGGAAATGAGTAAGGATTCATTAATAGAGTTGTGGATTGCAAATGGATTTATTTCATCTGAAGGAGGTATGAGCTCGTATGTGCTTGGTGAGAAAGTTTTTACTTTTTTGGTCCAAAGGTCATTTTTCCAAGATGTCATTGAGAAGGGTATAAGAATGGGTGCCATATGCAAAATGCATGATTTAATGCATGATCTTGCGCTATATGAAATGAGACATGATTGTGCAGCTATAGAGCCTGGTAAGGAGATGATAACCTCTGATGAGGTGCTTCATCTCAGTTTATCATGTGAAGATTTTGAGTTTTCAAAACAGGATTTAAAAAGCTAAGATCAATACGATCAATGCTTGTCTTCAATAGTGATTATCAAAGTAACATTAGACAAATCTCCAGCCATGTTTATCTAAGGGTGCTGTACTTGAACGAAATTAAAAGATGTACGTTGCCTGAATCAATCTGCAAGCTAATACATTTGAGATACTTGAAAATATCACGGTCATACATAAAAGTTCTACCAGAGTCGATTATTTATCTCCAAAACTTGCAAACATTAATTCTAAAAGATTGTAGTCGGTTACGTGAGTTGCCTAAAGGTTTGAGGTACATGAGGAATCTTCAACGTCTAGATAGATATAGGTACTTTCCTAAACTTAAGCATATGCCTGTTGGAATAAAAGAACTAACCAACCTTCGAAGGCTTTCATATTTTGTTGTAGGAAAAGATGATGGGGCCCGAATAGGTGAATTGGGAAATCTAAATCTTCTTGGGAGGGATTTGAGGTTAAAAAAACTTGAAAATGTTGGAGGTTTAAGGGATGCCAAAAGTGCCAATTTGAAAGACAAAACAAATCTTAAGTCTTTGAGATTATATTGGTCGGAGGATAGATCAGAAGAAACATTTGATTCAGAGGTTGTTGAGGGATTGGAACCAAATTCGGGTCTCCAGGAGTTGACTATTATCAGATACATGGGAACGGTTCTTTCTCCAAGTTGGCTGGTCAAATTAGTCAATTTGACTAGTATTATATTGGATGATCTTGAAAAGTGTGAACATATTCCACCACTTGGGAAATTACCCAGCCTGAAGAGAATTAAATTGTATGGTATGCGGTCTTTTAAGTGTTTCCATGATGACGACAATGCTACATCAAAAGACGAGATTCTCTTCCATAGTTTACAAGAGTTACACATAAGCGGTTGTTGGAATTTGGTTTCTTTGCCTAATAACTTTCCAAAACTCATGTCTTTGGAAATAGAACAATGTGACAAATTAGCTTCTCTACCAGATGAGATACAAAGTTTCAAGGATCTCAATCAAATTACCATTATGGATTGTGAAATTCTAATAAGAAGGTGTGAAAAGGAGAAAGGAGAGGATTGGCCTAAAATTTCTCACATTCCTCATCTCAACATTGAAACTCCACGGTAATATTCTCCGTTTCTTCTTTTTTTTAATTATGGTTGTTTATCTTTAAACAAATCTAATAGAAAAAGTATTTAATTGTTGCTTTTCGTGTTGATGTCTTGATGAATATAGTCAAAGTGAAAGAATTTGTACTATTTTCAACAAATCAAATGAAAAAATATTAAAACAAAGCTTTATGGGTTGAAAATGAATAAGTCAAAGTGTAGAAAAGTATATTTCTAAGTATTAATAATTTATTCAACAATTATTCTAGTATCGATTGTTTGATTTGCTTGGTCTAATTTTATCTAATATATTAATTGGAGTTTGTTAGAAGCTAATGCTCATTACATTTTGGTTTGTGTTTATATTGAAGATGGTGACGAGAATTTCAAGACAAGGACGAGGATAGCGAAACACTAAAGGGATGAGGACTAGAATTGAAGTTTGGTGTGATATGTGAAGATGGTGTTGCTTTATGGTTTTAAGTTGTTTTGTTAAGTGAATTTTGTGGGTATATTCACTGTAAACCCTCACGAGACAACACTCGTCCACTAGAGATCATCTAGGGGTTCAAAGGCTTGTTGCTATGCTAAATGCAACCGCGATTCCTGCGAAAGTGAGTTAGGATCACGTACAATTTGTTTTTTCCATTTTTTCAGCTTGTGTGTCAATGACGTTTCTTTTCCGTTTTTTCAATTTGTGTATGTATGCACGATATGTAGTTGCTAGATGTTAAGTGTTCTGCTGTATAAGTCCTCTCTGTTATTATAAAGTTTTATTAAGCCATCGAATTACAATAAAGTATGGTTTTCTTAATATTACCATATGTGGCTATGTGTATTACGAATATACCATAGGAAAATTAGTTGTAAGGTTTTCTTAATTAGAGTTATAGTATATATTGACCTTTTGATAAAATCTGGAAAGTGAGTGGGGGTTAGTGAACGTGTATTTTAATCGAAGTGGATCAAAGATGAAAAATGAGCAAGCTAATCCGGTTCCTTGTTACAGTAATTTTGTTTTCACTTCACACAGATTGGATTGTGTTATCTTGGACAATTGTCGGACCGTGTTATCTCGGACCATTGTCCCATCCTTTTGTCCAATGTTTTGTCGATTTCGGACCTAAGCCTTTTAGGGTGTTCGACTCATGGCTCAAGAATGAGGAATTCTGCACTTTGGTTAGTAGATCATGGAATTCTTGGAAAGGTGGTGGTGTGGCGATATTCGTGCAGTGCTTGTGTGTGTGTGGTGAGATAAAAGAAAGAGATCATACTTGTTATTGAAAATTGGTATGTGGGATAAAAAGGCTCATAGGGTTTGCTATCTCAAATGAGATTGAATCCCATTGGAAAGTAATTGTTAAATATCATAGATTGGAGCATATTAGCACTAGTAAGATTCGTCAAAAATGTTGTCAAAAATGGCAGTTGAGGGGGACGAACACTCGCTATCCTCGTGCTTCTTTAAAACAAAAATAGAAGGAAGAATAAAATTATGGGTATTGTCTAAAATGGTTTTTGGATTGCAGATCCATCTCAGCTCAAATGTATCATGTATGACCATTTTTTGGATAGGTTCACTGAGCCTCGTGTACAAAGGCGTGTTTTTCCAATGCTAGCTATTTCGTAATTTGGACCTAGCAGACTCGAAATTCAAAAGTGGTGTGGGACTGTGCAGGTTCAGTGCCTACAAGTATGCCTCTTTCACATTTAGTGGGTCAATCTTCTTCTGGTTATTATGTGTCTCTCCCTTTTAAGTATCTTATGTAATTTTAGCAACTTATGGATGAGTTTTACATGTGTATTTTCAATGCATACATAAACAAACTCACACTGAAAACATCATCCCAATCAAGTTGAAGTTTAGTACATGTAACATATCTAACATTTTAACCCATCCATCCGAAAGTAATGAAAGGCGGGCCAAATGGCAGTTCGCTACCATTGATGTTGAAAGGTCAAACTGCAATTGTCCCAAAAGTATTTAGCAAGGGTGATCGCCCAAATACTAAGATGTAATACACAGACTACACTGTCATGTGGAACTGCCTTGTGTTTTTAAGACAAGGGAAGAAGCCATAGATGACGATAGGTTCTAGCCTTTTCCTGCCCGAAAGAACCACTAACTAATGAGTGTGCTACTACACGTTAAAGGATGTTATCACTAAACATAATGCGAAAGAAGCATAAGATACATTTTATTGCTATTACAACATCTTATATCCAACACTAATTCATTCAAAACATTAAGAAATTTTGAGCATACTAAGATGATACACATTATACTGAATTTTATAGAAAGGGACAATAAGTACTTTAAATTCAAAATTCACTAGAATTTGTTTTGTTTATTTTCGTTGTTGTTGCAGCAGACCAGCAGTAAACAAACACTCCTGTTGCTGCAGCAGCTGCAGCAGTTTATTTGGTCAAAACGCGTGAAATGGGTGATTTGGTCACTTAATTTTACCCGTTTTGGCTATGGTTGATTTTTTTACATGTTACTTATATTACACGTTTGGGGAATGGCTAAAATGGGTCAAAACGGGTGAAATGGGTGTAACATTTTTGACAAAGTTACTTATTATTACATGTTTGAAATGGGCTAAAATGGGTCAAATGGGCTAAAATGGGTGAAATGGGTCAAAATTGTGGTGTAACATAAACGACAAAGTTACTTATTAGTACATGTTTGGGCTAAAATGGGTTAAATGGGTCAAAACGGGTGATACATACATATGTACAGCAACTTCGCATACAGTTATGATACAAGTCACCATGTAACATATATTATGTCTAAACCCGATCGATTATGCATATAAATCATGCCTCTTACTCTATACTTAACTTGATTACAATCAAACATATGTAATAATGACAACATAGTACAACATCCATTAATAATAGTATAAACAAATGTCTTGATCTATTTTTAAAGACAGTTTTCTTATGTCCATTTGCATGATGGAACAAGTGCTCATTTGAGAAAGTTTTGACTATTAGCTATTGTGACGTGTTTTGACTATTAAGCATGAATCTTTTCTAACTATAGGGAAGGGCCTAGCCAAGCTAGAATCGCCCAAGAGTAAAATAAAGAACCTTTAAAGTCTTAAACCAAATCGAAATCTTCACATACTTTTTACAAATTATGAAAATCATTAGTTCGTTTTTATGTTATCAAGGAAAGAAGCTTACTGTAAATTGTACTTTTTAGTTAACTTCTAGCGATTTGCTAAAACAATGCTTGTCATTAAAAGATTTGACCACGTCGAAACTTGAGACTCGTAAGTGGATATTGAGACAAAAACTTAATGTGGAAGTGATTGAGATGAGATAAATGAAAATGATCGTTAAATGTATACCATTGTTTGAATCAGAACGAATCATATCAAAATGACAAGACATAGTGATCAATGTCCGTAAGGTTACAAGAACATTTCCTTAGTTTGTTTACAATCAACACGGCTGACCATTCGCATCCAGAATTCATGCAGTCACCTAGTCAGATTCATTTTAATAGCGATCAATTGATCAAGTACACTAGTAACAAAGCTTAATTGTTCATAATGATGAGAATTCTCGTACGACTTAATTAGATGGTGTCATCAACTTGAAAACAAGACGTCAAAACGCCTGCATTTTTACACGTCTTTGTTTGATTTTACACGGATGAAAGCATATAAAAAACGGATGAAAACGTAAGAAAATCGACGAAAAAGTATAAAAACGGACGAAAACGTATAAAAATGTAAGAAAATGGACGAAAATGTATAAAAACGAATGAAAACCTAAGAAAACAAATGAAAACGTATAAAAAGGGATGAAAACGTAAGAAAACGAAATTTTAAGTTATGTGCTAACGGCCGTTAGCATAAAGGACTAACGATGCCAAGTTTAGATTGACTGGATACATACATTAACACAAATTCAAAAGGTTTGTGTTACAATGACAACAGTGGTCAAGTTCGATACATTTTTTTGTTATTATCCCTAAAAAGTAATAGTGAGTAAATGAGTTGGCAGTCCACGTGTAACACCCGGATGAGTTAGCAGTCCACGTGTTGTGACACGTTGGAAATCGTACATACAATAACAAAAATTCAACAACTACCTTAAAAAAAAAATAGTTGGCTACACACAATCACAAAAAGTGTCAAGTTCGATACATTTTTTTGTCATTTTCCCTAAATACAACAACTACCTTAATTAGGTTCATCAACGTTGTTGGTTTTGTCACTAGGATCCTTAATTATAAACCTACCACCATTATCACTATGTAGAGGCTTTTATTTTTATTTTTATTTTTTTTTTCGCTTTTGTTTTCATTTTTTGTTAACTAGCTCGAAGTAGTGACAATGAGATATATGGGTCCGATTCGTAAATTGGAAGATGCCCGAACAAGTTCTTCGACATGTTATTTTACTTTTCTCACCGGCTAGATTTTAAAACCGACTCCTCCCAAATGCTACCGAGATTCATGCCATGCCGTTGATTCATAGTCAATTATCTTGCTTGCTCGTAAAAGTAACTTTGGGGAGTTTATCTTAGCTTATTTGATGGGCTTATAAGCTTAAAGTTTGACAAGGTATCCTTAGCTTATGAGCTTATCTACTCGAGCTTATGAACTTAATTAAGTTGTAAAGTCATGTTGATAAACTTATAAGCCATTAAAATGAGCTCATCAAACTATGAATAAGCTCGTAAGCCCATCATAAAAACTAAGTCAAACAACCCTTAGCATTGTTCGCTCGCCATTGTCCGCTTTTTGCAGCCTACACTATCTTTAAAAGTTTGAGCCATAACTATTTGGATGGACGTCGTGGAATCGTGGATACCACTGCTCGAATTTGAGGTACACTTGACTATGTAGCAATATGTGCTTTTGTTTTACATGTGAAGTGTTAAGTTAGTTTAACATAACAATAATTACCACCATCAAATAGTTCCTATCATAGTCATATAGGCACTTTATCTTCAACCCAAACAAACATAACAAAACTGAATTCATAAATCAGAGATTAAAATACACCATTTGACCCTAAACTTGTACCCAAACCACCAGCTGAGTACAACAGAAAAATTACAGTCACCCAAGCTCCCTAATGTTTAGGTTTTGCATCACCCAAGGTCATTTTGACCCTTATCCGTCAACTAAACTCTGTTATCTACCAAACATGTGTTTTTACTATGAGGGCATAATGGTCATTTTATATATTTTGATTATTACTCACATTAATTAATCGGGCTTCTTTCTACATGTCTCATCCATCTTCCCATATACGGCTATACGACTTACACTGCCTCTTTATTCATCCCCAAACTTTCTTTATAATATTATTTTTTTTTAAATGGTAATTTTAACTATCTCAAAACATTTATACCACAGATCTATCTCACATGTCCTAAGCAAGACTTGAACCAGCAACCATTTGGTTGGAGAGCTTCTCACACAACATGGGGTACCATTGGGATACAAACCCTTTGGTTTTCTTTACAAGATTTATCACAAACCCCAATTGCATGTCACAAACCCTAATTGCATATCACAAAACCAGTGTCATATTATTGAGATAAATAATTTCAGAGCATGGATTTTACATTATCAAAACTAAGAAGAGATCCATGTGGAAAGAAGCCCGATTAGTTAAAGTGAGTAATAATCGAAATATATGAAATTACCATTATGCCCTCAGAGTAAAAACACGTTTGGTAGATATCGGAGGTTTTTGTGACGGATAACGATCAAATGATCCTTGGGTGATGCAAAACATGAAAAGTAGGGACCTTGGGTGACTGTAATTTTTCCATTGTGCTCAAAGATGTGGTTTTGGTACAAATTCACGGATTTAACGATGTATTTTACTCTAAAATGATTGATGATACTAAAATCACCAACGGAAGTTACTTTCGTGGAGCTATTTTTGAGCAGGTAACGACTAATATCGAGAATTTCTCATACATTGAGAATCCCAACATCACCCATCTCTAAGCATCTTAAAGTTTCATCCTAACCAAATACATACTTACTAGTATCCCGACCGATCTCGCAAAATACTTCACAACCAAGCGGTTTGCTTGGATAAACACTTAACATTAGCAAGAGTTTCATACAAGAGTTCAATAGTGGATTGAAGCCACTCTCACCCCAAAATCATTCGTGTTTTGCTAACATTCTCTAACAATATATATGATACATCAAACAAATAACATCACAACCCTTGTACATAAGACACTATAGCAAAGAATCAAGACCCAATCGATCGTAGTTCACAATAACAAACACAAACAATCACACACAATGTTTCTTGGAATAAGCTCTCCAATTAATCGAAAATTATTTGCTTACAAAACCGATATTGAATACACTCTTGACAAACCACACTCGGTTTGTATATATAGGAATAGAACATGCTTTCCTAATCCTACTACAATTCTAATATCAAAATACTAGAACCGACATTCTGACATTCACCCATGGGCTTGGGTCGATGGTCGTCGCTGCCTATGGGCTCGGGCCGACATTAGCCCAACATTCACCCCCAATTTTCGACTCGAGATAGGTAGGTCTTCAACTCCGAGTAACTCTTGCATCTCCTTGAACTTAATCCTTGCGAGAGCTTTTTGAATATCAAGACGTTGTAACTCACCTCTTACAAACTCAACTTGTACTTGGTCTCTTTCAACACACTCTCGGATAAAATGATAACGTGTGTTTATATGCTTGCTTCTCCCGTGAAAGACTGGATTTTTCATAAGTGCAATAGCCTATTTGTTGTCAACAAATAAGACCACCACTCTTTCTTCCATTCCGGTTATTTCACTCAACAATCCACGTAACCATATCCCTTGACACGCGGCTGAAGTTGCAGCCATGAACTCGGCTTCACAAGACGATAGAGCCACCGTGTTTTGCTTTTGTGAGCACCAAGTGATAGGTGATTTTCCTAGATAAAATACATGCCCGGTTGTGCTCGACCATCATCTTGGTCCATAGCAAAACTACTATCACTAAACCCCACTAACTCCTTGGTTTTCTCTTGGTTGTATCGTATTCCAAAATTCAAACTACCTTGGATATACCTTAGTATTTGTTTCACAGCTGCCATATGTGATTCTTTTGGTTCTTGCATATAACGACTAACCAAACCAACCGAATAAGATAAATCAGGTCGAGTGTGTAGTAAATACCTTAAACAACCAACTCGTCGTCTAAACAGAGTTGCATCAACTGGTTTTCCTTCCTTGTCCATGCTTAACTTCATTCCAAGTTCTAATGGACATTGAGTAGGATTCGCTTCATGCATCCCAGCATCTTTCAAGATCTTCTTTGCATAGCTTTCTTGACTTATTGAGATACTCGAATCCTCTTGCTTTACTTCAATGCCAAGATAATAGCTTAAATTCCCCAAGTCACTCATATCGAACCTTTCTTGCATTTGTCTCTTAAATTCACCAATTTCACTGTTTCGTGCTATGGATGGTGGAGAAATTGGTCCACATAGGTCGGCATGTATAAGTTGAAGAGGATGTGTTGCCTTAAAGTTTGCAGCTTTAGGAAACGCCTTCTTGGTTTGTTTTCCTACCAAACAAGATTCACACAACTTGTTCTCTTGATGAATTATTGGCAACTTTTCAACCATGCCCTTCCTTGCCATTAATTCCATCGTCTCGAAATTAATGTGACCCTTCCTAGCATGCCATAACCAAGCATCATCTTCCATCTTTGCTTTGAGACACACGGACTTCCAACTTGGAGCTTAATCTTGTAAAGTCTATTACTTGTTCTAGGAACCTTCATTAGAAGCTTGCCATCCGAGTCACGCATAGTAAGAAGGTTACCTTTCATACGAATGTCACATCCGCCTTGGTAGCTTGCCCAAGACTAATTATGTTGCTTTTGAGCTCGGGTAGGTAATAGACTCCAGTGATTAACCGTTGCTCACCCGCTTTCCCTTCAATGATTATCGAACCCTTCCCTTTATCTCGATGTAGGAGTTATCACCAAACTTCACTCACGGAGATATTCTCATTCAACTCGAAAAGTATTCTCGGATCCCCGCCATGTGATTACTTGCTCCATTATCCAAATACCATGTGTCTTCCTCGCTTGGCTTAGTATTCAATTGGTTTGGGATAATCTTTTCTTCATTCAAGAAAACTACTTCTTGAACGCTTTTCATCATAAAAAGTGTCGGGTAATCATCATCCTCCGTTTTCAAAAGGTTTGATTCATGCTTTTGCTTCGCTCACGCTGCTCGTAAGGGCTTAGAAGCAAAGTGACCATATTCATCACATCTCAAGCATTGAATCTTTGAAAGGTCTCGACTTTTGTTCTTCTTTTGATCCGTATTGCTCCGGAGTTGTTTTGGTTTCCACGGTTGTGGTTATTAGCTTGACCACTACCACGAGATTTGTTTTGAGAAGAAAAGTTTTGACCTTACCGCTGCCACCGGAGGAATTCCTTTCTCGACCTTTCTTTTCATATCTTTCAGCCCTTCCGAACATCAACTTGCCTTGATCTTCGTAAGTGGTGTCAACACCCTTCATTCTTCCTTCAAAGCTTTCAACCTTCCAATTGCTTCTTGAAAAGACATAGTATTCAAGTCAAGAAATTGTTCTATTGAGGCAACAATTGCAACATACCTATCCGGAACGGATGCAAGCAACTTCTTAACAAGTTTCTTGTCTTCATAAATTGTTCCCAAGCTATTTACTTCATATAATTTTGCCCAACCTAGCCGCAAAGTCATCGATTGATTCGTTGACTTTCATCTTTAAAGATTCGATTCCGTCTCCAAGGTTTGCAACCTTGCCTCGAACCCGATCAACACCCACATACCGGTCTTCAAAGCTCCCAGTTTCTTTGGTGTGTTGAATTGTGAAACTTGAAAACAAGTTCTTCCGAATCGCTCGGAAGAGTAACGCCACCGCCATGTGATCTTGCTTAGCAACAACTTGTGTTCCTTCCCCAGTCCAAGGCATCGAGTATTCCATGGACTGGAATACCTCTTTGACTCTTATTGCCCATATGTTATAATTTGTGCTTGTTAACATTGGACATTGAAGAGCCGTTTTAGAATGTTCGACAGGAGGTGGTTGACTCGACTCGCCTTGCACCATCCTTCTTGTATGTCTTCTGTAAGTTACAGGTGTTGTTTGTTCGACTTCCAGCCCTAGGTTCTAGAGGTCGAGTGATTTACTTCCTGCCCAAGTAAACCAGGTCGATTGTGCTTTGATAAACCCTTGGTCGATCCTTGCTTTACAACCCTTGGTCTACTTCTGCTTAAGAACCCTTTGGTCGATCACTTGCTGCAAACCTTTGATCGATCTTGCTGTTGAATAACCTTGCTCTTGATACCAATTCAAGACCCAATCTGATCGTAGTTCACAATAACAAACACAAACAATCACACACAATGTTTCTTGGAATAAGCTCTCCAATTAATCGAAAATTATTTGCTTACAAAACCGATATTGAATACACTACCGACAAACCACACCGGTTTGTATATATAGGAATAGAACATGCTTTCCTAATCCTACTACAATTCTAATATCAAAATACTAGAACCGACATTCAGACATTCACCCATGGGCTTGGGTCGATGGCTGCTGCTGCCCCATGGGCTCGGGTCAGACATTAGCCCAACAAAGAACGCATGCAACTGTCAAAGTATACATATGACTTATTGGCTAATTATTTGGTAAGTTGGCATAAATTTCAACTTACAGTTTGATGCATAATATACTAGTTTCTACCAATTTCGATATCCATACGTACTCACGAAACTTTACCAAACTAATTCTAAGTTTCTAACTAACAATACCAATGGGAATCGAACATACAAGTACAATCACAAACTAAGAGCCATACTCGCAATTTTAGAACAAGAATATGTACGCTACATATATAGCTATCAAACAACAACATTAAAAGAAAAATATAATAACGATCTGATGCCATTACAACACAATCCTTGATACCTACTTCTTACGACAAGATGAAGACGAAGAGTGGCTTTTGGTGATTTATGAAGGTAGAAACTTTAGAGAAAAGGTCAATTTAAATATTTATTTATGTCAATGTATGAGTTAATGAAAATAAAAATTAAAATGAGAATGCTGAGAAGAAATCACAACTCCACTTTCATTTAGATGCATATACCAAAATAAAGGCATCGCCTTTTAAAACTCTCTCTTATTTGAAATGTGCGGCTAAAAATCTTTCACTTCGATGACTTCCATGACGTATTTAATCAATGATTAATTGTCATAAAAGAATTATGATCTTTTCATAACTTTTACAACTATATGAAAGAGAAGTACAATACCATGATGGAAGTAGTGAATCCAACTCACGATTAGGCCGCACGTAATCGCGACCCAACCAATAGTTGGTCGAGCATTTCAACCGTGTCCCCTCCCCTGCGGCCCTTGCGAACGCGTCCCCTCCTGTTTTGGCTTGGTTGGGTCGTCCAGCCGATCAAATGGAATACAAAGGCTCGTGTGTATGTGTGTGTGTTTTTAATTATTTATTTATTTTTATGTATGTTTTTTTCGTGATCGGAGTCGCCTTATTACGGGCATTTGGTCATGTATTTGGTCTTAGAGGGAGAAGCAGAGGTGGCAGGATCACAAGGTCGCCTATAGGGTCACCGTTACAAAAAGACTCAGTTCATCAGACATATAACATAGGATGCAACCCTGGAACTAAATTTCCCATTAAATCAGACGTACTAGCCTACAACAGAAAAAAAGAAAGAGATGCGGGATTCAATTAGATTGAGATGCTAAAGAGGCAGGAGATAAAGACCAAAATTTCAACAGGAAAACCTGTTGGTTTCCAACCGACAGACGAATATAACAAAAGAAATAAATAAAGAATGAGTTAGTTGGCTAAAACAACATATACACAAATAAAACCGTTTAACTAACTCTATAATCTTCATGCAGGAAGCTCTCGTAAGGGGTTCCATTTAGTACCTTTTGGATGTCACCCCAGTTTTCAACCTGCTCACGCAAAGGACCTTTGTGTATCTTCACCTGCCGACTCTTTAGCCCCATTCGTGGAATTCTAAGAAAATCTTGAACGTCATTTAATACCTGCAAGAGCGAGATAAAATCAATCGTTCATATAAAAAGTAGAGGTGGTGAATTTAGGTGATGGGTCACAATGGGTGTTTGTTTAGTAGTACACTTTGAAGACTGAACAGCTTTCAACCCGTTTGACCCATTAGAGATAACTGATTAACCCAAATCAGCCTATTATAAGTGAACAGGCTAAAATTGCCACCTCTACAAGGAAGTGACAAATTTGAGAAGAAATGTTGAATATCTTACTGTATGAGTCTTAATTATGTCCTCGTAGTAAAGGATGATATGTCTAGTGTTATTGAAGTATTCCAGTGCTTGTTTAACCATGTTGTCAGCTTGTTGCAGCTCGGGTATCAGTAATGTTGTATTAATTGAGGGCTTGTAACTTGCTAGAATCAACAAATGCATGCCTACGCCATAAAAGATACACACAAACCTCATCAGGGGAGTGCACGTGGGATTTATGCTTGCCATTTAGTGGTTTAGCACTTTGGTCGTAAGCATTAGCAAGTATTGATATTCTTCTACGAAGAAGATTTCTTCTGAAAAGGAAAATTGTTGAAACTCCCTTCGTGTTGAAGTAGTCTACTATTGCTTGATGATTCTGCATCAGACCCTGAATAAAATTAAAGAAGTCAAGCTCGCAAGCAACCCTTAGATTCCGGACATAACATGATATGTATATAGGCAGTGGCGGACCCAGGATTTTAGAGGGCGGGGGGCAAAAATTTTTTTTTTGATATAATTTGTGATGAACTTTAATAAAAAGGTCATAAAAAAAAATTTTACACTAAAAACTGATATTTTTTTTAGATTAAGATAGAGATATAAGGTTTTTACATTGTTTGATCTTAAGGTGGGGGGCAATTTGATTTTGTAATGGGGTGCACTTTAATAAAATGGTCCTAAAAAAAAAATTTACACTAAAAATTGATCTTTTTTGGCGAACCATGGAGGCACCGCCCCCTAACCACCATGTAGTTCCGCCCCTGTATATAGGTGATAGAGGTCATAGATTATCAGTCATACCCAAGCCTAAAGGTGACTTCACATATGATGCCTTTATCAACCAAACAATCACAAACAGGTCATGTATAATGTACTTAAACACCAGAAGATTCTTATATATTATGCTAGTTTTCCAATTGATCGATATCTTTATTCAAGGGATTCAACATTTTAAAAAAAAAAAGAAAAAAAAAAAAAAAAAAAAAACTTATCCGAGCACGCTACATATGAGAATAAAGTAGGTAACTACCGATTTTGTAAAAGATCATTTGTAAGCTTATTGTTCAATAGAAAATACATGTTGTTAACTTCATTTGTTAGGAAGTACTTGACATTGTGTTGAAAGAGGGATTGATTAGGGGTCAAGTAATTGGAGATTAAGTTGTTAAAACTATAGAAGCAGCAAATCCATAGAGTGATGGGTTGCTTTGGGGCCTTGAAGGATGATCTTTCAGCAATCCAAGAGTATCAACAACACTTTCAAACAGATCCAAGGTGTTCTTCATGATGCTGAGATGAGACAACCACGCGAAAAGATGTGGAAGAATGGCTCAGGACTCTCAAATCTGCCTCTCTGGAGGCGGAAAACGTGCTCGACGAGGCCAAAACTGAAGCTATGATACAAAGGATGCACTGGGAAATGGGCAGGAAATACAAGGTAAGAACCTTCTTTACCACCCGCTATAATCCTCTTATGGTCAAAACTAGGATTGCTCATAAAGTTAAGAACATATGGAAAAAATTGGAAGACATTGATGCTAATAGATCCAAGTTTAAGTTGACTTCCAATACCATAAGTGAAGATGGCTCGCGAATTGGTGGTGAAATTTCAAACAGGAAACTAGCTCACTTGTAAACTTGTCCAAGATCTATGGAAGGGATGAAGAGAAGAAGATGATAGTTGATAAGATTTGTAACCAAGATATAGGCATCATACATGACGATAATGATGTTCGGGTCTATGCTATATGGGGCATGGGTGGCATCGAAAACCACACTAGCTCAATATGTTTACAACCATGAAGCGGTGAAGACACATTTCGAGTTAAAGTGTTGGGTGTACGTCTCTGCTGTGTTTGACGTTAAACAAATAATTAAGGCTATATGTGGCTCAGAAGATTCGAGGTTGGATGGCGATGCAAGTATGCCTTCAAAACAAGTTACAAGGTAAGAAATTTTTATCGTCATGGATGACGATGGATCGAAAACAAGGACATAGAAAAGTGGCACGAGTTATGTAAAGCATTAACTTTATGGAGCAAAAGGCAGCACCGTTATGGTAACGACACGGAAGAAAGATACTGCCCTACTGATGGCTAAGATTCCTGAGTTGCTGCATCATGTGGCAGTTTTATCAAAAGAGGAATCATGGTCGATATTCAAGATGCTTGCGTTTCCAGACAGAGGAGATGAGGGGAAAACGTAATGGGAGCTGGAGCCTGTAGGAAAGGAGATAGTTGAGAAATGCAAAGGTTTACCTCTAGCGGTGAAGACTTTGGGTAGCTTAATGTTGACAAAAACAAAAGGTGAATGAGTGGTTGCTTGTAAACGACAAGTTCTTGTCGGAGATGCAAGACAATGGCATCTTAACTGCTTTGAGGTTAAGCTATGATGATTTGCCTCCACATATGAAGATATGTTTCGCTTATTGTTGCGTATTTTTAAAAGGGGAGGAAATGAGTAAGGATACATTAATAGAGTTATGGATGGCAAATGGATTTATTCCATCTCAAGGAGAGGTGAGCTTGTATGTGCTTGGTGAGGAAATTTTTACTTGTTTAGTCCGGAGGTCATTTTTCCAAGATGTCGTTGAGGAGGATATATACTACAGAGGTGAGAAATGCAAAATGCATGATCTAATGCATGATCTTGCGCAATATGAAATGAGACATGATTGTGCACTTATAGAGTCGGGTAAGGAGTTGATAACCCTGGATGAGGTGCTTCATCTCAGTTTATCATGCCATGGTTTTCGTTTTTCAAAAGAGGATTTAAAAAAGCTAAGACCAATACGATCAGTGTTGGTCTTTGATGATTATTATCAAAGTAGCATTAGCCAAATCTCCAACCATGTCTATCTAAGGGTGCTGTACTTGAACAGAATTGAAAGCTCGACTTTGCCCGAATCAATCTGCAAGCTAATACATTTGAGATACTTGAAAATATCAAAGTCAGATATAAAAGTTCTACCAGAGTCGATTATTTATCTCCAAAACTTGCAAGTTCTGATTCTAGAAAATTGTAGATGGTTGTGTGAGTTGCCTAAAGGTTTGAGGTACATGAGGAATCTTCAACGTCTAGATATAGGTATCTTTTATAAACTTCAGCATATGCCAGTTGGAATAAAAGAACTAACCAACCTTCAAAGGCTTTCACAATTTATTGTAGGAAAAGATGATGGGGCCCGAATAGGGGAATTGGGAAATCTGAATCTTCTTGGGTGGGATTTGAGGTTATCAAGACTTGAGAATGTTGGGAGGTTTAAGGGATGCCAAAAGTGCCAATTTGAAAGACAAAACAAATCTAAAGGCTTTGAGATTAGATTGGTCGTGGAGTAATCAATATAAAACATGTGATTCAGAGGTTCTTGAGGGATCGGAACCAAATCCGGGTCTCAAGTTGTTGACTATATTCAAATACATGGGAACGGTTCTTTCTCCAAGTTGGCTGGTCAAATTAGTCAATTTGACTAGTATTGGATTGTTTGCTCTTGAAAAGTGTGAACATATTCCACCACTTGGGAAATTAGCCAGCCTCAAGATAATTAATTTGACATGGATGAATTCTTTAAAGTGTTTCCATGATGACGACAACGCTATATCAAAGGACGAGATTCTCTTTCCTAGTTTACAAGAGTTACATATATTTCAGTGTAGGTCTTTGGTTTGTTTGCCAAGAAACTTCCCAAAACTCAGGGTTTTACAAATAGATTAATTCTTGTGACAATTTACGTTCTCTACCAGATGAGATTCAAAGTTTCAAGGATCTCAATCAAATTACCATTTATGAATGTAAAATTCTAAGCAGAAGGTGTGTAAAGGAGATCGGAGAGGATTGGCCCAAAATTTCTCATCATTCCACATCTTGACACTATAAGGTAACAAACAAATCTATTTTTTTTTTTTTTTTTTTTTGAAAGAACTATGGTTGTTTATCTAAACATATCTATAATATTAAAAAGTATTTAATTGTTGCCATACGAGTTGAAAATGAATGTAGTAAAAGTGTAAAACATATGATCTTTGCTATTAAGTGTTCTTTATGATATCCACCATCACAATAATTTTTCAAAAGATAATTTCAAATCCAATATTACAATTGTTATTCATTATTTCTTTCTTAATAACAAAAATAATTTGGTCAACAATTATTCTAGTGCATTTGTTTGATTTGCTTGGTTTAATTTTATCTAATATTTGAATTGAGTTTGTTATAAGCTAATAATGTTCATTACATTTTGGTTTTTGTTTATATCTAGACGAACAGGGTGACGAGAATGAGGACAAGGACGAGGATAGCGAAACATTACAAGGATGACGACTAGAATTGAAGTTTGGTGTGACATGTGAAGATGGTGTTGCTTTATGGTTTTAAGTTGTTTTTGTTAGGTGAATTTTGTGGGTATATTCACTGTAAACCCTCACGAGACAACACTCGTCCACTAGGGATCATCTAGGGGTTCAAAGGCTTGTTGCTATGCTAAATGCAACCGCGATTCCTGCGAAAGTGAGTTAGGATCACGTACAATTTGTTTTTTTTTTGTTTTTTTTTTCATTCTTTTCAGCTTCTGTGTTAATGACGTTTCTTTTTCGTGTTTTTCAATTTGTGTATTTATGCATGATACGTAGTCGCTAGATGTTATAAGTCTTCTGCTGTACAAGTCCTCTCTGTTATTATAAAGTTTTATTGAGCCATCGAATTACAATAAAGTATGGTTTTCTTAATATTACCATATGTGGCTATGTGTATTACGAATATACCATAGGAAAATTAGTTGTAAGGTTTTCTTAATTAGAGTTATAGTATATATTGACCTTTTGATAAAATATGGCAAGTGAGTGGGGATTAGTGAACGTGTCTGCATTTTAATCGAAGTGGATCAAAGATGAAAAATGAACAAGCTAATCCGCTTCCTTGTTACAGTAATTTTGTTTGTCACTTCCGTTACAATTGGATTGTGTTATCTTGGACAATTGTCGGACCGTGTTATCTCGGACCATTGTCCCATCCTTTTGTCCAATGCTTTGTCGATTTCGGACCTAAGCCTTTTAGGGTGTTCGACTCATGGCTTAGTAATGAGGAATTCTGCACTTTGGTTAGTAGATCATGGAATTATTGGAAAGGTGGTGATGTGGTCGATATTCGTGCAGTGCTCGGTGTGTGGTGAGATAAAAAGAAAGAGATCATACTTATTGAAAATTGGTATGTGGGATAAAAAGGCTCATGGGGGTATGCTATCTCAAAATGAGATTGAATCCCATTGGGAAGTACTTGTTAAATATCATAGATTGGATCATGTTAGCACTCGTAAGATTCGTCAAAAATGTTGTGTAAAATGGGCAGTTGAGGGGGACGAACACTTGCTATCCTCATGCTTCTTTAAACCAAAAATAGAAGGAAGAATAAAATTATGGGTATTGTCTAAAATGGTTTTTGGATTTCAGATCCATCTCAGCTCTAATGTATCATGTATGACCATTTATTGGATAGGTTCACTGAGCCTCGTGTACAAAGGCCTGTTTTTACAATGCTAGCTTATTCGTAATTTGGACCTAGAAGACTCGGAATTAAAAAAGTGGTGTGGGAATGGGACTGTGCAGGTTCAGTGCCTACAAGCATGCCACTTTCACATTTAGTGGGTCAATCTTCTTATGGTTATTATGTGCCCCTCCCTTCTAAGTACCTTCTGTAATTTTAGCAACTTCTGAGTGAGTTTTACATGTGTATTTTCAATGCATACAGAAACGAACTCACACTGAAAACACCATCCCAATCAAGTTGAACTTTAGTACTTGTATGTAACATTTTTACCCATCCATCCGAAACTAATGAAAGGCAGGCCAAATGGCAGTTCGCTACCATTGATGTTGAAAGGTCAAACTGCAATTGTCCCAAAAGTATTTAGCAAGGATGATCACCCAAATACTATGATGTAATACAAATACTACACTGTCATGTGGAACCGCCTGTGTTTTAAGACAAGGGAAGAAGCCATTGATGACGATAGGTTCTAGCCTTTTCCTGTCCGGAAGAACCACTAACTAATGAGTGTGCTACTACACTATAAAGGATGTTATCAGTATACTTTTCAACATGCGAAGATGCTTAAGATACATTTTTATTGCTATTACAAACATCTTATATCCAACACTAATTTTGATGCTCATCAGCATTCAACAACATTTAGAAATTTTGAAGCATACTAAGATGATACACATTATACTGAACTTTATAGAAAAGTACAATAAGTACTTTAAATTCAAAAATTCACTAGAATTTGTTTTGTTTATTTTCGTTGCTTTTGCAGCAGACCAGTAAGCACGAGTTTATTTGGTCAAAACGAGTGAAACGGGAGATTTGGTCACTTAATTTTACACGTTTTGGCTCAAATGTGTGAAATGGTTGATTTTTTGACATGTTACTTATAGTACACGTTTGGGGTAAAATAGTTGGCTAAAATGGGTCAAAACGGTGAAATGGGTGTAACATAAACCACAAAGTTACTTATCATTACATGTTTGGGCTAAAATGGGTGAAATGGGTCAAAACGTGTGAAATGTGTGTAGTGCTCAAATAAATGACAAAGTTACTACTTATTAGTACATTTTGGGCTAAAATGGGTGAAATGGGTCAAAACGGGTGATACATGCATATGTACACCAACTTCGCTTATAGTTATGATACAAGTCACCATGTAACATATATTATGTCTAAAACCGATCGATTATGCATATAAATCATGCCTCTTACTCTGTACTTAACTTGATTACAATCAAACATATGTAATAATGACAACATAGTACAACATCCATTACTTGTTCTTGTAAGTCATTAATGATAGTATAATACAAATGTCTTGATCTATTTATAAAGACAATTTTCTTATGTCCATTTGTATGATGGAACAGGTGCTCATTTGAGAAAGTTTTGACTATTAGCTATTGTGACGTGTTTTGACTATTAAGCATGGATCTTTTCTAACTATAGGAAGTGGCCTAGCAAAGCTAGAATCGATACACCAAGAGTAAAATAAAGAACCTTTAAAGTCTTAAATCAAATCGAAATCTTGTACCATACTTTTTACAAATTATGGAAATCATTAGTTCGTTTTTATGTTATCAAGGAAAGAAGCTTACTGTAAATAGTACTTTTCAGTTAAATTTTATCGAAATCTTCACATACTTTCTGCTAAAACAATGTTGGTCATCAAGGAAAGATTTGACCACATCGAAACTTGATCATTGAGCCATATGAGACTCGTAAGTGGATATTGAGACAAAAACTAAATGTGGAAGTGATTGAGATGAGATAAATGAAAATGATTGTCAGATGTATACCATTTTTTGAATCAGAACGAATCATATCAAAATGACAAGACATAGTGATCAATGTCCTTAAGGTTACAAAAACATTTCCTTAGTTTGTTTACAATCAACACGGCTGACCATTCGCATCCAGAATTCATGCAGTCACCTAGTCAGATTCATTTTAATAGCGATTAATTGATCAAGTTCACTAGTACAAAGCTTAATTGTTCATAATGATGAGCATTCTCGTACAACTTAGATGGTGTCATCAAGTTGAAAACAAGTCAGTCAAATTCATTATACACTTGAATAAATATAACAACTATTAGGTTCATCAACCTTGTTGGTTTTGTCACTGGGATCCTTAATTATAAACCTACCACCATTATCACTATGCAGAGTATTTTTTTTTGTTATCGCTTTCGTTTTCATTTTTTTATAACTAGCTCGAAGTAGTGACAATGAGATATATGGGTCCGACTCGTAAATTGGAAGATGACCGAACAAGATCTTTGACATGTTATTTTACTTTTCTCACCTGGCTAGATTTTAAAACCGACTCCTTCCCAGTTGCGCCTGAGATTCATGTCATGTCGTTGATTCATAGTCGGTTATCCTGCTTGCTTGTAAAAGTAACTTTAGGGGGAGTTTATCTTTAGCTTATTTGAAGGGCTTATAAGCTTAAAGTTTGACAAGAATGTATCCTTGTTTTATGAGCTTATCTACTCGATCTTATGAACTTAATTAAGTTGTAGAGTCATGTTGCTAAGCTTATAAGCCATTTAAAATGAGCTCATCAAACTAAGTATAAGCTTGTAAGCCCATCAAAAAAACTAAGTCAAACAACCCCTTAGCATTGTTCGTTCGCCATTGTTCGTTTTTGCAGCTGCACTTTTTTAAAAATTTTGAGCCATAACTATTTGGATGGACGTTTGTGGAATCGTGGATACCACTTCGCTCAGCCTTGAGGTACACTTGACTATGTAGCAAAATGTGCTTTTGTTTTACATGTGAAGTGTTAAGTTAGTTTAACATAACAATAATTACCACCATCAAATAGTCCTGTCATAGTCATATAGGCACTTTATTTTCAACCCAAACAAAGATAAATTCATAAATCAAATATTAAATTACACCATTTGACCCTAAACTTGTACCCAAACCACACGCTGAGTACAACAGAAAAATTACAGTCACCCAAGCTCCCTAATGTTTAGGTTTTGCATCACCCAAGGTCCTTTTGACCCTTATCCGTCATTCAAACTCTGTTATCTACCAAACATGTGTTTTTACTCTGAAGGCATAATGGTCATTTTATATATTTTGATTGTTACTCACATTAATTAATCGGGCTTCTTTCTACATGTCCCATCCATCTTCCCATATACGTCTATACGAATTACACTGCCTCTTTCTTCATCCCCAAACTTTCTTTACAATATTATTTTTTTTTAAACGGCAATTTTAACGATCTCAAAACATTTATATCACAGATCTATCTCATATGTCCTAAGCAAGACTTGAACCCACAACCATTTGGTTGAAGAGCTTCTCACACAACATGGGGTACCATTGGGATACAAGCCCTTTGGTTTTCTTTACAAGATTTATCACAGACCCCAATTGCATGTCACAAACCCTAATTGTTAACAGGTTCATAACGAAGCCAATTCTTCTCCAATAAGTTTCTATAATTCGACATGGTGTGGTTTTGTTTTAGATTGAAATAGTACAGGATGTTTGGGACAGTAATTATCTTTGACAGAATAGTAAAACAATAATATGTAAACAACGTATATTGTATTGATGAATTGAAGTAAGTTACATTGTTTACAGACTCTAGACCTTTTATACATGATGAATCAGTGCCTTTGTGGCAGTTATACCGATTCACAAAAGGTTAAACGACACCCTAACTAATAACTGTCAATCCTGACAACCTAACGACCCATATTGGCCCATCTTGACCCAGCCCATATTCTACTTAAGTTTTTTACAGGCTTTACAAATTATAGACATATAAAACGTACTAAATACAATTAGACTTTAAAACTATAAACTAACTACTGATTAGCACTAATTGCATGTCACAAAACCAGTGCCATATTATTGAGATAAATAATTTCAGAGCATGGATTTTACATTATCGAAACTAAGAAGAGATCCATGTGGAAAGAAGCCCGATTAGTTAAAGTGAGTAATAATCGAAATATATGAAATGACCATTATGCCCTCAGAGTAAAAACACACGTTTGGTAGATAACGGAGGTTTTTGTGACGGTATAACGATCAAATGATCCTTGGGTGATGCAAAACATGAAAAGTAGGGACCTTGGGTGGTGTAATTTTTTTTTTTTTTTTTTTTGTGTGCTCGGCATGTGGTTTTGGTACAAGCTCATAGACGAACGGTGTATTTTACTCTAAAATGATTGATGATACTAAAATCACCAACGGAAGTTACTTTGTGGAGCTATTTTGAGCACGTAACGACTGATATCCAGATTTTCTCATACAATGAGAATCTCAACATCACCCATCTCTAAGAATCTTAAAGTTTCATCCTAACCAAATACATACTTACTAGTATCCTGACTGATCTTTGCAAAATACTTCCCAACCAAGCGGTTTGCTTGGATAAACACTTAACATTAGCAAGAGTTTCATGCGAGAGTTCAATAGCTCGATTGAAGCCACTCTCACCCCCAAAATCATTCAGGTTTTGCTAACATTCGCTAACAATATATATGATACATCAAACAAATTAATAACAACTTAACCCTTGTACATAAGACACTATAGCAAAGAACGCATGCAACTGTCAAAGTATACATATGACTTATTGGCTAATTATTTGGTAAGTTGGCATAACTTTCAGAAGTTGGATGCACAATATACTAGTTTCTACCAATTTCGATACCCATACGTACTCACGAAACTTTACCAAACTAATTCTAAGTTTGTAACTAACAATACCCATGGGAATCGAACATACAAGTAAAATCACAAACTAAGAGCCATACTTGCAATTTTAGAACAATAATATGTACGCTACATATATAGCTATCAAACAACAACATTAAAACAAAAACATAATAACGATCTGATGCCATAACAACACAATACTTGATACCTAGTTCTTACGAAAAGATGAAGATGAAGAGTGGCTTTTGGTGATTTATGAAGGTAGAAACTTTAGAGAAAAGGTCAATTTAAATATTTTAACTTTGTGATTGCTTTGTACATTGTTTTGACTCCTAAACTGATTAAGAAGAAAATGATGACAAATTTTACAGATTATTTATCTCATAGTAATCTATGCTGATTTTATTATTAACCTTTTTCCATTTTGGAATTATATTTATCCTGATGATCAAAGTTTGAACTTTCATCAGGATCTACGAAAATAAACGATTCTCTAATAATTTGGAAAATGCTGTATTCATTTGCGTATTAGGCTAAATCAAAAGTAATTAAAACTATAGGTAAAATCATATACAAAACATTTTAATTATTATGATGTTGATTTAATCAATGATTAATTATCATAAAAGAATTATGATCTTTTCATAACTTTTACAACTATATGAAAGAGAAGTACAATACCATGATGGGGAGTAGTGAATCCAACTCACGATTAAGCCGCTCGTAATCGCGACCCAACCAAGAGTCGGTCAAGCATTTCAGCCGCGTCCCCTCCCCTGCGACCCTTGCGAACGCGTCCCCTTCTGTTTTAGCTTGTTTTGGCTTGGGGTTGGGTCGTCCACCGATCAAATGGAATACAAAGGCTCGTGTGTGTGAGTTTTTTTTTTTTTTTTTTTTTTTTTTTTTAGGTATTTTTTGTCGTGACCAGGGTCTTATTACGGGCATTAGGTCATGTATTTGATCTTAGAGGGAGAAGCTGAGGTTGCAGATCACAAGATCGCCTATAGGGTCACCATTACTACTGGTCTTAGCATATATACCTAAAACCAAACCACATATGTACATACGAAATCCGACACAGGATATAGGTCATAAGATCTGACATCATATCGTTTTACATTTTTCTTGTCATAATGCTAAATCAGACGTACTAGTCTACAACAGAAAAAAAGAAAGAGATGTGGGATTCAATTAGATTGAGATGCTAAAGAGGCAGGAGACAAAGACCAAAATTTCAACAGGAAAGCCTGTTGGTTTCCAACCGACAGACGAATAAAACAAAAGAAATAAATAAAGAATGAGTTAGTTAGCTAAAACAACATATACACAAATAAACTGCTGATGCATAATCGCGCGGACTAGATTCAACGACTCTCCTTGGCGTTAGTCGTCTTCTCGAGCCCTAGTAGACATCAACAAAGAGAACCCGTTAGAGTGGACCCGAGGCCGTAGCCCGGGTCCACCTCCGACGGTCAAGTTAGTATGCGATGTAGCATAACAAGTGTTGTTAGGGTTAGAGATAACTTTGTCATGTATATATAGCACATGGATTAGGGTTTAGGTGTAGAGTGGTCGTCATCATCCGGCCTCGACCCATTCTCGCCCATCCGGACTATCGTCCACAAAACCGTTTAACTAACTCTATAATCTTCATGCAGAAGCTCTCGTAAGGGGTTCCATTTAGTACCTTTGGATGTCACCCAGTTTTCAACTCGCCACGCAAAGGACCTTTGTGTATCTTCACCGCCGACTCTTTAGCCCCATTCGTGGAATTCTAAGAAAATCTTGAACGTCATTTAATACCGCAAGAGCGAGATAAAATCAATTGTTTATATATAAAGTAGAGTAGTGAAGTTAGGTGGTGGGTCACAATGGGTGTTTGTTTAGTAATACAGTTGGAAGTTTGGACAGCTTTCAACCCGTTCGACCCATTAGAGATAAATGAATAACCCAAATCAGCCTATTATAAGTGAACGGGCTGAAATTGCCACATCTAAAAGGAAGTGACAAATTTGAGAAGAAATTGAATGTCTTACTGTATGATTCTTAATTATGTCCTCGTAGTAAAGGATGATATGTCTAGTGGTATTGAAGTATTCCAGTGCTTGTTGTCAGCATGTTGCAGCTCGGGTATCAGTAATGTTGTATTAATTGAGAGCTTGTAACTTGCTAGAATCTTAGCCTGACATTATATCAGATATTTTAGTAGGATGAAATCAACGAATTACACCATAAAAGACACACACAAACCTCGTCAGGGGAGTGCACGTGGGATTTATGCTTGCCATTTAGTGGCTTAGCACTTTGGTCGTAAGCATTAGCAAGTATTGATATTCTTCTACGAAGAAGATTTATTCTGAAAAGGAAAATCGTTGAAACTCCCTTCGTGTTGAAGTAGTCTACTATTGCTTCATGATTCTGCATCAAACCCTGAATAAAATCAAAGAAGTCAAGCACGCAAGCAAGCCTTACATTCCGGACATGACAGGATATGTATATAGGTGATAGAGGTCATAAATTATTCCACCATACCCAAGCCTAAAGGTGGCGTCACATATGATGACATTTATCGACCAAACAAGCACATACTGGTCATGTATAATGTACTTAAACTCTTATTATCTTCGATACAGATTAAAATTGGGCATTTGTGACCACTATATCTGCTCATCCAAGTTGGCCATTTGTGACCCCCATACACAATGCCAACTTGGGGGGGGGGGTGTAAAGGAAGATGTGCCAATACCGCTATGCCAATCACCCCTTCAAGTTCAGCACAAGAAGAAAGTCCAAGCACATCCCAAGTTGAGAGCATTCAAAGACTTGCAATGTTGAAGCATAATCTGGCGCGGACTGGATTCAACGACTCTCCTTGGCCGTTAGTCGTCTTCTCGAGCCCTAGTAGACTGTCAACAAAGAGAACTCGTTAGGAGTGGACCCGAGGCCGTAGCCCCGGGTCCACCTCCAACGGTCAAGTTAGTATCTTGTTGTGGCATAGCAAAGATGTTAGGTTTAGAGATAACTGCGCGTGTATATATAGGCATGCATTGGGGTTTAGGTGTAGAGTGGGCAGATTTGCCGGCCCGACCCATTCTGGCCGGTCAGGACCATACGTCAACAAGCCCCCAAGTCTAGTATGAGATAGCGCATGGCTTATGTTATGCTAGACTTAAGTTCGATGGCGCGTGGGTGAAAGTGGAACCCGCATGCCGCATCCGGGTGTGGCGCACCTTTTGTACCGAGAGCGACACAACATGGTGTGACGAAGACGTGCTTCATATCAGGTGCTTGTTGTCTTGCGACAAAGATGTGCAACGAAGACGTGCTTCGCGCATAAGTGTCTTGTTGTCTTGCGACAAAGAGGCGACGAAGGCGTGTAGCGTCGCGCGCGCAAGATAGCGCTAAAGATGCTTGACGAAGACGTGCTTGCGCATAAGGGCGACAAACACCGATCGGTCTTGGCGACAAAATGTGCTGTTGGCGCGAGTCTTTACAACCAACAGAGGACGTCTCCCTGCGGCCGCTTCCAAAAATCACTGCGTGATGCGTGACGGAAACATGAGTAGGATGTACCCAGTAGCCCCCAAGTTTGATGGTGCTACTAGTGTAGAGCATTAAACTTATTTAATCTGCGAAAACACTCAATGCAAAGATTAAAAGTATATGCCGCGAATCGCAAAGATATAAAACCTAATAAAATTAACCAATATATAGCACATAGCATAAAAATATATATAGCACATAGCTTAAAAATATAAAACCTATCGTGAGGTTGTACAAACTACATAAACAATTATTTGTATAAAATAAAACCTATCGTGAGATTTTTTTTTTTTTTTTAATGTATAAAATAAAAACTCGAATGGATGTACCGTGACCGCGACTAATGACGCAGATAGATTTATCGTAACCACATAGACTCGAACGTTTCGGATGATCGCAGATGTTTATACCACGGCTTTTGGTCCGGGCGCATCATGGCGATTGACTAGCATCGTGGTATTCGCGCGCACGCGCTCTCTGCGAAGATCTCCGAACGTCACGGTCTTACGCGGGTAGATTTATCACGATCTGCGGTGTTTGAGCGAACACAGCGTACCAACCGTAAAAATTGTATCTCGCGAATGTATCGCGGCTAAAAATAAAATAGCTCCGATCGTGCGGGCTTTTCTTAGATCCGATCGTGCGGACGAAAAGATAAAATAGGTCCGATCATGCGGATTAAAAATAAAATAGGTCCGATCGTGCGGACTTTTTCTTTTATATGTAAAAGTAATATTACTATACCCATTCGTATATCTTATGTAAAGATTTAATAATGCATGTACGGAGATTATAATAATATAATGCATAATATAATATATGTGCGAATATTCCGTATCCGAATATATGAAATAGTTTAACGCAATCGATTATAATAATATATGGCAATCGATTATTGCTGACTGCGAATGATATGTTAAATTAATTGCACATCAAAGTTGCGAATATTTATTGCGAATGATATATGGCAATCAATTATGATAAAGCAAGTTCTACACATGGTAGAATGCAAAGTTTTAGGGTTACCGACTTTAAGAATTTATCTCTGCTTTTCGGTAATATGAGAACACGAAACATATTTATTCGTGGTCCCACGGATGGCGCCAACTTGTTGAAGCATAATCAGCGTGATGGATTCAACGACTCTCCTTGGCCGTTAGTCGCCTTCTCGAGCCCTAGTAGACTGTCAACAAAGAGAACCCGTTAGGAGTGGACCCGAGGCCGTAGCCCGGGTCCACCTCCGACGGTCAAGTTAGTATGCGCTGTGGCATAGCAAAAGATGTTAGGTTTAGAGATAACATGCGTGTGTATATATAGGCATGCATTAGGGTTTAGGTGTAGAGTGGGCCGCATTTGCTGGGCCTGACCCATTCCTGGCCCAGTCCGGACCATACGTCAACATGCAACTCCACCAAAGATGAAGTTACTAGTTGATAGATGTCTTGTATAGCGTAATAAAATGTAGCCATTAGCTTTAGCTTGTTCAGTCTTGATTAGCTTAGCTTAGTCATAGTGTAGCAATGTAACAGTGTAGTCTATAAATAGCCATGTACTCCTCATAATTCAGTAATGAAATACATTCACTTTTTCCATTATCTCTGTTTTCTCTGTTTCTCAACACACAATCACAAAATTGATCACATATCAATCAAGGCAGTGTCATTGGACAAACTATTGTACCCACCAAATTAGAACAATGAACAATTACCCGCTAGATTAATTGCCTTGTCCATAAAAAAGTAATCCTGTAAAATTTATTGCCTTTTTTTATGCAAGTTTCCAGTTTCGATGCATGCAATTTTCCAGGTTACTATTAACAAGACAATGAATTATATATCAACGAATATGATTCTCGACCAGTTTTCAAATTCATTTGAGACATAATCATATCAACAATCCAACACGTAAGTTAATCATGTTAACATTTAGGTTAATCAATAAGCATATCAACACAGTTTTTATATCCATAATCCGTATATAAACAATTTCCGTGACTATATATAACTCGATTAAATAAAGACATATGATTTAATCACAAACAGTTAAATGATACATATTATATCACTTGTTAAAACCCACGTGTCATGCAATTCATATCTATATGCATCATAATCCAATTAATATTGATAAAAATTAAGGAGTAAAAGAGATTGTGTACTGTAAGTGTGGTTGATATTACGCATCATAAATCCCACCATTATGAAATATATCTCGCATGTAATAACAGTTGTACGTTATTTATGCAAATGATCAGATTCCAATATCACCTTTTATCGTGTAACACCCTCAAAAATACCGCAGCGCAGGGCGTCCCGTGAATTTTAAGTGCCCTGTGCCAAAATTACATAATAGGTGATACCTTGGTCACAAGATTCACAACCTTTGCCTTCTAAGGAGTTGGAAAAAGAATTTCCAAGCAATCGTTCCATTATCTGTCTCTGTGGTTGATGTTTGGGAAATTGATGTAAAGCTGTTGAAGTTTGAATACAGAATTTGTGGTGGATCATATGGTGACTTGTAAGTTCTAACTGTTTATCGATTATACAGTGGTCATATACAATGGGTCGATTTGGGTTATGTTGTATCTATAAAGGATTAAATGGATTAAATGACAAGATTTGACTATATAGAATCGGGTGGAGCGGGTCAAATGGGGTGACCGTCAATAAAAGTGTATTTAAAATGCATTAAACCTTCCAAATGTCTTCTTTAAATGACAAGATTTGACTATATAGAATCGGGTGGAGCGGGTCAAATGGGGTGACAGTCAATAAAAGTGTATTTAAAATGCATTAAACCTTCCAAATGGCTTCCTTAAAAAGTTTAACATGATGAATTAAAACATAGTTCTTTGATCATATTTAACACCAGTATTACTTAAATAACAAAAAAGATAAGAAGTGTGAGTGGTACTAATTCGTTTCACCCGCCGTTTTGTCACCCCTGTTTCAGTGGTCTGTCACTGTATCTCTAATATTTCCTCTTCTTTTACAGGTATAAAGGTACGTTTTGTACTCAGGATGTGGCTATCATATCAAAGCTCTCAAGGACGAGTATTTGAATGAAAATGTGCAGCGAGAATTCGCTCAAGAAGTCTACATAATGAGGTTTGTTACATAAATTTATAATAATACGTGGATCACATACTCTTCTGACTTTCTTCAACTAACAGGAAAGTGCGGCATAAGAATGTTGTGCAATTTATAGGTGCTTGTAGTAGACCTCCAAATCTTTGTATCGTGACCGGTAATTCTAGAAGTTCCTTTTATCCTGAAAGTATAGTACACTCTTTTAAAGTATGTTTCACTGGTTCTTTAATCTAAGACATTCTTTTGGTTTATAGAATTTATGGCAGGTGGTAGTGTGTATGACTTCCTTCATAACCAAAAAGGTCATTTCGATGTCCCCACCATACTCAAAATAGGAATTCACGTTTCGAAAGGAATGAACTACTTGCATGAGAACAATATAATTCATAGGGATCTTAAGAGCGCCAACCTTTTGATGGATGAAAATGGAGTAAGCAATCTAAATTCTTCTAAATAGCTTTTTGTCCTTGTTATTGTAATCCAATTTTTTGCAGCAACACTAGGGGTATAGGCACACGGGTCGATTTCAATTTGGTTATATTTTAATATCTGACAGATCAAATAAACATTCCTTATAAAAAGGAAACTGGTCAAAAGTGCCCCAAATATATTTGTTAATGCATACAACCTACTAAATAGATTTTCTTAATCAGATTCAAATTAGAAATTTGGACTAGAACTGTCCAGGGTTAATCAAACTTAATCCGTTTTGACGTGTGCAAAAAGTACCCATTTTGACTTCTGGCAAGTTTCGACCGTTACCGAACCCACACGACCCATCCATAATTAAAGAAGCGTATATAGATGGTTTTGGACCCACAAAATCTACTTTATATTGCTGGTATATGTTTCGTTTCTGATTCGATAACCAATGCTTTCTGGCAGATTGTTAAGGTCTCTGATTTTGGTGTTGCTAGAGTGCAAAATAAGTCTGGTGTTATGACTGCAGAAACTGGAACTTATCGGTGGATGGCTCCAGAGGTTCGTCCTATTGGGTTAATCCCACTCTTACCCGACTTACCCGCTTTCTACCCATTTAGAGGGTCAAACCCGAAGTCAAAGTCAAAGTCAACTCTTAAGAAATAACTGCCATTTGACAGTTACAATGGAAGGGAACCGACACAACCTTTCAGACGCACCTTTTCATTCTATATATATAGATTAGAATCAGTAACATTACAAGATGATGACTTATATTTATTTCAATTGATACAAAACATCTCTTTGAAAACGATCGTGTTATTGGTATTATTGTGACCACGTTAGAACCAACAAAGATCCAACGTTGAGGCCAACAATTGGTATCGAGAGGTTTGGATTCTTTTAACCAAATCATCATATACCAAGGGTTTCATATTGCCCTGAATCGAAGCAGAATTAATATTCCCAGAAAACGGTAAAATTTTTTTTGCAAAAACTATATCCGAACCACAAAATCAAACTAATAATCATTTTCTGTGATTCTGAAAACCGTCCATAATTCAAAGCCGCCTCGTAATTTAAATTACCGGCAACTAAGAATAGGCAACTTTCAACAATCTTGCAAATTTATCATTCGGATTTTTTACCGAGAACAAGGGAACAAAGGTTTTGACTATATCAAAAAAAAAAACCAAAACCTTATATCGATTCAGAAACAAGAACCCACTACCAACGACTAAACACGATAGTCATCAGAAAAAGGAAAGAAGATTGATTCATTAAAAGGAACAAACACACCTGTTGCATCCAGAATCAATAACCTTTTTCATTCCTTTGAATCATCTTGATTCAAATTATTCCACGGACGATTTAAATCCAAAGAAAGGATTAACCGGCGCTCGGATTAAAGAGAACACCGGATACCCGTGAAGAAGGAGGCTAACCATAGCCAAAATATTCGGCGGTCAACCACCAGAAGCATAGCAGTGCAACGGTCTCACCAAAAGGAAAGAGGCAGAGACCTTAATCTCTCTAAGGAGATATCAAAGAAAGAAGAAAGAAAAAGAGGCGTACTAATAACGCTAGGGCACACCGAACCTACAACACAAAAGGGCACCGGGTATATTTAACCCCCCAGGTTTCGGAATTCTTACAAACTCCACCCATTACTTTTAAAACTTTACTTATATAGTATAAGTTTTTTATATTGTTGATAAGTTGCTATAACACATTAAGTATACTTATCATATAGATATTATAGTAACCTAGTGTAATTACACTGCTTATTATAATTAGGAATAACTTTTAAGGAGTAATTAACCTTAGGATTATTCACTTTGAATTTATTAATCTCCAAGGATAATTTTGATTGTCACATTAGACACAAAATATTAGAAGCGCGCTATATTTCTCAACACACACCCCGTGTTAGAATTTTAGGAGATTACCTAGTCATTTTTATTAAAAATGACTCAAGATAGTGGAGAAACAAGTAAGAAGGAGGTTAGTACATCTAATACTACACCTCAATTTCAATGCCCGATATTGAAACCCGCGAATTACTCACTATGGGCAATTCGAATGCAAATTATTTTGCAAGCAAATGGGTTATGGGAAACAATTGAGTCAACTGAAACAACTCAACCCGATAAGAAAAGGAAACAACTGCTATAGCATACCTTTACCAGTCCTTACCCGAAGACCAATTACTTCAAATAACAAAGCACAAAACCCCGAAAGCAATATGGGATGCTTTAAAAACTAGGCACTTAGGCGAAGAAAGAGTACAACAAGCCAGACTTCAAACACTTAGGTCTGAACTTGAGTTACTACATATGAGAGAAGATGAAACCATCGATACCTTTACAGGAAAACTAACAACTCTTGTAAACAAAGCCGCCAGTCTAGGACATACAATACCAGATCAGAACTTAGTTAGGAAATTACTAAATGCTGTACCCGATAGGTATTTGCAAATAGTTGCATCTATAGAACAATATTCCGATCTAAACACTATGACCCTAGAAGAAGCAATTGGAAGACTTAAAACCTATGAAGAAAGGATTAAGTTTAAGAAAGGGAAACAGGAGAACACTCAAGAGAGATTGATGTTCACACGATATGAAGGTAGAGGAAAGAATTTTAGAGGACGACGGACGTGGAAGTATAAATTTTCACACGGTAAAACCAGAAAATTTTAAAGAAGAAAAGAAAACGGAGAAAACTCTCACAACAACTTCAATAAATCACATATTGATCTTAGCAAAGTAAAATGTTACAACTGCAATAAAATGGGTCACTATGCAAGTAAGTGTCATTCAAGACCAAACACTACTATGCAATCTAATCTTGTCGAGGAGGACTTAGAACCTACCTTACTAATGACAATATTAGAAGATCCACCTGTAACAAAACTTAAAGATCAAACTGTCTCGCTACACGAACAAGATGTAGGATATAAAGAGACAAATGTGGATAGTCTATGGTACTTAGACAATGGAGCCAAGGAATAAGAGAACACTTCAAAGACCTAGATGAGAACGTTAGTGGAAAAGTAAAATTGGAGATGGATCTCATATAGAGATAAAAGGAAAGGGTTCAATCCTATTAGAATGTGATGACGAGAAACAAAGAATCATATCTCAAGTCTATTACATTCCCACTTAAAAGCAACTTATTGAGCCTTGGACAATTCACCGAAATTGGTTGTAAAGTAGTAATGGAAGACGATGAATTACGACTTTATGACATGGACAACAAAATCTTCATGAAAGTCCCGAGACAACGAAACCGTCTTTACAAAGCAAGTCTGAAGATAGGCACACCTGTTTGCCTACTCGCAAACTTGAAGGACAACACTTGGTTATGGCATGCAAGACTAGGACATCTCAACTTTGAATCACTAAAGTCAATGACTCAAAGAGAGTTAGTTCAAGGAATACCTGCCATCAAACATACAACACAAATCTGTGATGTTTGTTTAATTGGTAAACAAAGTAGAGCACCATTTCCAAAGAAAGCAAAACTAGATCAACCTCACCTTTAGATTTAGTATACGGAGATTTATGTGGACCAATCACACCACCAACACCATCTCGAAAAGATACATATTCTTACTAGTCGACGACTATTCAAGATATATGGGCGATTTCTAAACACGAAAGATCAAGCATTTGATACTTTCAAGGAATACAAGAATACAATTGAGAAAGAGCTAAGGACAACATTAAAAATGTTCAGAACTGATCGTGGAGGAGAATTCACTTCTAACGAATTCACTCGATACTGCAAAGAAAATGGCATAGCACGACAACTAACCGCACCTTACTCACCACAACAAAATGGAGTAGTTGAACGAAGAAATAGGACAATTATGTCTACAACAAGATGCATGATGAAATCAACCAACATGCCTCAGGATTTTTGGGCTGAAGCTGTTAGACATTCAATATATATTCTAAACAGCGTCCCAACAAAAGCCTTAGAAGACATCACTCCATATGAAGCAATAAAGCAAAGAAAGCCAAACTTAGAAAATTTAAAAGTTTTCGGCTGCATAGCATATGCAAAGGTACCATCACAACATCTGACAAAGTTAGATGACCAAAGCAACAAAATGGTATACTTAGAATGAACAAGGATCAAAAGCCTATAGACTATTTGATCCAACGACACAAAGAATTTGTGTTAGTAGAGATGTGAAATTTAAAGAGGATGAAGCATGGGAATGGAAGGATTACCTAGATGAACACACCAATAATGAACCCGAATGGGTTGACTTCAAAATCAAGACCTAGAAGCCACAAATGATCATCAGAACAAGAAATCCAACCAAATGAAGAGAACAATGATATCCCTACGATGATGAAGATACAACATCAACAACAAACTCACCCTCACAAGCTTTTCAGACACCATCTACAATTTCATCTCGAGTAAATGCTCAAACTACACCAACTACCTCAAGACGCTCAACCAATCAAAGTAACTCAAACACAACCAGGAATGTACATCCTGACTTTGATCATACACCTTTACAAGGCTTTAGAACGTTAAATGATATATACGATAACACCGAGGAAGTATTACCCGAGCAATTACTACTGGCTGAAGATGAACCTAAGAATTACAAGGAAGCATCAACCGATCTAAAATGGATTGAAGCAATGAAGGTCGAATTAGATTCCATCAACAAAAACGATACATGGAAACTAACCACTTTACCAAAAGGACATAAAGCCATTGGACTAAAGTGGATATTCAAAACCAAGAAAGATGCTAATGAAAATATAGTCAAGCACAAAGCAAGACTAGTAGCAAAAGGCTACATACAAGAGCATGGCATAGATTTCGAAGAAGTCTTTGCACCTGTAGCAAGAATGGAGACAGTCCGATTACTATTAGCCATAGCTGCTAATAATAAATGGGAAGTACATCACCTAGACGCCAAATCAAGATTTACGCATGGAGATTTGAAGGAAGAAGTATATGTCTCACAACCCGAGGGATTTATAAAGAAAGAAAATATGGAAAAGTCTCAGACTCACAAAAGCTCTATACGGACTAAGACAAGCACCACGTGCTTGGAACATAAAATTAGACAATACCACAAGTCTTTAGACTTCAAGAAATGCGCTTTGGAACAAGTCGTCTCACACGAAGAAATCAAAAGATTCAATACTTCTAGTTGAGTCTACGAGATGACTTAATCATCACGGCTCACCTAAAAGGAGATAGACAAATTCAAAGCTCAAATGGAAGAAAAATTGAGATGAGTGACCTAGGATTACTATCCTACTACTTAGGAATTGAAGTCACACAAACTGGAGGTGACATATCAATAAAGCAATCCGCCTACGCAAGCAAGATCCTAAAGGAAGTTGGAATGCTAGACTGCAACGAAACACTAATACCTATGGATCCAGGAACAAGATTAACAAAGAACACTGAAGAAACAACGGTCAACTCAACGGAATACAGAAGCTTGATTGGATGCTTACGATATCTGCTACATACAAGACCCGACTTAAGTTATTCCATTGGATTACTTAGTCGTTTTATGCAGGAACCAAAGGAACAACATATGAAAGCTATCAGGCAAGTACTACGCTATGTAAAAGGAACAAAAGACTATGGAATCACCTACAAACACAATGGAGGAAACCAAATACAAGGTTATAGTGACAGTAGCTACGGAGTCAACACTCAAGAAGGCAAAGGCACTCATCGAATTATATTCTACTACGGTGAATCACCAATCACCGAGTACACAAAAACAAGCCACAGTAGCACTATTATCATGTGAATCCGAGTTCATTGCAAAGAAGCAATGAAGAACACAAGCATTATGGTTAAAAGACTATCGAGCAAGCTTACACATACCCAAGAAGAAAGGGTTACGATAATGGTCGACAACAAGTCCGCCATCGAATTAATGAAGAATCCGTATTTCACGGAAGAAGTAAGCATATTGACATAAAATATCACTTTATACGAGAATGCGTTGAAAGAGACGATTTACAAGTCGAGTTTATAAGCGGAGAATTTCGTATATCGACATGCTCACAAAGGCACTACCCAAGATCGATTCCTAACGATGAGACAACAAATCGGAGTCAAAGATCTACAGCAAAGCGATTGTGATTAAGGGGGAGAATATTGGGTTATTCCCACTCTTACCCGACTTACCCGCTTTCTACCCATTTAGAGGGTCAAACCCGAAGTCAAAGTCAAAGTCAACTCTTAAGAAATAACTGCCATTTGACAGTTACAATGGAAGGGAACCGACACAACCTTTCAGACGCACCTTTTCATTCTATATATATAGATTAGAATCTGTAACATTACAAGATGATGACTTATATTTATTTCAATTGATACAAAACATCTCTTTGAAAACGTATCGTGTTATTGGTATTATTGTGACCACGTTAGAACCAACAAAGATCCAACGTTGAGGCCAACACGTCCATACTAAACATTCACTTTTAGAGGATTTTCAATCTAAAGAACTATTAAGAAATGATATAGGTTCAGATAACGCATTTGAAAAATACTCTAATTTTCTTAATATTTGGTTGTTGGAAGGTTATTGAACACAGACCTTACAATCACAAGGCGGATGTCTTCAGCTTTGGAATTGTCCTATGGGAACTATTAACATGGAAGGTTTGATCTGATCATCCTCAAATTTCTCCTTTAATTAGTACTGAAGTGAAAATTTATCAGTGAAAAAACAAAGGTTTAATAAACTTTCTTTCATACTGGTTAACATGGCAGCTTCCTTATGCCAACTTGACTCCACTTCAGGCAGCTATAGGTGTTGTCCAAAAGGTATAGTTCCATAATTTATGTTTCGGTTCGGGACATTAAAATTTGTAATTAAAGGTTGTTAATTATCACAAAATGTCAACTTAAATTCTTAGGGTCTAAGGCCACCAATTCCGAAGCACACTCATCCAGATATTGTGAGTCTACTTGAACAATGTTGGCAGCAAGACCCGTCTTTGAGGCCAGAATTTTCCGAGATAATAAAAATCTTGCTGAACTTATCTAATATGGTAAATATCATCTCAATACAAATTTTCCTTTGCATTTCAAGATATCCCCATAGCACTCTTAATACGAATGACACCTCCCACCATAGAGAAGATATCTAAAGTCTGGGTTAGAGGTGTCTATATCGACCCATTCAGTAATCTAAGGAACAAGTAAAATACCTCTGCAGCAGAATAAAAATGGAATCTAAAATTGCAAATTTGTTCAAAGTTCTTGAAAAGACTTTAGGCTTCGTTTTTCATATGATGTCAATATAAAGCTAAGGTTCTTTAATTTTGTAATCATAGGAACTTAAAGTCCGTATATGGTGATAACGGGTAATTGTGAAAAGAACTACGATGATCACAATATAAGTAGGTGGCTACCGATTTTGTAAGAAGATCACGTGTAAGCTTATTGTTCAATAGAAAATACATGTTGTTAACTTCATTTGTTAGGAAGTACTTGACATTGTGTTGAAAGAGGATAGTTAAGTTTAGGGGTGAAGTCATTGGTTTAGTTTCGAGTAGTTGTTAAAAACTGTAAAAGCACGCTCAAACTCTCTATAGTCTTCATTGTTTTGTTATAGTTGTACAATAAATGGTCGAGAACCATTTTGAGCCTTTAAAGAACACACTACAACAAAAGTGGCTTTTAGGACCCTTTTGTGGGACGGTATGATAATGGAGTCCTAAAAAGCTGTTTAATAGGACATATGAGCGTTTAGGGTCATTTTAAATATTTGCTACTTAGGCGATGTCCTAAAAGGTATATAATAGGATGGTCGATGATTTGGGGTCCTATTATCATATAACTTAATATGACACTTAAAATATGGATCCTAATAAATTACCTTTATAAGACGTTTATTCATTATGGTTGTATTATAATAAACCATAATAGGACATGAGTTTTGAGTCATAAGACATGAGTTAGTTAAAGCGCTTATTCACAAAAAGTTTTATTATAGCAAAATTTAATAGGACCTTTGACACGTGGGTATTATAACGTTAACCTTTATAGGACGCTTATGTACAATGGTTTTATAACATCATTTTTTAAAGCGATTATTTGCAAAAGTTTTATTATAACAAAACTTAATAGGACCCTTAAAGGATGCATATTAATTATGGTTTTATTACAATACACCATAATAGGACACTTGATATATAAGTCATAAAGCGTATTATTAAAACATAACTTAATATGACGAGTTGACACTTGGGTCCCATAGATTGATACACCATCATAAGACACTTGATATTTGAGTCATAAAACATCGGTTTATGGAACACTTATTCGCAAACGTTTTTATAAGAAAAGTGAATAGGACCCTTGAAAATAGCGTCTTATAACGTTAACCTTTATAGAACGCTTATTCATAATGGTTTGTTTATGATACACCACAATATGGCACATCTTTTTAGAGTCGTAAAACATCCGCTTTTATAACGCTTATTCGGTTTTATAGAGCGCTTAATTGCAAAAGTTTTATTTGAAAAAAAATTAACAGGACCCTTGACAAGCTGTGTCTTTTAACATTAACCTTTATAGTACGCTTATTTGTTGTGGTTTTATTATCCTCGCCATAATAGAACACTCCTTTATTTGAGTCATAAAACATCGGTTTTAGAGCGCTTATTTACAAAAGTTTTATTTAAACATTAGTTAGTATGGTGATTTCGATTGTTTGTGAGTGGTGAAAACACAATATCAATTTATCAAATAAATCGTGAAATTCGACAAATCAACCTTTTAGGAAAAGGGTTAACATGCCAAAGCTCACGAATGTGAATAAAGTGATACCGGGAAAGTGGTTTCCCCGGGTCGTGTCCCAACGAGGTGTGAAATTGACGGTGTCGTTGAGTTTCGTGATTAGAACTTGAATTGGTTTAACAAATTTGGATTTTGGATAACGCTAATCTACAAATTAAAGAACGGGAATGAAAATTAAGTACGTAAAACAATGTAAACACTAAATAAACTACTACTAAGCCTAAGGAACAATAAAACAAAGCTAAATTAGGTCCTAGGGTGCTAAAATGCAAAAGCGAAAAATCGGGAACGCATCGAGCCTCGAAAGTGAAAAATATGCAATTTAAGTCCTACGAGTTAAAACTAATTTTCCTACATTCTACATGACTAAAAATAATTTTACAAAAAGCCGGGTATTTTTCGACGTTTATTTTATTTTCTCTGAATTAAAAACATTTTTTAGAAAACTAATTATTAAAAATAGTAAATGAAAATGGAAAAATACCAAAATTCATGAAAAGTACATTTTGAAATCTTGAATAAGTGAAAATTAAAACAATAAGCTAGCTAAACCCAATAGCGGTTATAAGCTACAAGAGGGTGAAAGGAAAAAGGATAAAGTGCCTTAAATGAGTTAAAGGTGTAACTTATGACACGAAACAGATAGACCCGGATGGTTAAGGTGTGTTGTGTTGGGCGTCTGCAAGAGTGCGAGGAGGTCGTGGGTTCAATTCCACCTCCTCCATTTTCACGTATTATTTTTTTTTGATTTTCGACTTTGCAAATCGAACAAAGGAACAAAATAACATTTTTTTACAAAAACTAAAGTTACAAAGCGCAAAATAAGTCGCTAAGCAATGAAGAAAGCGAAACTAAAAAATATATATATGCTAAGGGCTTGTTTGGGACGATGGGCTAGAAGTATACAAAAGTTTGTCAAAAGCTACGACTAATTAGGCATAAGATAAGCTACCTTCTAAACTTACACAATCGAAAATAAGTGAGAGAAACCACCCAAAATAAAGGCAGAAGCTAAAGAATTATGCTAGAAATTTTGTTTAGTGCAGGGAATAACTAAGGGATTAAAGGCTATCAAAGAAGCTTGTAAAAGCTAAATCCTATGAAAACTAATCTATAACATACAATGATCATCTAAGGGAACTTAATAAGCAATAATTAATCAATAGAAAGCTTAAAAAATTGAAAAGAACACATTGATGCGACTTCTTTGTAGTGAGACAACAGATACAAAAAAAAAACTACAAATCGCATACAAGCGATAGATGCAAGCGAGTAGTTAATGTGACTAAGCGATTTTGAGCTAAATGAACTGCTTGAGACCAAAATGGGTCAAAAGCGAATTTTGACCCAACCAAATAGCAAATCAAACAGCCCCTTTAGGCGAAAAACTAAAGAAAGTTGTGAAAGTTGGATTTTCTCAAGGAACTAAATTAAAATCTTTAACATAAGCTCATATGAGCTTAAACAAATCTCTCGAAAACTCTTTGTGAGTTGAATTTAGACAAAATTTAAGAACATAAACGAGGTTAAAGCGCATAACTTAAAAGCGAAATTGAAGACTCAAATTAAATTGCATAGAAAATTAAAATTACAAGGAAATCTAAATGACATTGAAATTAAGCTGGAACTAGAATGAGAATTTCTAGACAATTTTTTACAATTTCCTCACTCCTATTTATACAAAAAAAATTAAAAATGAAAAGGTCTTATGTCTTGTACTGTGTTGTGCTTTTTGTGAGAGTGCAAACAAGCAAAAGTATCATTTGTGTGCTTTCTCAACTTCAATCACACCCTTTGATTACTCCTTGGTCTCATCACATCCTTAGATGGAATTCTTGTAGTTTGTGGATTGCCAAGGTGGCAAGATAAGACATGTGAGGAGGGGGGAAAACATAGGTGAGCATGTGATACTTCACGGGTTTTGGGATTGAAAGGGACGAGAGGAGGAAAGAAAATGGCGCCAAGAAGGGTTTACGGGTTTATTGTTTTGTGTACACAGGAATGGATAAAGGTTTAGAATGTTTAAAAGGGTTTTATTAGATAGATAAAAGGGGTTTAAAGGGTTTGTGAAAGGTTTAGTTATTTTGTTTTAAAAACAAAAGAGTTTAAAATAGAAATAGAATGTATTTTGTGTTTTGACTTGAAGCGATTTTTTTTTTTTTTTTTTTTTTTTTTTTTTTTTTTTTTAAGAAAATTCAATTTTATAAAATTGGTTTTAAAGGCTTAAAATCATATTTTTGGATTTTTGTTTCAAAAGGGTAGTTTGGTCATTTGGGTATCGGGGACGGGTAAAATGGCAATTTTGGGTTTCGAGTTAGGTTTTGTGTTTGTTTCCCCGCTCGCTCCAAAACATGTCCGGGCTCGAAAATGTAGAAAATCCACTCCGGCTCCGACTTCTCGGCACTTTTCGATTTAGGCTCGATTTTGCTCGTTTTAGCTCTGTTTTCAATCCTTTTGTACTGCAAGACACAAAACACACTCAGGATATTTTGATCATATTTTGATCATATTTGGGTGTTTTAGTCGTTTTGGTGGTCTTAGGTGGGTAAAAGCGATGAGTGAATCGCACTCATCAATGACACTTGATACTTGGGTATCAAAACTTGATACACCATAATAAGACACTTGTTATCTGTCTTTGTATTGTTATATGTCTCAATCTTTTGGAAGTTATGTATGGGTTATCTGTCTTTGTATTGTCCTTATCTATCAATGATAATGGTTAATTTGGTGCATTATTGCTGTACTATACTAAGCCAGAATTACACTCACAAAATAAACTAGGCTTGATTAAAAAACAAAAATGACTGAGTGCAGGGCATCTCAGTCCTAATGGGGTGATTAGCAGACCAAATTAAAGCAACAAGATAAGACTTTATGTTAGATTCTGTCTACCTTATTTATGTTTAGTGATTTTGTTATGACAATTGCTAATTTGAAATACAATTTCGTTTTATTCATTTAATATTTAGTTGATGTTTTATTCATATCGTAATAATAGAGTGTGCATGGTGAAAATAGCGTCCTATCATATGACTTGTCCGGACTTTGAAATTGTCCTATTAAACTTATTAACCGTCATAACAATTAACTTAACATTGTAAAAGTGTCATAATATGTTGTTATTACACTACTAGAAAGCAGAACAGCCGACGGATTTATTGACGGAAATAAATCCGTTAGTAATCTTGACGGATTGCCGAAGCGGTGAGTGTTGTTGACGGAATCTTGACAGACGGTTATGACGGATTACCGGCGCACTAAAATCCGTTAATGTCATCGGTGAATCTTGACAGTTTCGGCGCACTAATGCGGATATGAGATTCCGTCGATGATTACATCACAAAGTAGTGACGGAGGAAGATCCGCTGGTAATCCGTCATTAACTCCCGACGGATTAGTGACACGTTAATGATGTAACGGTATCTGTTTGCAATCTGCAAGTGCCACCGACAGATTACCAACGGAATTTGCGATTTTTAATATATATTATTTGATACTAAACTTGTATCTATGTTTGTTAGTTTAGTTAAACTTAAATACACAAGGCAGGATGTTAGTGTTAGTGTTGGCACCTAACCGATGTATTCTTGTTTTAGGTTTGTTAGTTTTTAAAATTAAATATATGAAGGCGTGATGTTAGTGTTAGTACCTACCAGTATGCTTTTAAGAAGGCATTCTTTAATCATAATGAGCAATAAAAAGTACATACGGTATAAACTCTTTTGTTAATAATTGTGTGAAGGCGTTTTCGTTGTCCATTCGTTTATGAACATTTTATGCTTGATTGTTCTCTTGTGTGTTTGAGCAAAGGTTTGTGGTCGGCGGGTTTTCGGCATGTTAGCTAATTACTTATGAATTGTCACAATATTATTTCAAAACAAAGTTATTATAACATTATTACACCTTATAAAAAAGTAAAGTAAAGTAAGCCAATGCCGTCTTCCACAGGTTATGGGGACCCAATACCGTTTCGGTGTATGGGGAGGTTGAGATGTAGACAACCTTACCCCTACCTAAGTTAGAGGCTGCTTCCAATTATACCAAATGTAGAAAGGACCTCCGGCCTTTTGTAAGGAGTGAGGATCGAACCCCAACCTCTCGGTTGAGAGGCAAAGGTTTACCAACCGATCCAACCCTACTATGTTTATTACACCTTATAATATCTAGCTAAGCCCGATCGTTCACGAGTTTATAAGGCAAATGGTTTAATAAAATATATAAATTAGATTCTATAATCCCTCCAAATAAAATGGCATTTCCCCCTCACATTTTCATTTGTCCCGCTTTAAGTTTCCCCAAAAGTCAAATTATCCCTCCATCCAACTATTAGCAACCTCACATCTCAGATCCACAAACTTATCATCTTCATCTCATCTCACATTCTCTCTTTTGGTCTTCAACCAAACCAAATTCGTTTGACCGTCTCTGTTATTGATCCTTGCTAGTCACCTCCCAAAGTCGTCAGTCACTACCTCACCAGTCACCCACCAGACCGTGGCGATTCATAATCATCACTCCCGATTCATTGTCATATATCCATAAATAAGGTACTTTAACGTGTTATATATTTAATTTAATCATCAATTTGAGGTGTTTATGTGTCAATTTCGTGTTTGAGTGATTTTTAGGAAATAGGGTTCATGTAAACCCGAATCTATATGAGTTTGGAACATGATTTTTGATACAATTGATGCTCATACAAGGTAGCCTCATGTATATATTCTTGTTAAATGCTTAATTTCCAATAACATATATCTGTTTATAGAATATTGTAGATCTTGTTTTAATAAAGTTTGATTCGGTGTGCTTATTGTTGTGGCTTAATTGATTATTTATCGACTAGTATAGCTAATGATTAATTCTGTTTGGATTCGGATATAACGGGACTAATAGGGTACGTTTGGTTCGGATTTATGTTTTGGTTATATAAGTTTTAGCTTTATTTGGTGCCTGTGGCGTATTTGGAAACTTGGTTAAGTAGTCTTTTTGGTATCCAGTCGAGTGTAGTAACCCGCGGGGGTTTAAGTCGAGACCGTGTAAGCACGGCTCGGTCTTGTTTGTTTTGGTTTGGCCTCGTTCGACCACGACACCACAAGTATGATAGTTTGTCATTGGTATGTTTTTGCGGTTCACAAACTCACCCAGGAGTGTGTTTATTTTGGTTATTTCTTTCGGTGTCAAACACAAACCCGCGAGGGTCGTTATTGAGTTTATTTAATTCGAGTCACAGGAGTGTAAATATTGGTTTGATGTTGTGTTTTCTACTTGGTTCGTGACCCCCCCTATGGGGTGTTTCTTTTTGTTATTCTGTGACCCCAACTTGGTTGTTTGAATTTGATTATTGCTTGCTCCAAAGAGTGTGTTTGTTTCTTTGTTACAGCCCTAACGAGGGAGTTTGTTTCTACTTATTTTCAGCCCATAAGAGTGCATCTAGACTGCTCATTCAGCCCCTAAAGGGTATGTTTTGTTGCCAATTTTCTGCACAAAGAGTGCATCTGGACACGCTCATTCTGACCCCAAAAGGGCACGTTTCTGCTGAATTTTACGCACATACAGGCACATTCTTCTTGATTTTTACGCACAAAATAGGGCGCGTTAGCTTCTGAATTTTTGCATAGCAGGGGTGTTTGTTTTGCTTATTTCAGCCCCGAAAGGGTTGCGTTATCGCAGGCGGGTATTAAGTTATGAGATTACATTTTATTGCCTATTCAGTTAAAGTGTTATGAGAAGTTGGAAGCAGTGGGAGACGGAGCCAAAAACAGCAGCTTATAAATCCTCTCATGGTAAGTTGTATTTCTTTCCCCATTCAAGACGGAATATTGAAATATTATGTCAAAAACAGTGATGCCCTTGTGTGTTCTTATTATATATGTTCAAGAATCGCTTGGATTTTGCCATGCTAGGTTGACATATTCTTAATAATGTCATATGTTAATAACGTCTCATATAGATTCAAAGAGATTCAGATTCAAAGAGATTCAGATTCTTAATAATGTCATATGTTAATAACGTCTCATATAGATTCAAAAACAGCAGTTTAGTTGTTTGTTGGTGTTGTTGGTTATTTTTGGTGTTGTTTGGCTATTTGATTTTCTTGATAACGCTTATTTGGTTGTTTACACGTTGTTATTTGGTTGTAATGAGAATGCATACAAGGAGAAATTTTGGCAAAGCATGGCCGGATCGACTAAACATCCCGGTGATATGGATCTTTGGAATGAGTGTACTGGAGGGAAAATAAAGGGGAGAACATTTGGTACTAGTTCGTTATCGTCAAATCCCCATTATGTGGTGACGGGTATGCCTTCCACTCGATCTTCTTGCAATCCTCATCCTCATTGTGGGGGTTCAACATCCATGAGTGAGGTTAGTAACTTTTATTAGCTGTCAAGTAAATGAGTTGGTTTAGGCAGAAAACAAGTCATATTGAGTAAATGGGCTGTTTAGGTCGTTGTATGTTTATGATGTATTTAAATTGCAGGTAATATGGTTGGAAGAAAAGATGGAGCTACAAAAACAAGAGCATGTTACTCGTGAAAACGCTCTAAGGAAGGAATTCGAGGATCGTGAAGCAGCAATAAACAAGCAACGAGAGGAAGATCGCCGTGAATGGCAAGATAGCCTTAGGGAGTTCCAAAGATTATGCTTGGAAGATCATCACATCCCCCTTCTACCTAGTAACTCTAAAATATTTCTAGTAGGATATCTGATATTAGCATCGTAGACATTTTGTTATCTTGAAGTTGTAAATCGAATGTTTGATCGATATTTTGCGGATTTTAGTATGAATTTGAATGAATGTATTATGCACATTTTGGACCCTTGTGCAGATTATTCTCTTATCCTGACAACACTGTAACTAGTTATTGTGGTAATTGTATCGATAATATTGGTGGGTAATACCGTAGGAAATCTATTGGCAATTTCTCTTTCTCAAGTTGTCGGTAAATCCGTCAATAATTTTTGTCGGTAGATTATGATAAGCGTCTAACAATTATCTTTTAAATGCGCTTGTATGTGTATCAAAAGATTAAAATTAGGTAACAACGTTTTACAACATTGTAAAAGTGTCCTAATATGTTGTTATTAGGGCGTTATTTGGTTGTTCATAGACATATTATCGACCATAAATTTGGTTTCATAATCGTATTTGGGATATTAGGACCCTTTTCTTGGTGTTAAAGTAACTATAATGGTATATGATAACCGTCCTAAAATTAACATTAAAGGGCGCTTGTATGTGTATCAAAAGATTAAAAGTAGGTTACCACATGTTAGAACATTGGAAAAGTGTCCTAATATGTTTTTATTAGGGCGTTATTTGTGTTGTTTATAGACCTAAAATGCGACCATAAAATTGGTATCATAATCTTATTTGAGTTATTAGTACCCTTTTCTTGGTTGCTAAAATAGCTATGATGTTACATCATAAGCGTCCTAACAATACTTTTAAGGGCGTTTTATGTGTCTCAAAAGATTAAAAGTAGGTAATCACATGTTAAAACATTGTAAAAGTGTCCTAATATGGTTTTATTAGGGCGCTATTTGTGTTGTTCATAGACATATAATCGACCATAAAATTGGTTTCATAAGGGTTAGGGCGCTTTGGACCTATTACAACCGCCTTACATGAAACGCTTTCATCCTTGGTCCTATTAAATGAAAGGTCCTAAAAGTACCATTTATGGCGCTTATGGGGTCCTAAAAGCCACTTTTCTTGTAGTGAAATCCTTGCTAGAAAAATAGCATGCATCTTTGCTTACTACACTCACCCACCTTAGACGCGTTAAAGACCAAAAAAACAAAGACTCGGTCATGCAGACGACCGAGTTGTGGGGGGTTTGTTGTGTGTGTGTGTTTATTACATGGTTTTTGTGAGGTATGACCAGGAACATACGGGGGACTAAAGATGTACATGTGTATAACCAGAAGCCTTGTATCATGAGTTTGGTATTAACTGAATATAATCACTTTTATACACAGATTCTTTAGCATACTAAAAGTTAATACACACACGCATCCTTTTCTTCATTTCATTGTATAACCAGAAGCCTTGTATCATGAGTTTGGTATCAACTCAATATACATAGATTCTTTAGCATACTGAAAGTTAACAAACACACACGCATCCTTTTCTTCATCTCATTGTATAACCAGAAGAAGCCTTGTATTATGAGTTTGGTATCCACTCAATATAATCACTTTTATACTCAGATTATTTAGCATACAACACACACACACACACGCATCCTTTTCTTCATCTCATTGTATAACCAGAAGCCTTGTATTATGAGTTTGGTATCAACTCAATATAATCACTTTTATACATAGATTCTTTAGCATACTGAAAGTTAACACACACACACACGCATCCTTTTCTTCATCTCACTGTTGATCAATCACAAGAAACTTTTCCACAGATTCATTTTGTTCATCTGATTTATTAGAATTAGGTCCTTAGATTATTCGGTGTGTCGTTGGTGAGTGATCACAAGAAAATCATTCATGGCTGATCCCTTTACTTCGGCCCTTGTGAAGGATTTGGTAGGGAGATTAACTTCTGCAGCAATCCAAGAGTATGGGTTGCTTAGGGGACTCAAAAATGATCTTTCAGCTCTCGAGAATACTTTTAAACAGATTCAAGGTGTACTTTATGATGCTGAGATGAAGCAAACGACGCAAAAAGATGTGGAAGAATGGCTCCGGACTCTCAAATCTGCCTCTCTGGAGGCGGAAAACGTGCTCGACAAGGCCAATACTGAAGCTATGATAAAAAGGATGCACTGGGAAATGGGCAGGAAATACAAGGTAAGAACCTTCTTTACCTCCGCTATAATCCGTGTATGGTCAAAACTAGGATTGCTCATAAAGTTAAGAACATACGGAAAAAATTGGATGACATTGATGCTAATAGATCTAAGTTTAAACTGACTTCCAATACCACAAGTGAAGATGGCACGCGAATTGCTGGTGAGATTTCAAACAGGAAACTAGCTCACTTGTAAACTTGTCCAAGATCTATGGAAGGATGAAGAGAAGAAGATGATCGTTGATAAGATTTGTAACCAACATATAGGCATCATACATGCCGATAATGATGTTCGGTATATGCTATATGGGGCATGGGTGGCATCGGAAAACCACACTAGCTCAATATGTTTACAACCATGAAGCGGTGAAGACGCATTTCGAGTTAAAGTGTTGGGTGTCGTCTCTGCTGTGTTTGACGTCAAACGAATAATTAAGGCTATATGTGGCTCAGAAGATTCGAGGTTGGATGATATGCAAGTATGCCTTCAAAACAAGTTACGAGGTAAGAAATTTTTTATCGTCATGGATGACGTATGGATCGAAAACAAGGACATAGAAAAGTGGCACGAGTTATGTAAAGCATTAATTTGCGGAGCAATAGGCAGCACCGTTATGGTAACGACACGGAAGCAAGATACTGCCCTACTGATGGCTAAGACTCCTGAGTTGCTGCACAATGTGGCAGTTTTATCAAAAGAGGAGTCATGGTCGCTATTTAAGATGCTTGCGTTTCCAGGTGGAGGAGATGAGGGGAAATGTATGGGAGCTGGAGCCTGTAGGAAGGAGATAGTTGAAAATGCAAAGGTTTACCTCTAGCAGTGAAGACTTTGGGTAGCTTAATGTCGACCAAAAAAGGTGAATGAGTGGCGGCTTGTAAACGAAAAGTTCATGTCGGAGATGCAAGATAATGGCATCTTAACTGCTTTGAGGTTAAGCTACGATGATTTGCCTCCACATATGAAGATATGTTTCGCTTATTGTTGTCTATTCTCAAAAGGGGAGGAAATGATTAAGGATACATTAATAGAGTTGTGGATGGCAAATGGATTTATTCCATCTCAAGAAGATGTAAGCTTGTATGTGCTTGGTGAGGAAATTTTTACTTGTTTGGTCCGGAGGTCGTTTTTCCAAGATGTCGTCGAGAAGAGTCTATACATAGGCGAGACATACAAAATGCATGATTTAATGCATGATCTTGCGCAGTATGAAATGAGACATGATTGTGCGTTTATAGGGCCGGGCAAGGAGTTGATAACCCTGGATGAGGTGCTTCATCTCAGTTTATCATGTGAAGATTTTGAGTTTTCAAAACAGGATTTGAAAAAGCTAAGATCAGTACGATCAATGTTGGTCTTTGATGATTATTATCAAAGTAGCATTAGACAAATCTCCAGCCATGTGTATCTAAGGGTGTTGCACTTGAATAGAATTTATAGCTCGACGTTGCCGAATCAATCTGCAAGCTAATACATTTGAGATACTTGAAAATATCAGTGTCAAAAATAGAAGTTCTACCAGAGTCGATTATAAATCTCCAAAACTTGCAAACATTAATTCTAGAAACATGTTACATTTTCCATGAGTTGCCTAAAGGTTTGAGGTACATGAGGAATCTTCAACGTCTAGATATAGGTATCCCTAATAAACTTCAGCATATGCCTGTTGGAATAAAAGAACTAACCAACCTTCGAAGGCTTTCACATTTTGCTGTAGGAAAAGATGATGGGGCCCGAATAGGTGAACTGGGAAATCTAAATCTTCTTGGGAGGGAGTTGACGTTATCAAAACTTGAGAATGTTGGAGGTTTAAGTGATGCCAATTTGAAAGACAAAACAAATCTTAAGTCTTTGACATTATGGTGGTCGCAGGATAGATCAGAAGAAACATTTGATTCAGAGGTTCTTGAGGGATTGGAACCAAATTCGGGTCTCCAGAAGTTGACTATATTTGGTTACATTGGAACGGTTCTTTCTCCAAGTTGGCTGGTCAATTTAGTTAATAATCTTCCAAAGTGTGAACATATTCCACCACTTGGGAAATTACCCAGCCTCAAGAAAATTAAATTGTATGGTGTGCGGTCATTAAAGTGTTTCCATGATGATGACAACTCTACATCAAAAGACGAGATTCTCTTTCCTAGTTTACAAGAGTTATACATAGACTATTGTAGGAATTTGGTTTCTTTGCCTAATAACTTTCCAAAACTGCAGTCATTGAAAGTAGAAGATTGTGGCAAATTACATTCTCTACCAGATGAGATACAAAGTTTCAAGGATCTCAATCAAATTACAATTAGAAATTGTGAAAATCTAAGCAGAAGGTGTGAAAAGGAGATCGGAGAGGATTGGCCTAAAATTTCTCACATTCCTCATATCACCATTAATTGAACCTCCACGGTATATTGTCCTTTTCTTCTTTCTTTTAATTATGGTTGTTTATCTATAAACAAATGTATAGTAGAAAAAAGTATTTAATGGTTGCTTTACGAGTTGAAAATGAATATAGTCAAAGTGTAGAAAATGTACTCTTTTCAAGTATTAAGTGTTCATTATTTAGTATTTCTTAGTAACAAAAATAATTTGTTCAACAGTTATTCTAGTGCATTTGTTTGATTTGCTTCGTTAAATTTTATCTAATATATTAATTGGAGGTTGTTAGAAGCTAATGTTCATTACGTTTTGGTTTGTGTTTATATGTGAAGATGGTGACGAGAATGAGAAGGACGAGGATAGCGAAACACTACAGGGATGAAGACTAGAATTGAAGTTTGGTGTGATATGTGAAGATGGTGTTGCTTTATGGTTTTAAGTTGTTTTGTTAGGTGAATTTTGTGGGTATATTCATGTAAACCCTCACGAGACAACACTCGTCCACTAGGGATCATCTAGGGGTTCAAAGGCTTGTTGCTATGATAAATGCAACCGCGATTCCTGCGAAAGTGAGTTAGGATCATGTACAATTTGTATTTTTTTCCATTCTTTTCATCTTGTGTGTTAATGACGTTTCTTTTCCGTGTTTGTCAATTTGTGTATGTATGCATGATATGTAGTTGCTAGATGTTAAGTGTTCTGCTGTACAAGTCCTCTCTGTTATTATAAAGTTTTATTAAGCCATCGAGTTACAATAAAGTATGGTTTTCTTAATATTACCATATGTGCCTATGTGTATTACGAATATACCATAGGAAAATTAGTTGTAAGGTTTTCTTAATTAGAGTTATAGTATATATTGATCTTTGGAAAAATATGGAAAATGAGTGGGGATTTGTGAACGTGTCTGCATTTTAATCGAAGTGGATCAAAGATGAAAATGAGCAAGCTAATCGGATTCCTTGTTAGAGTAATTTTATTTTCACTTCTGTTACATTATTGGACTGTGTTATCTTGGACAATTGTCGGACTGTGTTATCTCGGACCATTGTCTCATCCTTTTGTCTAATGCTTGTGTCGATTTCGGACCTAAGCCTTTTAGGGTGTTCGACTCACGGCTTAGTAATGATGAATTCTGCACTTTGGTTAGTAGATCATGGAATTATTGGAAAGGTGGTGGTGTGGTCGATATCGTGCAGTGCTTGGTGTGTGGTGAGATAAAAGAAAGAGATCATACTTGTTATTGAAAATTGGTATGTGGGATAAAAATTGGTGTGGGACTGTGCAGGTTCAGTGCCTACAAGCATGCCTCTTTCACATTTAGTGGGTCAATCTTCTTATGGTTATTATGTGCCCCCAATTCTAAGTACCTTCTGTAATTGTAGCAACTTCAGAATGAGTTTTACATGTGTATTTTCAATGCATACAAAACGAACTCACACTTAAAACACCATCCCAATCAAGTTGAAGTTTAGTACTTGTATGTAACATTTTAACCCATCCATCCGAAACTAATGAAAGGCAGGCCAAATGGAGTTCGCTACCATTGATGTTGAAAGGTCAAATTGCAATTGACCCAAAAGTATTTAGCAAGGATGATCGCCCAAATACTAAGATGTAATACAAAGACTACACTGTCGTGTGGACTGCCTTGTGATTTTAAGACAAGGGAAGAAGCCATGGATGACTATAGGTTCTAGCCTTTTCCTGTCCGGAAGAACCACTAACTAATGAGTGTGCTACTACACTATAAAGGATGTTATCAGTATACTTTTCTACATAATGCGTAAGATGCTTAAGATACATTTTATTGCTATTACAAACATCTTATATCCAACACTAATTTTGATGCTCATCAGCATTCAACAACATTTAGAAATTTTGAAGCATACTAAGATGATACACATTATACTGAATTTTATAGAAAGGGACAATAAGTACTTTAAATTCAAAAATTCACTAGAATTTGTTTTGTTTATTTTCGTTGCTGTTGCAGCAAACCAGCAGTAAACAAACACTCCCTGCTGCAGCAGCAAGAGTTTATTTGGACAAAACGGGTGATTTGGTCACTTAATTTTACACGTTTTGACTCAAATGTGTGAAATGGTTGATTTTTTTTTACATGTTACTTATAGTATGCGTTTGGGGTCAAATAGGTCAAAACGGCTAAAATGGGTCAAAACGGGTGAAATGGGTGTAACATAAACGACAAAGTTACTTATCATTACATGTTTGGGCTAAAATGGGTGAAATGGGTCAAAACGTGTGAAATGTGTGTAATGACTCAAATAAATGACAAAGTTACTTATTAGTACATGCTTGGGCTAAAATGGGTGAAATGGGTCAAAGCGGGTGATACATACATATGTACAGCAACCGCATACAGTTATGATACAAGTCACCATGTAACATATATTATGTCTAAACCCGATCGATTATGCATATAAATCATGCCTCTTACTCTATACTTAACTTGATTACAATCAAACATTGTAATAAAGAACCTTTAAAGTCTTTTCTAACTATAGGGAAGGGCCTAGCAAAGCTAGAATCGCCCAAGAGTAAAATAAAGAACCTTTAAAGTCTTAAATCAAATCGAAATCTTCACATACTTTTTACAAATTATGAAAATCATTAGTTCGTTTTTATGTTATCAAGGAAAGAAGCTTACTGTAAATAGTACTTTTCAGTTAAATTTTAGCGTCTTTCTGCTAAAACAATGTTGGTCATCAAAGATTTGACCACATCGAAACTTGATCATTGAGCGCCATATGAGACTCGTAAGTGGATATTGAGACAAAAACTTAATGTTGAAGTGATTGAGATGAGATAAATGAAAATGATTGTTAGATGTATACCATTGTTTGAATCAGAGCGAATCATATCAAAATGACAAGACATAGTGATCAATGTCCTTAAGGTTACAAGAACATTTCCTTAGTTTGTTTACAATCAACACGGCTGACCATTCGCATCCAGAATTCATGTAGTCACCTAGTCGGATTCATTTTAATAGCGATTAATTGATCAAGTTCACTAGTACAAAGCTTAATTATTCATAATGATGAGCATTCTCGTACAACTTAGATGGTGTCATAAAGTTGAAAACAAGTCAGTCAAATTCATTATACACTTGAATAAATATAACAACTATTAGGTTTATCAACCTTGTTGGTTTTGTCACTGGGATCCTTAATTATAAACCTACCACCATTATCACTATGCAGAGTTTTTTTTTTTTGTCGCTTTCGTTTTCATTTTTTGTTAACTAGCTCGAAGTAGTGACAATGAGATATATGGGTCCGACTCGTAAATTGGAAGATGACCGAACAGGATCTTTAACATGTTATTTTACTTTTCTCACCTGGCTAGATTTTAAAACCGACTCCTTCCCAGCTGCGCCTGAGATTCATGTCATGTCGTTGATTCATAGTCGGTTATCCTGCTTGCCCGTAAAAGTAACTTTAGGGGGAGTTTATCTTAGCTTATTTGAAGGGCTTATAAGCTTAAAGTTTGACAAGCATGTATCCTTGTTTTATGAGCTTATCTACTCGATCTTATGAACTTAATTAAGTTGTAAAGTCATGTTGATAAGCTTATAAGCCATTTAAAATGAGCTCATCAAACTATGTATAAGCTCGTAAGCCCATCATAAAAACTAAGTCAAACAACCCCTTAGCATTGTTCGTTCGCCATTGTCCGTTTTTGCAGCTGCACTATCTTTAAAAGTTTGAGCCATAACTATTTGGATGGACGTTCGTGGAATCGTGGATACCACTTCGCTCAGCCTTGAGGTACACTTGACTATGAGTATGTAGCAAAATGTGCTTTTGTTTTACATGTGAAGTGTTAAGTTAGTTTAACATAACAATAATTACCTCCATCAAATAGTTCCTGTCATAGTCATATAGGCACTTTATTTTCAACCCAAACAAACATAACAAAACTAAATTCATAAATCAAAGATTAAAATACAGCGTTTGACCCTAAACTTGTACCCAAACCACACGCTGAGTACAACATAAAATTACAGTCACCCAAACTCCCTACTGTTCATGTTTTGCATCACCCAAGGTCCTTTTGACCATTATCCGTCAATCAACCTCTCTTATCTACCAACCATGTATTTTTACTCTGAGGGCATAGTGGTCATTTTATATATTTCGATTATTACTCACTTAATTAATCGGGCTTCTTTCCACATGTCACATCCAAATTAGTTTTATTTTGGATTGAATCAATGTGATCGCAAACTGGACTGTGAACCAATATGGGTATATCTCATAAGCATAGTTCAAGCTGAAAAAAGTATAAAAACGACCAGTGTTATACCACTCTTCAGTCTCCACCAACAAACCGAACAATATTAAGACTTTTCCACATTAGATCTATGAATACAAATGACCGTCGGTCACATACCTGTTGTGATTGACCATATGCGCCTCTCATGGTAGGCTATTATGTAGTTGAGTTTAAAGATGAAGGGTCACATGTACTCTAGGCTTGAGACCTTATAGAAGGTATAAACCTTACAAAAAGACTGTTCATCAGACATAACATAGGATGCAACCCTGGAACTAAATTTTCCATTAAATCAGACGTACTAGTCTACAACAGAAAAAAAGAAAGAGATGTGGGATTCAATTAGATTGAGATGCTAAAGAGGCAGGAGACAAAGACCAAAATTTCAACAGGAAAGCCTGTTGGTTTCCAACCGACAGACAAATAAAACAAAATAAATAAATAAAGAATGAGTTAGTTAGCTAAAACAACATATACACAAATAAAACCGTTTAACTAACTCTATAATCTTCATGCAGGAAGCTCTCGTAAGGGGTTCCATTTAGTACCTTTTGGATGTCAGCCCAGTTTTCAACCTGCTCACGCAAAGGGCCTTTGTGTATCTTCACCTGCCGACTCTTTAGCCCCATTCGTGGGATCCTAAGAAAATCTTGAACGTCATTTAATACCTGCAAGAGCGAGATAAGATCAATTGTTTATATATAAAGTAGAGGTGGTGAAGTTAGGTGATGGGTCACAATGGGTGTTTGTTTAGTAATACACTTTGAAGACTGAACAGCTTTCAAACCACTATTTTATTCAACAGACCTTATATATGTCATGTGTATTGTTGTGATTAGCAATGTTTTAAAACCCGGGTTGAACCGGCCGGTTCAACCGGTTGAACCGGGAACCGGTCGGAGAACCGGGCCGGAAGTGAACGGTTTTTTATAGTTTCGGAACCGGATTAAACCGGCGGGTTTTGTACGACCCGGGTTAACCCGGTTTTTTAAAACCCGGCTGGGTGTAGGGGTGTTCATCGGTTCGGTTTTCGGTTTCGTGGGTTGTATGGTTCGGGTTAATCGGTTTGAAAATTTTAAAACTCTAAACCAAAGCCAAACCAAACCATTTTTAGAACCGATAAAACCAAACCATTCACCAAATTGGAATTCGGTTTGGTTTCGGTTAAAACCAAGAAAACCAAATTCAAGTTAACTTTAAAATATAATCTAAAAGTTACAAATAAAAACTTAAAAGTTCAAATAAAATTATCAAATCAAAAGGTCTTAAAAAGGGCTTAAGTAAATCAACAAAACAAGAGTTTAAGAAACCAAAAGGTTTCATAACTTAACGGAAATAAATGAAAGCGAAATATGGGAGGAGAGGATACGATATATGTGAATTTATAGGAATCAAGTAGGTTAATTGCTCCTGGAGTCCTAGATATGCATCAATCCTTGATTTTAGGAGTGGTTAGTTTATAAGATATTTTAAATTATTAGGATTTTTTGTTAGGAAGATAAACATAGGGGTGAAAATAAGCCGAGCCGAGCCCGAGCCTGCCAGAGCTCGAGCTCGGCTCGTTTATGTTTTAAAAAGCTCAAGATCGGCTTGTTTCGAGCTTTAAATCTTCAGCTTGAGCTCGGCTTGTGGTGTGTTATATAAGTTCGGGCTCGGTTCGAGCTCGGCTCGTTTATACGATATGGAAATGCAAAGTTAAAGCTTGGCTCGAGCTCGAGCTCAGCTCGTAATAAATATTTTTTGAGCTCGTTTAAAAGCTCGAGCTCGACTCGTTCAAAAAATTTTAATACTTAAAATATCATAATATAGTTTAGGCTCATTTAGGCTCGCGAGCCCAAACGAGCTTTGTATGTAAAGCTCGAGCTCGAGCTCGATTAATAAATGAGCTGCAAGCTAGACTCGAGCTCGGGCTCGAGCTTGTTTAGGCTCGGCTCGTTCGAGCTTTTTACCAATCCGATCCCGAGCTTTTCACGAGCGACTCAGCTCATTTCCACTCATAGATAAGCATATAAAATTTGTATATATATAATTTAAACTTTTTTGTGTGGACATATATATATTCGGTTTTTTCGGTTTGGTTTGGTTTTGTATTTGTCAAACCCAAAACCAAACTAAACACCAATTAAATACTTCGGTTTGGTTTTAAACCAAACCATACACCAATTAAAATTTTCGGTTCGATTTTATTCGGTTTCGGTCCGGTTTATATTTCGGTTTGTTCGGTGCAAAACCAAACACTGAGCACCCCTAGCTGGGTGGAAGGCTGTTATTATTTTCAATCTATAATAATAAAAACTACTCTACCCATTTCTTCCCGAAATATAATACACATCTGCTCATCCCCCAACCCAAGCCGACCACCGGAAAACCCCTCACCACCACCTCACTGCCGTTCACCACACCACACCGCCTACACCAAAACACTCCTCCACATCTCCTCTTTCCGATCTACTACCACACGCGCCCAAACACACCACCTCACCCATTTCTACCACCCCACGCGCCACCCTCATCCACCCTATCACTACCACCCCTTTTCCATTGTCATCTTGTGCATGTATGAAAAGGGAAAGACTTTTGGAATGAATACAATGAAGAAGATCAAGAAGAGTGAAAAATCCATGTCTGCAATGAGAAATGTTTTGATGGTTACTTGGTTTGTTTTATGATATAGTGAAAAATCCATGTCTGCAATGAGAAATGTTTGGATTGTATGTGTCTGCAATGAGAAAAGTTGTTTAGATATGTTTCAAAGTTGTTTGTGCAATGGCTATATAACTATTTTCTTCTTTTTCATAGAACCGGTTCAACCCGGCGGTCGAACCGGTTGAACCGGTGAACCGGTGATTTGGCCGGGTCGGTTAAAAAATCGGGTTTTAAAACATTGGTGATTAGGTTATTAGTTAGCTTTTAAGTCTTTTTGTCTATATTAGTTCACCTATTTGAAGTTCATATTCATTAAGACTAATAAATACTAAATATGAAGTGGTGATTATGAATAAAGTTGTTACTTTCTTAGAGCAAGGGGTATCACAACATCACCACTTCTCTTCACTTGGGCCCCACGTGTGCCACATCACCTCCACATCACTCCAACACACTAACAAAAAAATACCCCCCAATCACAACATCACCACTTCTCTTCACTTGGGCCCCACCCACTATCATTTTATTTATTTTCCATATTTTCCAAACACAAATAAATTCATTTCATTCATTTAAATAAAATACAACTACAATACGCAAAATAATAAAAAAAAACATACGGAAAAATAAAAATAAAATAAAAACTTACGGTACGAAAATAAACCATACGAAAAATACATAACTTTTAAATCCTAATCTGAAAAGTCCTCCGTAGGATCAAACGCGGAGGGTATATAATCCTCGAGGCGAGACAAAGCTTCCTCGTCTACCGAAGATCCCTCACCAGAGACTCCTGGATTATCATCTTTGTTCACCCGATAGCTCCAGTTGACTTTGGTGTTGATGTTGTTCGTTATCTGTTGAACACACTTCCACAGTTTGTCAATAAGTTCGCCATCCCTGCGGGCTTCCTCCTTCAGAAAGTTCTCGATAACATTTTTTCGTTGAGTGCTGATGTCGTTGCAAGTCTTGTAGCTGTCTCTCATCTGCAGCTTCTCATTTCTTTTGTCCTCAAACAATTGGATGACGCGTATAATAGCCTCTTTTCTAGCTTCATCATCGTTCTCGCATTGATTTTGAATGTACGTTCGCATATCAAGAATGTAATGAGGAGCGACAAGTCATTTGTTGCGTAAAGAGAATGTGAATTTTGAAATTAAATTGTGTGTGTGAAATGTGATTTTTTTGTGTAGAGTGTGGTTTATATTTATAGAGTTGTTTAAGTATTGTTTGTGTGAAATGGTTTTGAATTTGAAAAGTTAATAAAAGTATCCGTTGTAAATAAACGGTTAATATTTTCTTTGTCGTTTACTTCGTCGTTTAAGTGGCGAAATCAACATTGGCGAGCCATGATGGTATCACGGCGAGATTCAAAAAAAAGTGGCGACAAGCCACGTTGGAACCGGCGAGAAGTAACGAATACCATACCCTTTGCTCTTAGCTGGTTAAATTGGATTATGAATAAAGTTGTTATTTGAAGCATTTTTTTTTGTGATATATGTCGGTGTCCGTTGTACATTTTGAAGGTTGGCGTTATTATTATGTTACTTCGGAATATTGATCAATCTAATGGGTTGTGCAATGGAACTAGGTTGCAGGTAGTAAGACTTGATAAGCATGTTATTGAAGCTAAAATAATAACAAGTATTAATATTTATAAATAACTTTAATTATTTTTTCCTGGTGATGCACTTATATACAAAAATTGTTGTTTTTATTTATTCACTTTTTTATTTGTATTTTTCTCACAAAACTAATAACAAACTTATTTCACATAATTGTTTATTACAGGGAGTAATATTGGTGATACAACTTTGATTACTAGACAAAAGATGAATCCTTCGGATAAGAGAATACCGTTCAAAGTTGTTAGAAAACAGTTTCCAATTGCCGTATGCTTTGCAATGACAATTAACAAGAGTCAAGGGCAATCCCTAGCACGTGTTGGTTTATTCTTACCACGGCCAGTTTTCACTCATGGACAATTATATGTCGCCGTGTCTAGAGTAAAAAGTAAAAAAGGCTTGAGGGTATTGGTTTGTGATAATGATGGTAACCTTATGAGCACTACAACTAATGTAGTTTACAAGGAAGTCCTTCAGAATTTGTAATGCTACTAAGATATGTGTACTTCTATTGAAGTTTGAAGAATGAGAGAATTTATGCCATAAGGCGGGAAAAGTTATTAATTCTCATTGAAATGAAATGAAGTTTACAACACTCTATTTATAGAACTACTGCTTACTTGTACAGTACTACTAAAACTAAGGCTTAAACACTACTACTACTACATATATACATTGGCTAATTACATGACTCCACATTTCACTTGAGCCTTCGATGAAGCTTTAGCTTTCTTGGCTCGATTCTCATGAATCGCATTCTTATTTCACGAGCTTGATTCTCACTGAATCGCATTTTGATTCTACTTGAATCGCATTTTGATTCTGCTGGGCTATGTTGTTGATGTGATGACCTCCTTTACCCCCACAAGTTGGCAATGTGTATGGATCACATATGCCAAACTTGGATAAACATGTATAGTGGAGAGCCTTTGGTAAACCTTTGGTGAGAACATCTGCACTTGGAGTTTAGAGGGATGAACATAGGAAGAACTTGGTTATTCTTGATTTTATCTCGACAAAGTGATACCAATCTCAATGTGTTTGGTTACGGCATGATGTGTGGATTGGAAGCCAATGCTATGGTGGATTCATTGTCACAAAAGATAGGAATAGGAGTAGGAGTATTAACTTGCGGATCATGAAGAGACATTGAAGCCGTGTAAGTTCACATGTACAACTGCAAGGGCCTCAGATTAAATCAGTAGATGACACGAAACCACTAGTTGTTTCTTGGATGACCGAGGATATTAAGCAAGAACCAAGAAATGTAGCATATCCTGTAACTGATCTTCTAGTGATAGGACAAGATGCCCGGTCACTATCACAATAAGATGATAATTGAAGATTGTTGGTTCTTGGGAAATGTAAACCTTGACCAGGATAGAGTTTGATATATCTTAAAACTTTGTATAAAGCATCCATATGAGCAGTCCTTGGAGCATGAGAGAATTGACTGAGGGCTTGAGCTGCAAATGATAGATCAGGTCTAGTAATAGTAAGATAAATAAGCTTGCCAACTAGTTTCCTGTAAAGAGATGGATCAGGAAGAGGTTCTCCATCTGTGAGATTAAGATTCTTGAGTGGGTCCAATGGAATAGTAGAAGGTTTATGATGAAGAACATCTGCACATTGTAGAAGATCCAAGGCATATTTCCTCTGTGACATAACAAGGCCTGTTGAATTATGAAGAATTTCTATGCCCAGATAATAATGAAGAGGACCTAAATCTTTTATGCTGAACTGGTTATTGAGATGTTGTTTAATGGTTTGAATTAATGAATGGTCACTTCCAGTGAGAATGATATCATCTACATAAATGAGTAAAGCAGTGAAGGAGTTATCCTTGGTGAGGGTGAAAAGGGAAGTATCTGCATAACTTTGATGAAAGCCCAAGGATAAAAGAAAAGTAGTTAGCTTGGTGAACCATTGTCTGTTTGCCTGCTTGAGGCCATATAAGGATTTCTTGAGTTTGCAGACCATGTTTGCTGAGGTAGGAGTAATGTATCCTTGGGGAAGAGACATGTATACTTCCTCATGTAGATCTCCATGGAGAAAAGCATTGTTGATGTCTAGTTGCTCAATAAACCGCTTCTTGTGTAGCCATCGCAAGAAGAGCTCGATGAAACCATTTTGGCAACCTGAGCAAAAGTCTCTTTGTAATCTATACCTTCCTTCGGTATAACCTTTTGCAACAAGTCCGCCTTGTGCTTGTCTATGGTACCATCCGATTTGAACTTGATTCTATAGACCCATTTACTCCCAATTGGTATCTTTCCGGTGGTAGAGTGGTGACTTCCCATGTTGAGTTTGTTTCTAAAGCTTCTAATTCCTTTTTCATTGCTTCTACCCATTTTGGATCTTTAGATGCTTGTGAATAATTGTGTGGTTCAGTGGTGGTGTTTATGTTGTGAATTAGATGTCTAGTGGTTGGTGTATGAATGTTGATATAATTAATGTAATGAGTGTAGTCAAACACAAAACATATCAGCAATTCCAGTTGCTAAAATGAGGACAAAGAGAAATTTGAACCATAAGAAGGAAAGCATACCGACTAAACATTGTAGGTTTGGGAAAATGCACATAAGGTCTCTCCCAACTTTCAACGTTGGGCACCACGCAAGGCCGCTCAACTACTCTAATATCAACGAACCCAGCCTTGGTGAAGCTGCTAATTTGCTTTAGACCAATTGAACACATGAAAATCCCACATACCATAACAAAGGCCACCACACTTATTCTCAATACTAACGAACTTTTTACAGGAGGTCTAACAATTAACATATCCTGTAATTCAAAAGCGTGCAAATGTCAGACAAAGAAAATATCACTCAAATTACAACAAGCCCTCTGTCCCAGAAAGAGGGGAAAAAAAAGAAAAAAAAAAGAAAAAACAAAAACAAAAACAAACAAACAACTAGGCAGTATTGCCTTCTTCAGTACGATTCTAATCCAAAAATTACTTCTTTGACGATTAAATTTTGTCATTGTTATGGAGCATTTGGGATTACATACGTAAAAGGGAAGTGATACAGCTACATTTAGGTTAGAACTGAATGACTGGACGCATAATCCACTTATTACATGTGTGTTTATGAACCAATAGAGCTAGAAGTTTCCCTCTTTACTACATGTGTGTTTATGAACCAACTAGACACCATTGGGTGTTTTTTTAGCTTATTTTTGGGCTTATGAGCTTATTTTGTTTGATCTATAATTCATAAGCCCATTTTTTCGGCATTCTCTTTGACTCATGAGCTTGCCACTCTGACCTAAAACTAGAAAATAAGCCGAAAACAAGGGCTTATGAAAAATAAGTTGTTTTAACGTGCTTAAACAAACACCCACTTACAATAACTTTACAACCTTTTTTTCTAATTCGTAGAACAGATTCCATATTCATCGAAACCATAACATCAAAAACAGAAACCAGTAAAAATATGAACCAAGTAGAGTAGTATGTATACCTTAATGAAGAAGAAAAAAGCATCACCCATTACTTAACGAGCAAGTTCAAAACGAAACAGAAAAAGAGCTCATCCGCTAGCTCTCAGATAGTAGTTATTCGCGTTTTCCCGATTCTTTGTTACTTTAGTCATGATTTTCCCATGCTCGAATCTTTCACTTCACATCAATCCAGGACCTTTTTCACGAAAAAAAACAACACTTTTCAAAATTCTTTCTCCACACTCTTTCACTTTTACCCTCAATATTAGATTCTGCTCCTCACACTTTTTTCCACTCTTTTATATTCCCGAATCAAAAGCCGAGCTTCTGCAAATGAATACATTAGGCTCAAATTAGCTAGTGCTACTATTAACTAAACTAAACAACTAACTAAATGAAGCTCATTAGATACTTTTTACTAATAAGCACGGGTGATAAAAATGAATTAAGGGGGTGTTTGTTTGCTTATAAGTGAGTTTACAAGTCGATTTGATTACTTATTTTCAAAGCCCCAATTTTCGGCTTATTTTCAGCCGGGCTTATATAGGTTTATTATATAAGTCCCAAAATAAGCCGAAAAGTTGGGGCTTTAGAAAAATAAGCCGAAATCAAATAAGCTCGTAAACTCACGTATAATTATTTGTAACAGCGATATCTTAAACCAGTGATGTTGCTTACTTGCTTTATATCTAGAAGCGAATACAAGTTTCTAGTTATGAATCGTGAATATTAATAGACCAAAATATATACTACTATTAGATAATTTTAGCTTTTTTTATACTTAGTATATCGATGACAACATTAATTAGTACTTTGGCATATGTTTCATTCTAATGTTGGACTTAGTACAAAAATGTTATTATTGGTTTTATTACTGTTAAATTAATTTAATTTGGTTTTCAAATGTGGTTTTAGTTTGTATTACTTTATAAATATATATATTTTGATGACTTTGTCTATCAAATACAATATTTTTGTATACATTCAAGCTTTTTAAGCCAAGCTCAAGCTTTGCTCGAAACCTATTCAAGCCAAACTCAAGCCTGGATGATCAAAGCTTGACAAGCTATCAAGCCAAGCTCAAGCCTACTATTTTTGTTTCAAGCCAAGCTCAAGCCTTGTCAAGCTCGAGCTCGGCTTGACTCAATTACACCCCTAGATCCATACGTGTGAACAACTTCCACCACCACTTGGGAAATTACCCAGCCTCAAGAGAATTAAATTGAAAGATATGGGGTCTTTAAAGTGTTTCCATGATAACGACAACTCTACATCAAAAGGCGAGATTCTATTTCCTAGTTTACAAGAGTTACACATAGACCGTTGTAGGAATTTGGTTTCTTTGCCTAATAACTCGCAATCATTGAAAATATTTGATTGTGAAAAATTATGTTCTCTACCAGATGAGATAAAAAATTTCAAGGATCTCAATCAAATTACCATTATGAATTGTGAAATTCTAAGAAGAAGATGTGAGAAGGAGATAGGAGAGGATTGGTCTAAAATTTCTCACATTCCTCATCTCACCATTAATTATGTCCGCATTAATTGAACCTCCACGGTATATTCTCATTTTCTTCTTTCTTTTAATTATGGTTGTTTATCTATAAACAAATGTATAGTAGAAAAATATTTAATGGTTGCTTTACGAGTTGAAAATGAATATAGTCAAAGTGTAGAAAATGTACTCTTTTCAAGTATTAAGTGTTCATTATTTAGTATTTCTTAATAACAAAAATAATTTGTTCAACAATTATTCTAGTGCATTTGTTTGATTTGCTTGGTTAAATTTTATCTAATATATTATTTGGAGTTTGTTAGAAGCTAATATTCATTACATTTTGGTTTGTGTTTATATGTGAAGATAGTGACGATAATGAGGACAAGGACGAGGATAGCGAAACACTACAGGGATGAGGAGTATAATCGAAGTTTGGTGTGATATGTGAAGATGGTGTTCTTTGTGGTTTTAAGTTGTTTTTGTTAGGTGAATTTTGCGGGTATATTCGCTGTAAACCCTCACGAGACAACACTCGTCCACTAGGGGTTCAAAGGCTTGTTATGCTAAATGCAACCGCGATTCCTGCCAAAGTGAGTTAGGATCATGTACAATTTGTATTTTTTTTCCCCATTCTTTTCAGCTTGTATGTTAATGACGTTTCTTTTCCATGTTTGTCAATTTGTGTATGTATGCATGATATGTAGTTGCTAGATGTTAAGTGTTCTGCTGTACAAGTCCTCTCTGTTATTATAAAGTTTTATTAAGCCATCGAGTTACAATAAAATATGGTTTTCTTAATATTACCATATGTGCCTGTGTATTACGAATATACCATAGGAAAATTAGTTGTAAGGTTTTCTTAATTAGAGTTATAGTATATATTGATCTTTTGAAAAAATATGGAAAGTGAGTGGGGATTAGTGAACGTGTCTGCATTTTAATCTAAGTGGATCAAAGATGAAAAATGAGCAAGCTAATCAGATTCCTTGTTAGAGTAATTTTATTTTTCACTTCTGTTACAGTATTGGACTGTGTTATCTTGGACAATTGTCGGACCGTGTTATCTCGGACCATTGTCCCATCCTTTTGTCTAATGCTTGTGTCGATTTCGGACCTAAGCCTTTTAGGGTGTTCGACTCATGGCTTAGTAATGATGAATTCTGCACTTTGTTTAGTAGATCATGGAATTATTGGAAAGGTGGTGGTGTGGTCGATATCGTGCAGTGCTTGTGTGTGGTGAGATAAAAGAAAGAGATCATACTTGTTATTGAAAATTGGCATGTGGGATAAAAAGGCTCATAGGGTATGCTATCTCAAATGAGATTGAATCCCATTGGGAAGTACTTGTTAAATATCATAGATTGGAGCATGTTAGCACTCGTAAGATTCGACAAAAATGTTGTGTAAAATGGGCAGTTGAGGGGGACGAACACTTGCTATCCTCATGCTTCTTTAAACCAAAAATAGAAGGAAGAATAAAATTATTGGTATTGTCTAAAATGGTTTTTGGATTTCAGATCCATCTCAGCTCAAATGTATCATGTATGACCATTTATTGCATAGGTTCACTAGCCTCGTGTACAAAGGCCTGTTTTTACAATGCTAGCTATTTCATAATTTGGACCTAGCAGACTCGGAATTAAAAAAGTGGTGTGGGAGTGGGACTGTGCAGGTTCAGTGCCTACAAGCATGTCACTTTCACATTTAGTGGGTCAATCTTCTTATGGTTATTATGTGCCCCTCCCTTCTAAGTACCTTCTGTAATTTTAGCAACTTCTGAGTGAGTTTTACATGTGTATTTTCAATGCATACAGAAACGAACTCACACTGAAAACACCATCCCAATCAAGTTGAAGTTTAGTACTTGTATGTAACATTTTTACCCATCCATCCGAAACTAATGAAAGGCAGGCCAAATGGCAGTTCGCTACCATTGATGTTGAAAGGTCAAACTGCAATTGTCCCAAAAGTATTTAGCAAGGATGATCACCCAATCACTACACTCTCATGTGGAACTGCCTTGTGTTTTTAAGACAAGGGAAGAAGCCATGGATGACGATAGGTTCTAGCCTTTTCCTGTCCGGAAGAACCACTAACTAATGAGTGTGCTACTACACTATAAAGGATGTTATCAGTATACTTTTCAACATAACGCGCAAGACACATAAGATTCACTGGTATTGCTATTACAAACATCTTATATCCAACACTAATTTTGATGCTCATCAGCATTCAACAACATTTAGAAATTTTGAAGCATACTAAGATGATACACATTATACTGAATTTTATAGAAAGGGACAATAAGTACTTTAAATTCAAAAATTCACTAGAATTTGTTTTGTTTATTTTCGTTGCTGTTGCAGCAGACCAGCAGTAAACAAACCCTCCTGCTGCAGCAGCAGCAGCAAGGAGTTTATTTGGTCAAAACGGGTGAAACGGGTGATTTGGTCACTTAATTTTACACGTTTTGGCTCAAATGTGTGAAATGGTTGATTTTTTTTACATGTTACTTATTAGTAAACATTTGGAGTAAAATAGGTCAAAACGGCTAAAATGGGTCAAAATAGGTGAACTGGGTGTAACATAAATGACAAAGTTATTTATTATTACATGTTTGGGCTAACTGGGTGAAATGGGTCAAAACGTGTAAAATGTGTGTAATGACTCAAATAAACGACAAAGTTACTTATTAGTACATGTTTGGGCTAAAATGGGTCAAAACGGGTGATACATACATATGTACAAAGACAACATCACAAGTTATGATACAAGTCACCATGTAACATATATTATGTCTAAACCGATCAATTTATGCATATAAATCATGCCTCTTACTCTATACTTAACTTGATTACAATCAAACATATGTAATAATGACAACATAGTACAACATCCATTACTTGTTCTTGCAAGTCATTAATGATAGTATAATACAAATGTCTTGATCTATTTGTAAAGACAGTTTTCTTATGTCCATTTGTATGATAAAACAAGTGCTCATTTGAGAAAGTTTTGATTATTAGCATGAATCTTTTCTAACTATAGGGAAGGGCCTAGCAAAGCTAGAATCGCCCAAGAGTAAAATAAAGAACCTTTAAAGTCTTGAATCAAATCGAAATCTTCACATACTTTTACAAATCATGAAACTCATTAGTTCGTTTTTATGTTATCAAGGAAAGAAGCCATCAGAATTGTACTTTTAGTTAACTTTTAGCTCTTTCGCTAAAACAATGCTTGTCATTAAAAGATTTGACCACGTCGAAACTTGATCATTAAGCGCCAAGTGGATATTGAGACAAAACTTAATGTGGAAGTGATTGAGATGAGATAAATGAAAATGATCGTTAAATGTATACCATTGTTTGAATCAAAACGAATCATATCAAAATGACAAGACATAGTGATCAATGTCCGTAAGATTACGAGAACATTTCCTTAGTTTGTTTACAATCAACACGGCTGACCATTCGCATCCAGAATTCATGCAGTCACCTAGTTGGATTCATTTTAATAGCGATCAATTGATCAAGTACACTAGTACAAAGCTTAATTGTTCATAATGATGAGAATTCTCGTACGACTTAATTAGATGGTGTCATCAACTTGAAAACAAGACGTCAAAAACAACTTCCTTAATTAGGTTCATCAACCTTGTTGGTTTTGTCACTGGGATCCTTAATTATAAACCTATCACCATTATCACTATGCAGAGTTTTTTATTTTTATTTTTTTTTGTCGCTTTCGTTTTCATTTTCTGATAACTAGCTCGATTGAAAGAGAAGTACAATACCATGATGGGAGTAGTGAATCAACTCACGATTAGGCCGCCGTAATCGCGATCCAACTAAGAATTGGTCGAGCATTTCAGCCGCGTCCCCTCCGATCCCCCGACCCTTGCGAACACATCCTCCTGTTTTAGGTTGTTTTGGCTTGGGTTGTCCACCCGATCAAATGGAATGCAAAGGCTTGTGTATGAGTTTTTTTTTTTTTTTGTGTGATTTACGTTTTTGTCGTGACCGGGGTTGCCTTATTACAGGCATTTGGTCATGTATTTGGTCTTAAAGGGAGAAGCTGAGGTGGCCGGATCACAAGGTCGCCTATAAGGTCACCATTACTATTCGAAATCCGACTACAGGATATAGGTCATAAGATCTAACATCATATCGTTTTACATTTTTCTTGTCATAATGCTAATCCGACCAACAAGGTGCAAAACATAGCCAACGGGAAGGGAAAAAAACGATGGAACAAAAAATCAAACTAACCTAAATTAGTTTTATTTTTTATTGAATCAATGTGATCGCAAACTGGACCGTGAACCAATATAGGTATATCTCATAAGCATATTTCAAGCTGAAAATTTTATAAAAACGACGAGTGTTGTACCACTCTTCAGTCTCCACCAACAAACCAAACAATATTAAGACTTCCACATTAGATCTATGAATACAAATGACCGTCGGTCCCATACCTGTTGTGATTGACCATATGCGCCTCTCATGGTAGGCTATTTTGTAGTTGAGTTTAAAAATGAAGGGTCACATGTACTCTAGGATTGAGACCTTATAGAAGGTATAAACCTTACAAAAAGACTGTTCATCAGACATATAACATAGGATGCAACCCTGGAACTAAATTTTCCATTAAATCAGACGTACTAGTCTACAACAGAAAAAAAGAAAGAGATGTGGGATTTCATTAGATTGAGATGCTAAAGAGGCAGGAGACAAAGACCAAAATTTCAACAGGAAAGCCTGTTGGTTTCCAACCGACAGACGAATAAAACAAAATAAATAAATAAAGAATGAGTTAGTTAGCTAAAACAACATATACACAAATAAAACCGTTTAACTAACTCTATAATCTTCATGCAGGAAGCTCTCGTAAGGGGTTCCATTTAGTACCTTTTGGATGTCACCCCAGTTTTCAACCTGCTCACGCAAAGGACCTTTGTGTATCTTCACCTGCCGACTCTTTAGCCCCATTCGTGGAATTCTAAGGCTGGTCCCAGTCGCGACCTGGGACGACTCCGGGACAACCTCACGCCACGCCGCCTTTCTCTCCAAATGACCAGGACAACCGGATGCCCCAAATGGCGACCCAAGGAATTTTTATTTATTTATTTTTTTTTAATTCAACCAGATGCCCGTATAATGTACACAAAGCCTAATCCTTAAGAAAAAAACCTCTCTAAAGTTGTGTGTCGACATATATGTAACAGGGTGGTTATGGGATATAAAGATATTATATATAATGTGTTGTGAGTGTGATTTAACAGGTGGATGAATATTTGCTTTGTTTCACATCGGTCGTATACCCGCTCGATATCCAAAAATACCACACACAACCGATGTTGCGACCCAAGTGCCACAATGGTGACAACCGAATTCAAGATCGGTCGAGGGTGTATATTTTTGATGCCCAACCGATGTGCCAACCTCCCACTGCGACAAGCCTAAGAAAATCTTGAACGTCATTTAATACCTGCCAGAGCGAGATAAAATCAATTGTTTATATATAAAGTAGAGGTGGTGAAGTTAGGTGATGGGTCACAATGGGTGTTTGTTTAGTAATACACTTTGAAGACTGAACAGCTTTCAAACCGTTTGACCCATTAGAGATAAATGAATATAAGTGAACGGGCTGAAATTGCCACATCTAAAAGGAAGTGACAAATTTGAGAAGAAATGCTGAATGTCTTACTGTATGATTCTTAATTATGTCCTCGTAGTAAAGGATGATATGTCTAGTGGCATTGAAGTATTCCAGTGCTTGTTTAACCATGTTGTCAGCTTGTTGCAGCTCGGGTATCAGTAATGTTGTATTAATTGAGGGCTTGTAACTTGCTAGAATCTTAGCCTGTCATTATATCAGATACTTTAGTAAGATGAAATCAACGAATGCATGCATACACCATAAAAGACACACACAAACCTCGTCGGGGGAGTGCACGTGGGATTTATGCTTGCCATTTAGTGGTTTAGCACTTTGGTCGTAAGCATTAGCAAGTATTGATATTCTTCTACGAAGAAGATTTCTTCTGAAAAGGAAGATCATTGAAACTCCCTTCAGACTGAAGTAGTCTACTATTGCTTCATGATTCTGCATCAGACCCTGAATAAAATCAAAGAAGTCAAGCACGCAAGCAAGCCTTACATTCTGGACATGACAGGATATGTATATAGGTGATAGAGGTCATAAATTATTCCAGTCATACCCATGCCTAAAAGTGACGTCACATATGATGACATTTATCGACCAAACAAGCACAAACAGGTCATGTATAATGTACTTAAACTCTTATTATCTTCAGATACACAGTATTAACATAGATTATTCTTAGTTCCTTCCGAGTGAAGGATATGAGACCAGAACTCCCGAAAGATTCTTATATATTATGCTCGTTAAAAGCTCATCAGCCACAATGGGGCGATCCAAGTATATAACACCACAGGTTATGTAAATGCAGTTCACATGGAAAGGTTCCTGCATTGTGGCAATTTCTATCGACTGAAAATTGGAAATGTAACTGCAATGTGACTTAGCATAAATATTCATTTAACTCGTGTTGCATACAAGGAAGACCTACACAAAACAAATTATCAAACGGAAAGACAATGATTACAATACATTCTATAGATTGGTTTGTATTATGCAGACGCAGTGGCTTCACGGTGTATAGCTAAAGAGAATGGAAATACTAAATACTCAAGTTATATCTTTGCTTATGCCAAGTTTTCCATTTGATCGATATATTTATTCAAGGAATTCAATATTTATAAAAAAAACTTATCCCGGGCACACTACATATGAGAATAAAGTAGTTCAGATGCAAAAAGCTATTAAGGTATGGCTATGGTGTGCACCTGATTAAGCATCCACTTTAATCCCATCGCAGCTGTGCACTCATTCTTGGATGCACTTGTCAGCCAATCAAGATTGTAAATTCTGTCCAGAGTATCCACGATTGTTGACATGTTGCTTCTCCGTGGTTTAACTGAGAAAATCTCTCCATTGGAGCTTACATTCATATGGCTATTTAATAACGTTTCAAACCATCCACTTCCAGATCTTTGTGTTGACGCAATAACAAAGTATCTAACTGGATTGCATGAACACTCAGCCCTAGTTATACCCAAACGCAAAACATATCAGCAATTCGAGTTGCTAAAATGAGGACAACGAGAAATTTGAACCATAAGAAGGAAAGCATACCGACTAAACGTTGTAGGCTTGGGGAAATGCACATACGGCCTCTCCCAACTTTCAAAGTTGGGCACAACGCAAGGCCGCTCAACTACTCTAATATCAACGAAACCAGCCTTGGTGAAGCTGCTAATTTGCTTTAGACCAATTGAACACATGAAAATCCCACATACCATAACAAAGGCCACCACACTTATTCTCAATACTAATGAACTTTTTACCGGAGGTCTAACGATTAACATATCCTGTAATTCAAAAGCGTGCAGAAGTCAGACAAAGAAAACATCACTCAAATTACAACACGCCCTCTGTCCCAGAAAAGGGAAATGATACACCTACATTTAGGTTAGAACTGAATGACTGAACGCGTAATCCACTTATTAGTCTCGTTAAAAGATCAATAGAGCTAGAAGTTTCCCTCTCTTACTACATGTGTGTTTATGAACCAACTCGACACCATTGGGTGTTTTTAGCTTATTTTGGGCTTATGAGCTTAATTTGTTTGGTCTATAATTCATAAGCCCCTTTTTTTGGCATTCTCTTTGACTCATGAGCTTGCCACTCGACCTAAAACTAGAAAATAAGCCGAAAAAACAGGCTTATGAAAAATAAGTTGTTTTAACGTGCTTAAACAAACACCCACTTACAATAACTTTACAACCTTTTTTCTAATTAAGAGAACAGATTCCATATTCATCGAAACCAAAACATGAAAAAACAGAAACCAGTAAAAATATGAACCAAGTAGAATAGTATGTATACCTTAATGAAGAAGAAAAAGCATCACCCATTACTTAACGAGCATATTCAAAACGCAAACAAAAGAGAACTCATCAGCTAGCTCTCGGATAGTAGTTATTCGCCTTTTTCCGATTCTTCGCTTTTTTGGGTAAAGGGAGTAATCCCGCACCTGGTAAATAAATTAACCAAATAAAAGTTTAAGTACAATGGATATGAGTGAAATCCCATATCTCACCCGTTACATAGGCATAGAGCTTACATAACAAGATACTTCTGCTTTCTAACCAAGAAAACAAACCACTACTCAAAAGATAACATATGACACAAAGAAATAAAATTACTTCCTAGGACCTTGAAACGTTGTGCCATACATGGCATTAAAGGCATCCAAATTTCCGGAAGATCACGAACTGTTTCGCATAGTCATCGTAATCATAGTCATCATACTCATCTTCAAACTCTTGGCCACCACCAAATATATTAGCAGACTCATCAAATGGGTTAGTAACAACCTCATCTTCGTAATCGACACTACAATCTCTCCCACTTTAGAAAAAGGATTACTTCTTAGTAGAAAGAGGCGGTATACAAGAATCACTAGTTTGAGAAGCCACTACCGACTCCATCTCTTTCAAATCACTCACAAGAGGCTCTTGTGATGCAATACCTTCTTAGTAGACTTATCATCAAGAACATCCATTGTACAACCGACTCCACATCCTTGATAGTGTCATTAGAAGGAATACCAGACGCATCCGTATGTTCCATATTAAGAGCGCCAAACCGGTTAGATGTAGCGATCTTGGTTCCACTTGAACTAGCCACATGAAGCATTCTTCTTATTGACTACAACTTTCTTAGGTTCGGATTCTTCTTAGGTTGGTATTGAAACTGTTTACCCACAACAGTTTGAAAACCCTCCTTGACTCGGATTAGAAGACCCACCTTGCTTTCCTTCTTCCTATTATTAACCGTCTTGAAACCATCATTTGCACCATCATTTGCACGCTTAGAAGGCTGAGTAGGAGGTTCAACAACTATAGGACAATCAATAGGAGTATGACCAAAAATCTTACATTTATCACAATGTGGTGGTTTCCACTCATATTCAACCCGTATCGCCTCTATAGTCGACCCGACCCATCAAGTAACGGAATCTCAACAAAGAAGGTCTGTCCCTAAGGAGCTCATCCGACTTCACATCAATCATGCATCTAGCAAACTACTACGGCCCCACGAATCCTTGCACATTTGGCTAGTGATGGCATCTAACCGTTTAGGCGTACCAATCAATGTGGCAAGGAGACTAAGGCCATCATCGTAAAACATAGCAAGAGGAACGTCATGGAATTTAACCCACACCGGATATTGGTCAAATCCTCTTTGAGTAAATTGGTGTTCACCGTCCATGGTTTAAGAATAATAGGTACATTATTAATCAACCAAGGACCGTTTTCAATAACATCATCAACACCTTTATTAGAATTAAACTTAAAAAGAAGAACCCTTTGCATTCATCATTACCTTTTGTATGCCAAACTTAGCCCACACATTATGCATAAAGTAATCAACAACAGAAAAGCAAGGCTTACCAAGGAAATACCCATACAAAGTATTCTCAAACCTAGTGTTAACCTCTTCAACCACTTTCATCGGAACAGAAAGATCCACACCATTAGCTTTCTTATTACACTCCAACCTACGAAAGTTAGAAGTGTGTTTCTTTGGGTCATTTGAAGTAACACCAGCATACGATGGAGAAGGTTTTTGCAAAGCAGAATCACCAACCTTCTCAATACCAACTGCCCCATTGGCATTTGATTCAACACTATCATTACTAGCATTAACATTAGAAGCCATAGGACAAGTTGTATCTTGAGGAGGTTTAGAATAATAACCAATAGCATTAAGCATCTCATCAAGCTCCTTCATGATCGTGGCACCTTAAGATGCTCAAAAGGACTAGTCCCATGAGCGAGATTAGCATCCTCAATCACACTGGTTTTAATGGTTGCCCATCATCACCCATCGAACAAGTTTTCCTCAAAATTTGTTTTTCAATAGCACGAATTTTCATTAAAGTATCATGACCTCGGGCGTGTCATGGCTAGGAGCAACATGACTAGGGGTCGAACCAAGTGAAACCAGCTCCACTTGTCCATTAGTACCACCAAGAATAGACGAATTAATGATCTCCTCCCATACAATCCAGATAAACGAACGTGAATCAATTTAGAACAACGAACAAAATGGTCTAATGTTCGAAACAATACCCAGTAAAACCCTAGTCGATAAACTAGGGTTTATAAAACATGAAAAACCAAGTAGCTAACCCATAAACAAATCGAAATCAGTAGCAGTAATAGGCAATTAAGAACAAAAGCTGAAGAACCCTAAAGAAAAGATCGATCGCAGAAACCCTAAAAAACAATCGACTAGCACCCTAACCTGATAACAAACGTGTTAAAGAATCAAGATAGAACCCAAGAGTAGAATCAAGATTAGTAGAACAGGTATGTGATGTGATTACAGGTGCTGGAAACGATCAGAATGATTAGGGTGAAGAGATCGCCATGGGGTCGGTTTTAGGGTTTGGGAGTATATTTTCCCGATTCTTCGTTACTTTAGTCATGTTTTTCCCATGCTCGAATCTTTCACTTCACATCAATCCCCCATGAAAGAAATACAAAAAAAACCGCCCTTTTTCACGAAAAATCAACACTTTTAAAATTCTTTCTCCACACTCTTTCACTTTTACCCTCAATATTAGATTCTGCCTCACACTTTTTTCCACTCTTTATATTCCGAATCAAAAGCCGAGCTTCGCAAATGAATACATTAGGCTCAAGTTAGCTAGTACTACTATTAACTAAACTAAACAACCAACTAAAGCTCATTAGATACTTTTCTAATAAGCACAGGCGATAAAAATGAATTAAGGGGTATTTAGATTAGCTTATTTTTGGGCCACCGAGCTTTTTGAAAATGGAAAACTCATAAGCTCATTTTACGACTTATTTTTCAAAAGGCCCAACTTTTCGGCTTATTTAGATACTGGGCTTATATAAGTTTATTATATAAGTCCCAAAATAAGCCGAAAAACTGGTGCTTTTGAAAAATAAGCCGAAATCAAATCAGCTAGTAAACTCACTTATATAAGCTTAAACAAACACCCCCTAAGATCAGTTGATATTAAGGGGGTGTTTGGAATAGCTTATTTTTTGGGCTTACGTGCTTCTTCGAAAGTGGAAAAACTCATAAGCTCATTTTTTTCGACTTATCACCTTAACCTTATGGACTTATCTAAGTCCATAAGCTCAACTTCATAATCTCATAAGCCGGAATAAGCCGAAAAACGGGTGCTTTTGAAAAATTTGGAAATAGTATATTTTCAGCTGGGCTTATATAAGTTTATTATATAAGTCCCAAAATAAGCCCAAAAACGGGCTTTAGAAAAATAAGCCGAAATCAAATGAGTTATGAGCACGTAAACTCACTTATAAGCTTAAACAAACACCCCCTAAGATCAGTTGATATTAAGGGGGTGTTTGGAATAGCTTATTTTTGGGCTTCTACGCTTCGAAAATGGAAAACTCATAAGCTCATTTTTTCGACTTATCACCTTAACCTTATGGACTTATCTAAGTCCATAAGCTCAACTTCATAATCTCATAAGCCCGAAAAAAAACAAGCTTAAGAGCTTTTCCAAATTCAAATAAGCCCATAAGCCCAAAAAATAAGCTAATCCAAACACCCCCTTAATATCAACTGATCTTAGGGGGTGTTTGTTTAAGCTTATATAAGTGAGTTTACAAGCTGATTTGGTTTCGGCTTATTTTTCAAAAGGCCCAACTTTTCGGCTTATTTTTCAGCTGGGCTTATATAAGTTTATTATATAAGTCCCAAAATAAGCCGAAAAACTGGGGCTTTTGAAAAATAAGCGGAAATCAAATAAGCTCGTAAAACTCAAAGATGACAAGACATAGTCAAGAACATTTCCTTAGTTTGTTTACAATCAACACGGCTGACCATTCGCATCCAGAATTCATGCAGTCACCTAGTTGGATTCATTTTAATAGCGATCAATTGATCAAGTACACTAGTACAAAGCTTAATTGTTCATAATGATGAGAATTCTCGTACGACTTAATTAGATGGTGTCATCAACTTGAAAACAAGACGTCAAAAACAACTTCCTTAATTAGGTTCATCAACCTTGTTGGTTTTGTCACTGGGATCCTTAATTATAAACCTATCACCATTATCACTATGCAGAGTTTTTTTATTTTATTTTTTTTTGTCGCTTTCGTTTTCATTTTCTGATAACTAGCTCGATTGAAAGAGAAGTACAATACCATGATGGGAGTAGTGAATCCAACTCACGATTAGGCCGCTCGTAATCGCGATCCAACTAAGAATTGGTCGAGCATTTCAGCCGCGTCCCCTCCGATCCCCTGCGACCCTTGCGAACACGTCCCCTCCTGTTTTAGGTTGTTTTGGCTTGGTTGGGTTGTCCACCTGATCAAATGGAATGCAAAGGCTAGTGTGTGAGTTTTTGTGTGTGTGTGTGTGTGTGTTTGTCGTGACCAGGGTTGCCTTATTACAGGCATTTGGTCATGTATTTGGTCTTAAAGGGAGAAGCTGAGGTGGCCGGATCACAAGGTCGCCTATAAGGTCACCATTACTATTCGAAATCCGACTACAGGATATAGGTCATAAGATCTAACATCATATCGTTTTACATTTTTCTTGTCATATGCTAATCCGACCAACAAGGTGCAAAAAATAGCCAACGGGAAGGGAAAAAAGCGATGGAACAAAAAATCAAACCAACCTAAATTAGTTTTATTTTTATTGAATCAATGTGATCGCAAACTGGACCGTGAACCAATATGGGTATATCTCATAAGCATATTTCAAGCTGAAAATTTTATAAAAACAACGAGTGTTGTACCACTCTTGATCTCCACCAACAAACCAAACAATATTAAGACTTCCACATTAGATCTATGAATACAAATGACCGTCGGTCACATACCTGTTGTGATTGACCATATCGCCTCTCATGGTAGGCTATTTTGTAGTTGAGTTTAAAGATGAAGGGTCACATGTACTCTAGGATTGAGACCTTATAGAAGGTATAAACCTTACAAAAGAATCTGTTCATCAGACATATAACATAGGATGCAACCTGGAACTAAATTTTCCATTAAATCAGACGTACTAGTCTACAACAGAAAAAAGAAAGAGATGTGGGATTTAACTAGATTGAGATGCTAAAGAGGCAGGAGACAAAGACCAAAATTTCAACAGGAAAGCCTGTTGGTATCCAACCGACAGACTAATAAAACAAAAGAAATAAATAAAGAATGAGTTAGTTAGCTAAAACAACATATACACAAATAAAACCGTTTAACTAACTCTATAATCTTCATGCAGGAAGCTCGTAAGGGTTCCATTTAGTACCTTTTGGATGTCACCCAGTTTTCAACCTGCTCACGCAAAGGACCTTGTGTATCTTCACTGCCGACTCTTTAGCCCCATTCGTGGAATTCTAAGGCTGGTCCCATCGCGACTGGGACGACTGGGACAACTGCGCCACGCCGCCTTTCTCTCTCCAATGACTGGGACAACCGGATGCCCCAATGTCGACGACCCAAGGAATTTTTATTTATTTATTTTTTTTTTAATTCAACCAGGATGCCCCAGTATAATGTACACAAAGCCTAATCCTTAAGAAAAAAAACCTCTCTAAAGTTGTGTGTCGACATATATGTGTAACAGGGGTGGTTATGGGATATAAAGATATTATATATAATGTGTTGTGAGTGTGATTTAACAGGTGGATGAATATTTGCTTTGTTTCACATCGGTCGTATACCCGCTCGATATCCAAAAATACCACACACAACCGATGTTGCGACCCAAGTGCCACAATGGTGACAACCGAATTCAAGATCGGTCGAGGGTGTATATTTTTGATGCCCAACCGATGTGCCAACCTCCCACTGCGACAAGCCTAAGAAAATCTTGAACGTCATTTAATACCTGCCAGAGCGAGATAAAATCAATTGTTTATATATAAAGTAGAGGTGGTGAAGTTAGGTGATGGGTCACAATGGGTGTTTGTTTAGTAATACACTTTGAAGACTGAACAGCTTTCAAACCGTTTGACCCATTAGAGATAAATGAATATAAGTGAACGGGCTGAAATTGCCACATCTAAAAGGAAGTGACAAATTTGAGAAGAAATGCTGAATGTCTTACTGTATGATTCTTAATTATGTCCTCGTAGTAAAGGATGATATGTCTAGTGGCATTGAAGTATTCCAGTGCTTGTTTAACCATGTTGTCAGCTTGTTGCAGCTCGGTATCAGTAATGTTGTATTAATTGAGGGCTTGTAACTTGCTAGAATCTTAGCCTGTCATTATATCAGATACTTTAGTAAGATGAAATCAACGAATGCATGCATACACCATAAAAGACACACACAAACCTCGTCGGGGGAGTGCACGTGGGATTTATGCTTGCCATTTAGTGGTTTAGCACTTTGGTCGTAAGCATTAGCAAGTATTGATATTCTTCTACGAAGAAGATTTCTTCTAAAAAGGAAGATCATTGAAACTCCCTTCGTACTGAAGTAGTCTACTATTGCTTCATGATTCTGCATCAGACCCTGAATAAAATCAAAGAAGTCAAGCACGCAAGCAAGCCTTACATTCTGGACATGACAGGATATGTATATAGGTGATAGAGGTCATAAATTATTCCAGTCATACCCATGCCTAAAAGTGACGTCACATATGATGACATTTATCGACCAAACAAGCACAAACAGGTCATGTATAATGTACTTAAACTCTTATTATCTTCAGATACACAGTATTAACATAGATTATTCTTAGTTCCTTCCGAGTGAAGGATATGAGACCAGAACTCCCGAAAGATTCTTATATATTATGCTCGTTAAAAGCTCATCAGCCACAATGGGCGATCCAAGTATATAACACCACAGGTTATGTAAATGCAGTTCACATGGAAAGGTTCCTGCATTGTGGCAATTTCTATCGACTGAAAATTGGAAATGTAACTGCAATGTGACTTAGCATAAATATTCATTTAACTCGTGTTGCATACAAGGAAGACCTACACAAAACAAATTATCAAACGGAAAGACAATGATTACAATACATTCTATAGATTGGTTTGTATTATGCAGACGCAGTGGCTTCACGGTGTATAGCTAAAGAGAATGGAAATACTAAATACTCAAGTTATATCTTTGCTTATGCCAAGTTTTCCATTTGATCGATATATTTATTCAAGGAATTCAATATTTATAAAAAACTTATCCGGGCACACTACATATGAGAATAAAGTAGTTCAGATGCAAAAAGCTATTAAGGTATGGCTATGGTGTGCACCTGATTAAGCATCCACTTTAATCCCATCGCAGCTGTGCACTCATTCTTGGATGCACTTGTCAGCCAATCAAGATTGTAAATTCTGTCCAGAGTATCCACGATTGTTGACATGTTGCTTCTCCGTGGTTTAACTGAGAAAATCTCTCCATTGGAGCTTACATTCATATGGCTATTTAATAACGTTTCAAACCATCCACTTCCAGATCTTTGTGTTGACGCAATAACAAAGTATCTAACTGGATTGCATGAACACTCAGCCCTAGTTATACCCAAACGCAAAACATATCAGCAATTCGAGTTGCTAAAATGAGGACAACGAAATTTGAACCATAAGAAGGAAAGCATACCGACTAAACGTTGTAGGCTTGGGGAAATGCACATCTGCCTCTCCCAACTTTCAAAGTTGGGCTGGCATAAGGCCGCTCAACTACTCTAATATCAACGAAACCAGCCTTGGTGAAGCTGCTAATTTGCTTTAGACCAATTGAACACATGAAAATCCCACATACCATAACAAAGGCCACCACACTTATTCTCAATACTAATGAACTTTTACGGAGGTCTAACGATTAACATATCCTGTAATTCAAAAGCGTGCAGAAGTCAGACAAAGAAAACATCACTCAAATTACAACACGCCCTCTGTCCCAGAAAAGGGAAATGATACACCTACATTTAGGTTAGAACTGAATGACTGAACGCGTAATCCACTTATTAGTCTCGTTAAAAGATCAATAGAGCTAGAAGTTTCCCTCTTTACTACATGTGTGTTTATGAACCAACTCGACACCATTGGGTGTTTTTTAGCTTATTTTTGGGCTTATGAGCTTAATTTGTTTGGTCTATAATTCATAAGCCCCTTTTTTTTGGCATTCTCTTTGACTCATGAGCTTGCCACTCTGACCTAAAACTAGAAAATAAGCCGAAAAAACAGGCTTATGAAAAATAAGTTGTTTTAACGTGCTTAAACAAACACCCACTTACAATAACTTTACAACCTTTTTTTCTAATTCGTAGAACAGATTCCATATTCATCGAAACCAAAACATGAAAAAACAGAAACCAGTAAAAATATGAACCAAGTAGAATAGTATGTATACCTTAATGAAGAAGAAAAAAGCATCACCCATTACTTAACGAGCATATTCAAAAAACGCAAACAAAAGAGAACTCATCAGCTAGCTCTCAGATAGTAGTTATTCGCCTTTTCCCGATTCTTCGTTACTTTAGTCATGTTTTTCCCATGCTCGAATCTTTCACTTCACATCAATCCCCCATGAAAGAAATACAAAAAAAACCGCCCTTTTTCACGAAAAATCAACACTTTTTAAAATTCTTTCTCCACACTCTTTCACTTTTACCCTCAATATTAGATTCTGCTCCTCACACTTTTTTCCACTCTTTTATATTCCCGAATCAAAAGCCGAGCTTCTGCAAATGAATACATTAGGCTCAAGTTAGCTAGTACTACTATTAACTAAACTAAACAACCAACTAAAGCTCATTAGATACTTTTTCTAATAAGCACGGGCGATAAAAATGAATTAAGGGGGTATTTAGATTAGCTTATTTTTTGGGCTACCGAGCTTTTTCGAAAATGGAAAAACTCATAAGCTCATTTTTTACGACTTATTTTTCAAAAGCCCCAACTTTTCGGCTTATTTAGATACTGGGCTTATATAAGTTTATTATATAAGTCCCAAAATAAGCGAAAACTGGTGCTTTGAAAATAAGCCGAAATCAAATCACTAGTAAACTCACTTATATTAAACAAACACCCCTAAGATCAGTTGATATTAAGGGGTGTTTGGAATCTTATTTTTGAGCTTACGTGCTTCTTGAAAGTGGAAAAACTCATAAGCTCATTTTTTCGACTTATCACCTTAACCTTATGGACTTATCTAAGTCCATAAGCTCAACTTCATAATCTCATAAGCGGAATAAGCCGAAAAGCAGGTGCTTTTGAAAAATTTGGAAATAGTATATTTTCAGCTGGGCTTATATAAGTTTATTATATAAGTCCCAAAATAAGCCAAAAGCGGACTTTAGAAAATAAGCCGAAATCAAATGAGTTATGAGCACGTAAACTCACTTATAAGCAATGAATAACCCTTAAGATCGGGTTGATATTAAGGGGTGTTTGGAATAACTTATTTTTTGAGCTTCTGGCGCTTGAAAATGGAAAACTCATAAGCTCATTTTTTTCGACTTATCACCTTAACCTTATGGACTTATCTAAGTCCATAAGCTCAACTTCATAATCTCATAAGCCCGGAAAAAAACAAGCTTAAGAGCTTTTCCAAATTCAAATAAGCCCATAAGCCCAAAAAATAAGCTAATCCAAACACCCCCTTAATATCAACTGATCTTAGGGGGTGTTTGTTTAAGCTTATATAAGTGAGTTTACAAGCTGATTTGGTTTCGGCTTATTTTTCAAAAGGCCCAACTTTTCGGCTTATTTTCAGCCGGGCTTATATAAGTTTATTATATAAGTCCCAAAATAAGTCAAAAGCTGGGGCTTTGAAAATAATGAAATCAAATAAGCTCGTAAAACTCAAAGATGACAAGACATAGTCAAGAACATTTCCTTAGTTTGTTTACAATCAACACGGCTGACCATTCGCATCCAGAATTCATGCAGTCACCTAGTTGGATTCATTTTAATAGCGATCAATTGATCAAGTACACTAGTACAAAGCTTAATTGTTCATAATGATGAGAATTCTCGTACGACTTAATTAGATGGTGTCATCAACTTGAAAACAAGGCGTCAAAACAACTTCCTTAATTAGGTTCATCAACCTTGTTGGTTTTGTCACTGGGATCCTTAATTATAAACCTATCACCATTATCACTATGCGAGTTTTTTATTTTATTTTTTTTGTCGCTTTCGTTTCATTTTCTGATAACTAGCTCGATTGAGAGAAGTACAATACCATGATGGGAGTAGTGAATCCAACTCACGATTAGGCGCTCGTAATCGCGATCCAACTAAGAATTGGTCGAGCATTTCAGCCGCGTCCCCTCCGATCCCCTGCGACCCTTGCGAACACGTCCCCTCCTGTTTTAGGTTGTTTTGGCTTGGTTGGGTTGTCCACCTGATCAAATGGAATGCAAAGGCTAGTGTGTGAGTTTTGTGTGTGTGTGTGTGTGTGTTTTGTCGTGACCGGGTTGCCTTATTACATGCATTTGGTCATGTATTTGGTCTTAAAGGGAGAAGCCGAGGTGGCGGATCACAAGGTCGCCTATAAGGTCACCATTACTATTCGAAATCCGACTACAGGATATAGGTCATAAGATCTAACATCATATCGTTTTACATTTTTCTTGTCATATGCTAATCCGACCAACAAGGTGCAAAAAATAGCCAACGGGAAGGGAAAAAAACGATGGAACAAAAAATCAAACCAACCTAAATTAGTTTTATTTTTTATTGAATCAATGTGATCGCAAACTGGACCGTGAACCAATATGGGTATATCTCATAAGCATATTTCAAGCTGAAAATTTTATAAAAACAACGAGTGTTGTACCACTCTTCAGTCTCCACCAACAAACCAAACAATATTAAGACTTCCACATTAGATCTATGAATACAAATGACCGTCGGTCACATACCTGTTGTGATTGACCATATGCGCCTCTCATGGTAGGCTATTTTGTAGTTGAGTTTAAAGATGAAGGGTCACATGTACTCTAGGATTGAGACCTTATAGAAGGTATAAACCTTACAAAAAGAATCTGTTCATCAGACATATAACATAGGATGCAACCTGGAACTAAATTTTCCATTAAATCAGACGTACTAGTCTACAACAGAAAAAAAGAAAGAGATGTGGGATTTAACTAGATTGAGATGCTAAAGAGGCAGGAGACAAAGACCAAAATTTCAACAGGAAAGCCTGTTGGTATCCAACCGACAGACGAATAAAACAAAAGAAATAAATAAAGAATGAGTTAGTTAGCTAAAACAACATATACACAAATAAAACCGTTTAACTAACTCTATAATCTTCATGCAGGAAGCTCTCGTAAGGGGTTCCATTTAGTACCTTTTGGATGTCACCCCAGTTTTCAACCTGCTCACGCAAAGGACCTTTGTGTATCTTCACCTGCCGACTCTTTAGCCCCATTCGTGGGATCCTAAGAAAATCTTGAACGTCATTTAATACCTGCAAGAGCGAGATAAGATCAATTGTTTATATATAAAGTAGAGGTGGTGAAGTTAGGTGGTGGGTCACAATGGGTGTTTGTTTAGTAATACACTTGGAAGTTTGGACAGCTTTCAACCCGTTCGACCCATTAGAGATAAATGAATAACCCAAATCAGCCTATTATAAGTGAACGTGCTGAAATTGCCACCTCTAAAAGGAAGTGACAAATTTGAGAAGAAATGTTGAATGTCTTACTGTATGATTCTTAATTATGTCCTCGTAGTAAAGGATTATATGTCTAGTGGTATTGAAGTATTCCAGTGCTTGTTTAGCCATGTTGTCGGCTTGTTGCAGCTCGGGTATCAGTAATGTTGTATTAATTGAGGGCTTGTAACTTGCTAGAATCTTAGCCTGACATTATATCAGATATTTTAGTAGGATGAAATCAACGAATGCATGCATACACCATAAAAGACACACACAAACCTCGTCGGGGGAGTGCACGTGGGATTTATGCTTGCCATTAAGTGGCTTAGCACTTTGGTCGTAAGCATTAGCAAGTATTGATATTCTTCTACGAAGAAGATTTATTCTGAAAAGGAAAATCGTTGAAACTCCCTTCGTGTTGAATTAGTCTACTATTGCTTCATGATTCTGCATCAAACCCTGAATAAAATCAAAGAAGTCAAGCACGCAAGAAAGCCTTACATTCCGGACATGACAGGATATGTATATAGGTGATAGAGGTCATAAATTATTCCAGTCATACCCAAGCCTAAAGGTGACGTCACATATGATGACATTTATCGACCAAACAAGCACATACAGGTCATGTATAATGTACTTAAACTCTTATTATCTTCAGATACACAGTATTAACATTGGGCATTTGTGACCACTATAGCTGTCTATCCAAGTTGGGCATTTGTGACCCATACAAAATGCCAACTTGGGGGGATAAAGGAAGATGTGCCAATACTGCTATGCCAAACACCCCTTCAAGTTCAGCACAAGAAGAAAGTCCAAGCACATCCCAAGTTGAGAGCATTCAAAGACTTGCAACTCCACCAAAGATGAAGTTACTAGTTGATAGATGTCTTGTATAGTGTAATAAAATGTAGCCATTAGCTTTAGCTTGTTCAGTCTTGATTAGCTTAGCTTAGTCATAGCGTAGCAATGTAACAGTGTAGTCTATAAATAGCCATGTACTCCTCATAATTCAGTAATGAAATACATTCACTTTTTCCATTATCTCTGTTTTCTCTGTTTCTCAACACACAATCACAAAATTGATCATATATCAATCAAGGCAGTGTCATTGGACAAACTATTGTACCCACCAAATTAGAACAATGAGCGATTACCGCCAGATTAATTGCCTTGTCCATAAAAAAGTAATCCTGTAAAATTTATTGCCTTTTTATGCAAGTTTCAGTTTCGATGCATGCAATTTTCAGTTTACTATTAACAAGACAATGAATTATATATCAACGAATATGATTCTCGACCAGTTTTCAAATTCATTTGAGACATAATCATATCAACAATCCAACACGTAAGTTAATCATGTTAACATTTAGGTTAATCAATAAGCATATCAACACGTTTTATATCCATAATCCGTATATAAACAATTTCCGTGACTATATATAACTCGATTAAATAAAGACATATGATTTAATCACAAACCGTTAAATGATACATATTATATCACTTGTTAAAACCCACGCTACAACATTCACCGGCTACCCGCGACATATGGGGATTCCCAGTGACATGTCATTGGGAAAATATCAATCGACATGTCATTTGGGAATCTAAGGGGAAGTCTCGTAAGGATTGTATCCCCGGCGACAATCCCGGCGACGACGTGGGTCCCACTCAAATTTAAGTCAAAGCGGTGCCAGCATGGCACATTATCAGCGACATGTCGCTGGGAATAATCGATTAAGCAAAATGATTAAGACACTAATTATATTGATTAAGTATCCGGCGACATGTCGACATTGGGGATACTATGGTTACTGTTGACAAGTCAGCGAGTTAGCCTACTATCCCGGCGACATGTCGCTGGGAAACTTGGTTTCTCGTTGACTTGTCAGCGTTTAGCGTGTGTTATCCCGGCGACATGTCGCCGAAAATCTGCATTTTTTTAATGCGACTGCGGTCTGACGATTTCAGTTTTTCGGAATTTTCGGAAAAATCTAAATAAACCTGTACCAAAACACTGTATAGACTCGCCACAACTTGTACCAAAACACAAATACCATATAACGGATCAACGCAATACAAATAGATCACAACTTTTACATAAACACGACTCAAAAGTCAATATGTGCATTGATAGATAGGAAACAAGTGTTTAAATGGCGCCAAGATGAACCTAATAATATATAACACAACTACCTAAAGTACCAATGTAGCATACTAATAATATATAACACAACTAGCTAAAGCTAGTACCAATGTAACATACTAATAATATATACACAACTACCTCTCGCGTTGTTATCCTCATCACCGCCATTCTCCTCGTCATCCACACCCACCACTCCCGCTAGCACCACCGAGTCATACTCCTGAACATATCCGCGTGTCTGTTGTCGCTCGAGGAGACTCATCATAAAGCTTACATCTTTGGTGACTTTCTCGTGAGGCGGGCATACTTGCACTGGATGTGGCCCGTGATGTGTCTGCGACCCACAGGGAATATGCCACGAAGCTTACCCCTCTTGCCAGCGCATTGATTTGATCCTCCGTGTATTCACCCGTGGCCTCAAGCTTTTCATCTCGTCCTATGTAGTGACAAAAACACAAGATAGTAAATATATTAGTCGGGTTGCTACATTATTTCTCGATAATTCATTAAAGTGTGTTTTGAAACAAAACTTACATATATCCGGTCCTCATCGTTAAGGAATACCCCATCAACGGTATGTGTTCGCCAATAAGTGTCGATGGTGGCGGGTATTCATGAGTCTCGATGCTGCATCTGTACATACCACGCATATAAGATGAATAATTTTAAAAGCGACAAATCACAACACAGCGTATAATCGGATATATATATATATATATATATATATATATATATATATATATATATATATATATATATATATATATGTTTATTATATATATATATATGCATAAAATAATTATAATGTTTATTACCATATTATCTCGAAGCGAGTCGTGACGGGATCCCTGTCTAGATATGACCTTGCTCTTTTCTTGCGGTTAAGCCGATTTGTAGCGGCTCGAGAAATGTTCTTGGGATCATTCCAAAACTTAATGTACTCATCCCAATCACCATTGTAATTTCCTCGGGGCGTGCCCGCCTAATCGCCTCCGCATCGTAATCCCGGTGGTGGGGTCTACCTTCCAATGTTTGGCTTTGAAAGAAGCCTTGTTAGTATTGTAGGCTTTTGCGGTGCGAGTTTATGCCTTCGTAGATCTGGGGCCGGTAGGAGGAGTCGATGTGCGGCACGAGGTCAAATAGGGTCTGCAATCATATACAACAAAGCGAAAGAGAGTTAGAGATATAATTTATATATTTATTTAAATTTGTTTATTTATTTATATGATATAAATAAATAAGCGAATTTAGATAAATATACACAATTAAATAAATGAACACGATAATGAAATAAACATAAAAGGATAAGCGACCCCAATATACGAAATGATTCGCCTTCTTCTCCTTGGGACCTTGTCCCAAGAAGGGTAGTAAAGCAACACCTTCTAACGACCTCCCTATGTAGTTAGACCAATGCGCATGGGGCCGAGAGGTTTAAGGTTTGTTTGTCACCCGCCTCAAAGTGATCGACACGGGACCTTTTTCGTCTCGATTGCCTTCGTGAAAGGTTCGGGTCTTGTCGCTGGTATTCACACCCATTGCCTGCCGCCCAAATTGGGCTTTCGTTTACCTTTGCCGCAAAATCAAGTTAGTGATAAAAGTCATAAATATGTATCAAATTTATGCTTGTATTACAATACTCGGAAATTCTTACCTTTGTTAATGAAGCTTGCCCGACAACCGGTGGGTGCAGCGATGCGGAGAGACGATCCTCCCGCCACCGTCACCGCGTGGGACCGTGCAACATCTGTCGACATCTGTACAAGTACAATTAGCATAAGATATAGAAATTCATGAACAAAATAATATAAGCATGCACACATCCAATTATACGCATTCATATCCTAAATGAGACAAAACATTCAAATATATAAATTTTGCAAGTCCCAAACAAGCAGGGGACTTTCGAAATTAATTTCTAATAAATTAATTTCGGACGGGTTCTATAGGATGATTAATTTTAGGCGGGATTTTCCAAAATTAATCACTAAAATCCTAAAACAACTAATTATTATAAACTATAAACGGCTCATATCAACAAATAATAACTATAAACTAACAAAATAATATAAACGAGCACATGTCAACAAATAATAACTATAAACTATAAACTACATATCATTTCACTTTTTAACATACATACCATTATTTTAACATACATACCATTTCACTTTTTAATATACATACCATTTCACTTTTTAACATACATATCATTTCACTTTTTAACATACATACCATTATTTTAACATACATACCATTTCACTTTTTCACCAAATAATAACTATAAACTAACAAAATTTAAACAACTAATTATTATAATTATAAGCGAGCACATTTCAAGGCAATTGAACTAATAATAACTATAAACTAACAAAATTTAAACAATAAACATTCCCCATGAATGACATGTCACCGGGATACCAAAAGGAGAAAAAAAATTATTACATACCTTGTCTAGCCTCCTGTAAGCCTCTTGCCAAAAAAAAAAAAAAAAAAAAAAAAAAAAAAATTAACTTTCCAAGTTAACAACTTACAACAATAATAATGCAAAAATTATAACATACCTCGCTCTTGCTCCTCGTAACTCGCCAAAAAAAAAAAAAAAAAAAAACTTCACTTTTTTAACTAACAACAACTTACAACAATAATAATCTGCAAAAATCATAATATAATTAACTAATTTAGTTGAATAACATTTAAAATTTGTAAAACAAACCGTGTAACGTGTGGTGGTGGTGATGGTGGATGCGTTGGTGGTGATGGTGGATGCGGTGGTGGTGATGGTTGATGATTGTTGGTGAATCGGTGATGGTTTTTGCTGCAGAAATCGCCACAGGAAGGAGGAGGATAAGGTTTTTTTTTTTTTTTCGTTTTCTGCAGTGAAGAAGATATCCAGATCTACTTTATGATAAAGTTTTTTCCCCGGCGACAATCCCCGGCGACATGTCGCTGGGGAAAGGTATAGTTTTTGTCGTTTAGCGTAAAAGGCGCGATAACGAAAATTTTGGTGAGTACGTATCGGCGACATGTGGCGCGAAAACTATTAAATTTTTATAATCCCCGACATGTCGCCGGGAAAAATATTTTTTTTTTTTTTTTTTTTGGTTAAAATTTAATTACTTTATGTTGTTAACGACTTCAAAAGAATACGATTTTATCTTTTATTTTTATTATAATCCTAAATATTTTCCTTTCTTTTAATATAAACTCGGGAACAAAAGTTACCATTCGGCATCTTTATATTCTTATATGAGTTAGATTTACAATCTAGTAACGGGCTAGAGGAACAAGAACATATTACATCAAAATGTTGCATGCAATATTTAATTGGATCAAGCCAAGCGATGCATAGTTGAATGTGTTTTATAAATCTATGATTCACGAAGAATAATTATGGTTACACATTAGGCGTTCAACGAATGAGTCGGTATGTTATGGTTACACATTAGGCGTTCAACGGATGAGTCGGTATGTTATGGTTACACATTAGGCGTTCAGCGGATGAGTCCGTATGTTATGGTTACACATTAGGCGTTCAACGGATGAGTCGGTATGTTATGGTTACACATTAGGCGTTCAGCGGATGAGTCCGTATGTTAGGGTTACATTAGGCGTTCAACATCCGAGTCGGTATGTTATGGTTACACATTAGGCGTTCAGCGGATGAGTCGGTATGTTATGGTTACACATTAGGCGTTCAGCGGATGAGTCGGTATGTTATGGTTACATATTAGGCGTTCAGCGGATGAGTCCGTATGTTAGGGTTACATTAGGCGTTCAACATCCGAGTCGGTATGTTATGGTTACACATTAGGCGTTCAGCGGATGAGTCGGTATGTTATGGTTACATTAGGCGTTCAACGGATGAGTCGGTATGTTATGGTTACACATTAGGCGTTCAAGCGGATGAGTCCGTATGTTAGGGTTACACATTAGGCGTTCAACATCCGGTCGGTATGTTATGGTTACACATTAGGCGTTCAGCGGATGAGTCGGTATGTTATGGTTACACATTAGGCGTTCAGCGGATGAGTCCGTATGTTGGGTTACACATTAGGCGTTCCATATCCGAGTCGGTATGTTATGGTTACACATTAGGCGTTCAGCGGATGAGTCGGTATGTTATGGTTACACATTAGACGTTCAACGGATAAGTCGTTATGTTATGGTATACTTATTATTATTATTATTATTATTATTATTATTATTCTTATTATTATTATTATTATTATTATTATTACCTTTACTATTATTATTAATAAAGTCAAACGAAGTCAAACTGTATCCCCGGCGACATGTCGCTGGGGAAAATTGAAAAACAAAATTTTAAAGTAATGAAATTAACACTAATTACATATTTTAAATAATTAAAGGATTCCCCGGCGACATGTCGCTGGGGAAACGTTCAAAATAAAATTTTAAAGTAATAAAATTAACACTAATTACATATTTTAAATAATCAAATGAATCCCGGGCGACATGTCGCTGGGGAAAGATAAGCGGAAAAGTTCATACGTTGCCGATGAAATTTTCGGTCAAAATATCAACCGTATCCCGACATGTCGCGAAAAACTCTCCATAATTTAGCTGACTTTTCTACGAGACTTCGTGCCACGTAGGATCTATTTTTGTCGTTTAGTGATGATTCCCCAACGACACTTGTCGCCGGGGAAAACAGCGATGGGGAAACTGGTAAATGTGGTAGTGACGTGTCATGCAATTTATATCTATATGCATCATAATCCAATATTGATAAAAATTAAGGAGTAAAAGAGATTGTGTACTGTAAGTGTGGTTGATATTATGCATCATAAATCCCACCATTATGAAATACTAGTTGGATCCGTGCATGATGACGATAAATATATTTATATAATAAATATAGTAAATGAATTGCTAACCCAACTCTCCTCGCAATTCCTTACCCGCTTAGTGAATTCATTTCACAACATCCAAATGTATATGTGTTAGTTATATGTGTTTGTTTGGGTTTTCCGTATCTTTCCCGTGACATCATTATTCCCGCATATAAAAAGACATTCACAATCTCAGTCAAACAATTTCTCAAAAGTAAATGATTTTGATAAATAAAGTTTGTATTGATTGAAATAAAGGTTAAAGTTATAAAAATTTAAATCAAAATAAAATAAACCTACTAAAAATGTAAAACTAAAACCCATAAAATATATCCAAATGGATGTTGAATTAAAGAGCACAAAATTTTAAAAATATGGTGAAATTAGATTATAAAAAATTAAACGAATTAAAAGATATTTAAATTTAAAAATAAAGGTGATTAATTAGTTAAGTGACGTATGTCACCCCCTTATTGGAGCTCTTTATTTTAGTTTGTTAGAGCTCATCTCTTTGTTATTATTTAGTTAGAGAAGTGACACATGTCATTTCGATGATTAAACTCATATCTTAATTTTTTGTGGAGCCCAACTTAAATCTTTTATATAATACAGAGTAGTATAGATACCTCGCATGTAATAACAGTTATGCGTTATTTATGCAAATGATCGATTCAATATCACCTTTTATCGTGTAACACCCCAAAAATACCCTTGTTGTGAGGCGTTCCGTGAATTTTAAGTGCCACATGCCAAAATTACATAATAGGCCTCTCAAATGCATAAACCATTACAATGCGAATGTTTTAGATAAATATTAAAGAAAAATAAATCCAAGTATTTCAATCTACATATATATTCAGATGACTCATATCTACAACATAAACTATGATGGACTACCATGAAAATATTTTAGACACTAAACAACTATAGATACGCCATGCTATCCTTTTAAAGATGTATTGTTAATATGTAAACCCTTTAGACTAGTTTGCTAAATAAAACTAAAAGAAAAAGACCAAAATGTACAATATATAAACTAATGAGCCCAAATGCAAATGACCTAAACTTATCATCTTCCCCACTCACGTCCCATGATACCCTTGCCGCCCTGTTTAAACCTCCATTAGGAAATTACTAATTACCAATTGATTTTCATCTATTTATTTGTAAAAACTGTGGGAAACGGTGTACACTTTTATTTATAAAAATCAGATTATAATAACAATAAACAAATTAACGAAATAAATAATGAGACATAATGGAGTAGAAGCGGAAAGCAGACTCTATAACGATATATATAAAAGAAAGCGATTAAGGTCATGGAGCGAGGCTCGTGTATAACACGATTCCCTTAAAAGATTCACCTTACATTTCCCAGTACAACGTTCAAAGTCATTATCTGACCGGACTAGATTTACTTGCACGAAAGATTACGAGAAGTTTGCGTGTTTCGATCGAAGAGATCTTTGGAATTCGTCTGCATGATGAGTTGTGTTTTACGTGTATCAAAACCGAATGAGAGGTGTTTAATTTATAGGCTAAACCTATCTTGGTCACCAAGAAAAGATATCGCCAAACTATACGGATACGCAAATCTGTTAAGTATTAAACATGATTTCAATATCTTCCATTTATTTAAACCGATTTTGTCTAACTTGTTTACAAAGTTCAAATCGGTTCAAAATAAATGGACACAAAATGTGAAATATATGACAACGAAATATGCGACAAAAGATACGCGGTATGCGAGGTTTGAGCTGCATTCGTGTCTGTAGGTCGTCAGCGGGCTTGCATGAGTTGAAGCTTGAACCCATTTGGCCCAGAAATCGAAATCTGCACCACTGGGCAGCGTAGGTGTTGAATAAAACCAACAAATTATTTTAAAGGTCCATATCATGATTTCTATATAAACACACTCCACTTCCTTTTCTAGTCGATGTGGGATGTGTTTATTTTCAAATTTGTGTTTCACGTGCCCCACTTTGAGACACGATATCTCATTCATATTAACTCCATTTTGGACATACTTTAGCTCGTTTTGAAGCTCTCGTCAAAAATAAACTATGATGGACTACCATGAAAATATTTTAGACACTAAACAATATAGATCGCCATGCTATCCTTTTAAAGATGTATACGACTATAAAATGTTTCTCAAACAAGGGTTAAAGTTGTTAATATGTAAACCATTTAGACTAGTTTGCTAAATAAAACTAAAAGAAAAAGACCAAAATGTACAATATATAAACTAATGAGCCCAAATGCAAATGACCTAAACTTATCAACTTCCCCACTCCGTCCCATGATACCTTGCCATACTGTTTAAACCTCCATTACGAAATTACTAATTACCAATTGATTTTCATCTATTTATTTGTAAAACCATTTACTTTTATGTTTTTGAACACACTGTTATCAAGTTTATGCTAGAACCCGAATAAAGTCAGCCTACAAGTTTAAAATCATGGTGCCCTAAAAAATGAAGGCCCTGTTCCATCGCTCACCCCGCACATGCGAAATCCGGTCTTAACGTAGCGGAAGGTATCGTCACTGGAGTGCTACATCATAATACAAAGATCAAGTTATAGAGAATGACCTTTAAATGAGACTTCATGAATGCTAAACCATGCCAAAATCAAGTACCAGAGAAATACATGCTAAAAAAGTCAACATATTGTTATTGAGATAATAGGTTTAAAAGTAAATGGAATTAATGAACCACAAGATTTTGTAAGGTGTGAGCAATGTAACCCAATGGCACGAAATAAAGTATTATACAGTCTAAGCTCATGACACCGAAATGTTAACGTAGTAATGAATGCCCGAATACAAGTGTATAACCCGCACTGTGACTTACTCATAATATCGTCCGTCCGACTTGTACTAATGGTCGGTGGAGCTTATCCTACTATGGACGGGGTGTCAACCCCAATAGATCTATTCATAGCATTTACGCTTACTCACAAAAAGAGTAACTAACGGTTCATGATAATGGGCGTAGTAATAGTAATTGGGTTATCGGGACTTAGACCCGGTATGCAACGATAATTTTGTACTTGCGTTCAATCGTAAAAATAAGCATGTATTCTTACCCCACGTAATCAAAGATTTAAGGAGTGCGTTTGGTTTGTCGCTATGAATCATAATGGGTATGCGTGTTGGTATAGAGTGGAATGATAATGGAGGGTATAGAAACCACCCACACACATAGTATATGAGAAACTTTCACATTTGGGTATCCTCATTCCATTGTGGTGGGCCCCATAACCAACCAAACAACATTAATGACTTTCAAAATCATAGACCCCTACCCATACACCCCAACCAAGCGGGGCCTAAAAAAAATAAGGGGCTATGAACTCGCTTTATGCGATCGTAATCCGGAAAAGTATGTCAAAGCATAGAAGGTAACGGCTCCGACACGCGACCTAAGTGAGTATGGTCTGACTTAGTATACACTATATAGAATGCAATAAGTGTAAAAGTGTTTCCTAGATTTCGTATCACCATGACATGTTTGTGCTTTAGTTATATAAGTAAAAATACATTTTTCGTCAAGTTATGTATTTTTTATTTATTATTTTTTTTATAAGTTTTCGTCATTTTAAAAAACGTTCCAGTGTTTGCCAGTTTAAGTGGTTTCGTAGTAAAGATAGTCTCGTTTTATTCTAAGTATTTAAAATAAACTCTTTTAGAGTTTACAAAAGTATTCGTCTTTTTGTCGGGTTTTCGTCCTTTTGTCGGGTTTGAAAATAATAACCATTTTATTGGTCATAATAGTCTAGTCTCGTCTCTTGATGGGTTTATAAAATATACCTTTTACATCGAAATAAGCCAAAGCAGTCATGGATTGAACTTTTCACACATTTTCTGTTTGTAAACCTTTACGTAAATGCATGCACAACAGTTTTTTTTTGTTCTATTGTTGGGCATACTAATACTTAGAAAAATATCATATACTATAATTAATTATGACTAGTTTTGAAAGTTTTTATATAGCAAGGTTGAATAGAAAACATGGACTAATTTTTGAAAATAGTAAATTATAGTAAGGACTAGCCATGCATGCGTTTAAGAACATTAGAAGTATAGATTTAAATAACAAAGCAACTTGTGTTTACGTTTCAGAATTGAGCGAAGACTATATTTCTTTTATAAACATATTTTCCTTTGGTTAAGATTTTACAAGTGTAACATTTTGGACAATGACTGATCTTACTATCCTTTTTTATGCAAAGCCCGTTATGATCAAATGAACTGTTTAATGATTGAAACCCGATTTTTCATTCTAATAATGATGGTTATCTTATATAGACTAAGTTTTAGTTTAGCTAATTACTTGAACGTTCTTATGTGAGTGAACACAAGCAACCAATTTTCTTATAGTAGTCTCCTATATCCAATGAAGCAACATTTTCATGACGAGAATATTTATTTTGAGATGAAATAGGCTATACTATCGTGATCCAAATCAAAGCGTGAATGTGATTCAAGATTTACCTCCTAGTCAAGCGAGGATAGACCAAGACTGATATCGAACACGAGTATGAAAGCTATGATAAAAATGGATTCGATCGAACGCAACTTGGAATGAACTCGAACTTCAGCGAACACAAACCGACCGAAACAACTCGAGCAGTTTCCAACTTGAACAACCTCGGTGTTAACCATACCCAAACTTAGATTTTTATGAACACTTTATATGTTTAGGATTGAGGGTTCGATTGTATGATGAAACAAGGAGGACAAATTGAAGAGTCTTGGTTATTGGCTGTGTTAAGAAAGAGCGAGTAGGACAATTTTTTTTTTTTTTTTTTTTTTTTTTTTTTTTTTTTTGTGAATGCAACCAGTGATTAAATATAATGGTTCAAGTTACACTACAAAATTTGTGACATTTACTTACTAAAACTTTTGCTTACTAAAATCTTTAAAAGTAATCAAATAAACCTTTTACCTACTGAAAATTATAAAAGTAACCGAATAAAAAAGTTTTACGTGTTATGGATAATTATGTGGATGTCCATATTGTTGGTTTAATGGACAAAATATAAATAGATGCGTGTTAGGATCGAACTCGAGACCACATGATTGCACACTTTACGTATGAGAATTAAAGTTAATAATTAAATATAAATGTTATATTTATTTATTAAATACTGAAATAATATATCGGACGTTATGTTAATTAAGTGTAATGGATTAACGATCGTAAAATGTTAATTGGAAGGATTGGATTGAAAAATAGAGATCGAGAAGGTTCTAGAATCCCATGGGGAGTTCAAACCGATCGGTTATGGGTTTTCAAACCCAATCCATATCTAACTTGGTCACCAAGTTATATTGGAAATAAATACAAGGCCTAGGGTCTTAGTTTTTCATCTCTTGTACTCATAATCTAAAACCTAAAACATTGTTTGTGTGTTTTTGATTATAACCGATCGTACAACCCTCCTTGGGTGTCGATATGATCTTCTTGTTTTTCCAAAATAAATTGTTTCGTGTTTTTAAAACTAGCATTGCATTAATTTGATTTAATGCGTGTGTACAAGAGGCGTTGGTACAATCACACTATTGATTGTATCTTGGATTGAATTACAAAGCGGTGAGGGTAGTTCACATAATCCTTATAAACTCTAATTAGGGTTCATCTCAATTGCTAGTTTTGTGGAATTGATTCTTGTTCACTAGAATAAAAAGGTCGCATACTTTATATTTATGTTAGTTAATTATTCATTATTCATTCTTATACGCTTCCGCATGTTTCTTTGATGTTTTATGTGTTTTATATATGATTGTCATAGTATATAATTCCAACGATGGCATCACGAGCTTGGTTTAATGAGTAATTAATTACTAAACACGTAAAAAGCGAATATTGTATGTTGTTTGATATGATTATTCTAGTGTTTTGGTTATGATTATGTAAACCCTAATTTTAGGAATTAGGGCTTTTGCCTAATTTGTTTTAAAATTTTTTTATGGATCGACCAAAATTTTTTTGGGTTGAAACCCTAATTTTTTTAGTCGATTATTTTAAAAATTGTTTTAGGATTTATTATAATTGTTATGTTATCAATATCGAAACCTAGAATTAATAAATTTGTTACGTGATAAATTCATGAATAAAGTGTTATGTGACATGAAATTGTATGCGATCTTGTGACAACGTGAATAAATTGTTATGTTAAATCCATGAAAACGTGCATGTTTGGCATGGATTATTGTCGATATATATTTAATTGTTAAGATTGGTTATGCGAAAATTAATTCTTAAGTTTTATACACATGTTTATTATTTTGATAAAATTTTGAATTGGGAATACCTCAATAATATTAATGAATCAATTATGTGCAATTTGGTATATTTTAATTATGGCTTACATAATCGATTAAATCGATGTATGTGGCTCACTTTCAATTGTGCAGTGAAAGCCCTATTTAATATATCGTTAATTAACCTAGACATTGATTATTAATAGGTTTTATCAAATAAATTGCATGTGGCTACTTTTACATGTATTAATTGTTAGTTATGTAGCATCTTTTAAGTTATTTATTTTTATTGTTTACTTGTTTGTTTATTATGTGTGGCAAGTTTAAGCAAAGGGTAATTTTGAATAGAAAAATAAATTGGACTAAACAATGGTGAAATTTGATTTATTTTGAAGAGTTAAATTTTCAAATGTGTGGAAAACTAGAAGGGGGTTGAATAGTTTTACCGATTTTAAGTTAGTTTCAAAACTTTAGATTCGTTAATATGTGAGATCTTATGGATGTAAAGTAAGTATAGATCTAATGATAAAGCAAGTAAATAAAGTAAAGTAAAGGGATAGAAATGACACAACCGATGTATAGTGGTTCGGCTACAAGGACACCTTCCTTGCCTACTCCACTCCCGAGTCACCTACTCGAGAGTTCAAGCACTATGTCAACAAACTCCTTCACTTGGCGGAGAAGCCTTCACAGCGTTGCTTACACCTTTTCCGGTACAAAGCTAGATACCGAGTCCGTAACACGGTGGACCAAACCAACACGACTATTACACAACAAATATGTGAAATATCAAATACAAGATCTTCGCTCATGTAAATCTTGCGGGTGACAAATCAATCAAGGACCCCTTGCTTGGATGACTTGTAGAATGCTCGTGATCTCGCCTTAGAGAATGACCTATATGAGGATCACAATAGAAAGAAGAAGAACAACTCTCTAGATCAAGTGATCTATATGTTAGAAGAGAATGAGAGTGTTTGAGAGATTTAGTAAGAAGAGGTGAGTTAGAATGAAGAAATGACTCTCTATTTATAGGCAAAATCTTCCCTTGTTCCCCGGATCCCACGGATCCCTCCCACAGGATCCGTCTAGTGTAATCCTAGGGATCCGTGGGACGCCCTCTTGCCCATGGGTTTTTGGTTATGGGTCATGGGTTATGGGTTGGTCCATGGGTTTTCTTTAGATTCAATGTATCTAAGTATACATTGTATCTAGCCAACAGGTATGGGTTATGATCCACGGGTTATGGTCCATGGGTTGTGGTTTTACCCATCCTAATAAACTATTACAACAAATACTTAATTACTACATTTTGTATTTAAATGGCTATATGTAAATGCTTTACAAAAATAACATGTATCCTTATAATTGTACTTAAGATAACATTATATTTGTTATCAACAAAACACAAAGAGATCGCAAAATATTAATAAACATTTTACGGTTTATTTGTATTAACAATCTCCCTCTTTTGTTGATGACAAAACATAATGTTATGATGAAAAACTTAAGAATAGATGTAAGTTTTGAAAGCCCCTAAGTTTTACTTCTTCTCCCCTTTTGTCGAAACAAAAGTTAACCTGGAAGAAATAAAGTGTGAAAAAATTAGTCCACGTGTCGCTAACTCCCCTCGACGGTAGCTCCCCTAGTTTGGGCGTCAAGTGAAGAAAATAAAAATCCTACAAAGAGAAAGGTTAGTAACATGCTTAAATAATCTTGTGATTGACGAGAATCAAGATTGGGAGCCAAGGTATGTAAACAAGGCCTTGTAATAAGACAACAAATTATAGTGGTATTTATGCCACCTACAAGCATGTAAAAATAAGAACAAGACTTGTTCTTGAAAATGACTTCAAAATAAAAAGTATTAAAATAGAAAATAGTAGTAATGATTCCTTCCATGCTTGCATAAGGTGATGGATGGAGGTTTGGATGAGTAATGGTATTGATGCGATCAAAGATGAGGTTGAGTATGAATCGCATTTCTTCCCTAACTTCTATTACAATTTCCCTAGTGGATTGGCAATGTTCACAATGTAGGTGATGTGGGTAATGAGTACGGAAATCTTCAGGGTTGTTTTGGTTTGTGAGTTGCGAAAGTTGTGGTGGAAAAATAGGAAAATACGGATCAAAGTCCGGAATGATTGGAAGTGCTAGTGGAAAAGAACCTAGATGTTCTTGTAGTTTAATGGGAGCTAAAGGTGGTGATGTTTCAAGATCATTGAATATTGTGTTTGGAGAAGTTGGAGGTGTCAGAAAGGCTAATTCTTTTTGCTTTGGTTGTTGAGATCTTGTTGGAGTCGTAAGGAGTTCCAAAAGAGTGATTTTAGTTGGTGAGTGAGTTGGTGATGAAGTTGGTGTACTCGTTGGTGATGAAGGAGGTGATATAATGGAAGCATCTTGTGGTGAGTTAGTTGATGGTGATGAGCCATATGATGATGGTTTTCTAAGCAACAAGATCGGATGTTGATCCGTGCGGATATCCTAGAATTTGATTTTGGTAATTTGGAAGGTGGAAGTAGAAAGGTTTGGGTTTCATGAAGATGATTGTTTGTACTAGGTGATTCATCTAAAGAGTTAGTGAATGACATGGTGTAGTGTGTTTGTGAAGATGAGATGGATTATGCAAGTATTTTGGGAGTTCTATATAGAAAAACAAAGCATTGTAATGAATGCTTGACCCAAAATGTGGATTAAAATCTAATGATTAGATATGATTTTAAGGCATGTGATCATGAGAACACAAGCATCAAAGAGCATACTCCAAAAAAAAATAAACCAAATGTGGATTTTTCATCCAAAGTGAGAAAAATAGAAGGTAAAAACGACACATCTCACGGATCCCACGGATCCTTCCTTGAGGATCCGTCCGGCATGAAGGCGGGATCCGTGGGTCAGTGATCGAGCACCACAAAATTTTCCTTTGGAAACATTTTTGCCTAGTGTGTGCCTATATGCAAACTATTTGGAGTTGCGGTTATCTCGACCCCTAAGAAGAAAAGAAAAATAAACTAGAAGTAGAAAAACATCCTATTGAGATAACCCGAAAACACATATTTAGTACTTGAGTCGTAATTTAGTGTTATCAATGCTCTAATTCATTGTTACTTAAATGAATGTACCGAAAATACATATGAGTTATGTATCTCCTTTAGCATTCATAAGACATGAGATGCAATGAAAACGGGTTTTACTTTGTATTAATAATGAAAAGAGATTTGTCCTAGGCGTGAGAAATTGCTTTTGTGAAATTGATACGGGAAGGAATCACCCTTTTAGAAAACATTTTGAAAAGAGGTTTCTTTGAAAATTTGTATGTAGTTATGTGTTTGCAACTTGTAAAAAATAAGAAAGCTATAAATGGAAAACTTATCTTGGGTTTGAAAATTCCGTATTGTTTGTGAGTTGTGCGTGAAATAGAGATCCTAGACTCGGAAAGAAGAAGGCTAGTGTTTACATACCTTGTAGAGTCAAATAAGTTCTGACGTTTGTTCCATTAGACCAAGACCAAGACGAAGTAGGTTGAATTGTTCCGCTTCAACGGTTTGGTGAGGACGTCGGCTATGTTGTCTTCGGATGCTACCTTCTCAATAGAGATGTTCCCCTTTTGAACATAGTCTCTTAAGAAGTGATGACGAATCTCTATATGCTTTGTGCGAGAATGAAATACCGGATTCTTACTTAAGTCGATGGCATCTTTGTTGTCACATAGGATGGCTATGTCGCTTAGATGAATGTCGTAGTCAACTAACGCTTGTTTCATCCATAGTGCTTGTTGGCATGCTTTGCCGGCGGAGACGTATTCGGCTTCGGTTGTTGATATTGCTAGTGTCATTTGTTTCTTAGAAAACCAAGATGTTAAACAACATCCCATGAATGTACATACCCACTTGTACTTTTTCTATCAACGTAATCACTGCATGGTCACAATCTGCATATACAACTATTTCTACTCCCGTGCCCTTAGGATACCATAATCCTTATTGTGGTGTACCCTTAATGTATCTAAATATCCTTTTTACGGCTTCTAAGTGTGATGTTTTAGGGTCTTCTTGAAACCTAGCACATAAGCAAACACTAAACATGATATCCGGCCTACTTGTCGTGAGGTAGAGAAGACTACCTACCATGCCACAATATTTAGTATTATCGATGGATTCGCCGTCTTCATCTTTTGTGAGTTTGGTGTTGGATGACATTGGTGTCCTAATTGGTTTCGACTCTTCTAGATCGAATTTCTTTAACATCTCCTTTATGTATTTAGATTGATTCAAGAAGATACCATCTTCTACTTGTTTGATTTGTAGACCAAGAAAGAAACTAAGTTCTCCCATCATACTCATTTCGAACTCGTCATGCATGATTTTAGAGAAATCATCACACGTGTCTTGACAAGTGGATCCGAATATAATATCATCTACATATATTTTTACTATGATTATATGTGACTCTCTTTTCTTAGTAAAAAGTGTGTTGTCTACTAACCCCATGGTATAGTTGTGTTTAATTAAAAATGACTTGAGTCTATCATACCAAGCTTTTGGAGCTTGTTTAAGACCGTAAAGGGCTTTCTTTAATTTATACACATGTTTGGGTTTTTCAAAATCGATGAAGCCCGAAGGTTGAGCTACATATACTTCTTCATTAATGAAACCATTTAGAAAAGCGCTTTTGATATCCATTTGATAAAGCTTTAGATCATTAGCACAAGCATCGCAAGAAGTGTTCTTATAGACTCTAATCTAGCCACGGGGCATAGGTCTCATCAAAGTCTATTGCTTCTTGTTAGTTATACCCTTGGGCAACGAGTCTAGCCTTGCTCCTAGACACTACTCCGTTTGCATCTAATTTGTTTTTATAAACCCATTTGGTTCTGTTATGGTTTGATTACTAGGTGGAGGACAAGTGTCCAAACATCATTAGAAACAATTGATTTAGTTCTTCTTGCATAGTGATGCATCTTTGAAACAGTCAAGCTACCTCACAAGCTAGCCACTTGTGAATGGCTAACCGTAAGAAGCTTAAAAGCATTTAAAACACAAATACAATGAAGATCGAGAATACAATGAATTTCGGTCGTTAAGTCCCACGGAGACTCAATGGTGTGCAAACACCGATTCGAGACGATAGAATGATCACTAATGATAGTGATCGAAAGGATTAGGATTGAATATTACACTCTTGAAAAGTTAATAAATAAAAGCGACTTAAATACAAATTAAGAAAATTAAAAGATAAAAGATATTAAATAAACGGTATCACTATATTTTACAATGATGTTTTATGATTTTATAAAATAAAATAACTTAAATAAACTATTTAAACTAAAACGTAAACTCAAATTACCTAAAACGAGGTTTAAAATGAAAGCAGGCGTTACGTTTAAAAATTACTGTTGGGCGCAAGCAAAAGCGTAAAATTTATGAAATAAAAGGCCTACGAATGTAAAACTAATTTTCTTACATACTATATGACAAAAGAAAATTTTAGAAAAAAGATTTATATTTTTTAGACTTTTATATTTTTTATTATGAATTAATTACTATAAAACACTAATTAAATGTTTAAAAATACTAAAACTAATTAGAAAAATCTGAAACTTTTTTATAAAATACTTAATACTATTAAAAAGATAAGAAAAATACAAAATGTGAAAAAGGTATTATAAATAAGCCACAAATAAGCAAATAAGCTCGTATAAGCTTATAATGAAAGCTGGGTTAAATACTAAGTTGTGTAAGAAAATAACAAGAAAGACCCAAGGCGCAATGGCATACCAGTACACCACTATCATCCCCATAAGGAGAGGTCTGTGTTCGACCCTGCTCTCCCTTTTGTAAAACATTTTATTTTGGAATTTTCTTTTGCAACTTATTAAGTAAACTAAAATAAGCACTTTATATAACTAACACTTTTTATAAAACTACAAATAAGTCGAGATTAAGCTAATGTTTTCAACAATTGGCTAGAATTTGGAAATAAGCACAAGTCACGAACTAAAATGGCTATAAAGCTACTCAATAAGCAAATGTAAACTAGAATAAGTTAAACTCATGATTATAAGCTAGAATAAACACTGAATAAGCACAAGGACTACTGATAAGCACTGAATAAGCTATAAATAAGCACAAGTCACCACTGTTACACAGTGCACCCTTATAAATCACTAGGCACCTTCTAGCTATAATTTAAGCACTTGAATAAGCTCAGAAATGAAAATAAGCAATTGAACAAACAAGTTGACCAAGTTAACTTTCCAAAAAGCTAAAATTCAAAGGCTGGACTGCAATAATAAGCTAATGAGGAGCTTTTGAAAAACTGGAAAACACTGATTAAACTATGTGCTAGTCTAAAATGGACAGAACTAATAAGCACAAGCAGGCTTATTGAATAAGCTGGAAAATGAAAACTAAGCTTTGTAATATTGAAATGGCTAGGTAAGCTACTTAAAAAGCTAAATTACAAAGGCTTAGGAGTACTAGAGAGCTTATAACAAGCTTGTGAAAAACCTTGTGGATCACATGCATGTGGCACTTTCTCGATCAAGGGTCTAAACAAAGCTAGAAATAAGCTATTAATAAGCTAAGAAAACACAATCTAGTATTTTTCTAATTTAGACAAGCAACTAAAATTTAATATCCCGAAGCTTATAAGCTAAATCCTAATATTGAATCCTACACAAAATTATACATTTTATTCAAAACGGCTTAAGAAAAATTGACTTTTAAGTTACACTAAAATTTGACTTTTATGAACTTGAGATTGATTCTAAGGATGAATAAGTTGAAATAAGCTACTATGAGATGAAATTAAGCTAAATAAACAACTTTCAAACCAACTTGTATGATCATGCGTCTAGAAATCAACGAGATAAAGGATAAGCTATGATCAAAAGCTTATTTTGACTTTGGTGGGTTACAAGCCCAAAAGTAAGACAGATATGAAATCTTTAAAGCTAAATAAACTTAAAACAACAAGAGTGGAACACCGAACAAGCCTTGAGACAGATCAAGCATGTAATCCAAACACTACTTTAAGGCATTGATAGGCCATAAAACTACTTAAACTAATGAACAAACATGTAATAATGATCAACATGAATTTTCTTGTCCTAAATGCAACTATAGAAACACATTTACACTAGTTGTTACCACGATTAAAGACAACCATGAAATTGCAAAATGGGTTGAAATTGAAAAAATGATATATAAACTCACATTGGTCCGGTGATATGCAGGCTAAAACCAAACCCCAAGATCACTATATTAAACCATTACCAACCCAAATCCAAGTCCCGCACCTACCATTATCCATTACCAAGCCATTCTTGCACGGTTTGACTTTGTTGACCATTAACCAAAAGCAGTTTGAAACTTGAATAAAAGCTTGTAAAAGCTATGACAAGCTTATAGAAGCTTGTTGGAGATCAAAACTAAGTCGCTATAGACTTTGACTAAAGAGTTTGAAAATGAAAATTCCAACAGTAACCTTAAAACATGAAACTTTAACCAAACTGGAATTAATACTTGAAATTTGTCTTAATACACTATAATAACTTGCTTTAATACATTTTAACTTAAAATTACAACATTTGACTTAAATTAAAACATTTTACAAAGAAAACGACATTAAAGAAAAAATATAAAACTAGCTAACTCCCTCAATTACTTCTCTTAGCTTCTCTTTTATACTCCAAGCTTCTTCCCATGTGTTCGATTGATTCCACCATCTTTCTAAGCCATTGGATGCTTTGAGTAAATTTTGCCATAGGATTGATTTTGGCGCCAAAAGTCATGAAGGTTGCTTAGGGGAGTTTAAAATCAATTATTGATTCTTGGTATGTTGTGGAGGTGGAGGGACAGGAAAGTGATATGGAGAGGAGGGGGATGGGTGGTAGTGTTTGCAGAGAAGCGATTGGGAAGGTAGACTGTTGGTGGTAATGGTTTGCTTATTTGACCAAATGGTTGTTGGTGGTATTATTAATGCGGGGGTCAAATGGGAAAGGGCCCAAAGGCTAATGACGAGGGGTCACTGGGATTATGATAGGGTTCAATTGGTTAAAAGGCTTAAATACAAGGACCAATATGTAAATTCGAAACTTCAAGGACCTAGGTGCCAATTAGAAAAGTTTCTCAAGGACCAAAATGACAATCTCAAAAAGTACAAGGACTAGACTTGCCATTTTCCAATTTCAAGGGCCATTTTTGCCAATTTTGAAACTTGGAGGACCAAACTTGTAATTTTCTCAAACTTTTGATATTTTTCACCAAAGGACTAAATTTGACAAGTTATGATTTAAAAAGGACCTTTGGTGATTTTACTTTTGAAATTATGTGCTCAGGGACTTTTTGACAACTTTTGAAACTTGGGGACTAAAGCGCCAATTTTGCAAATTTGATCGTTTTCATCCGATTTTGATATTTTGCATTTAAAACACATAAAACACTTGTTTGTGATATTTTCATCATTTTAATGCATTTTCGAGTGTTTTCGGATGATTTTGCAGTTTAAATGGTACAAAAATGATGAGTATTTAGACACTCATCAATCCTCACACTAAGATATTGCTAGTCCCTAGCAATGATTTGAAAAACTTGATGGATTTTGAAAACTCTTTACCAAAAGCCATCACTCGGAGTAGCCAAATGTTTCGATTCAAGTAAGAACCATGGTACATCGATAACCAAATGATTTTGAGCAAACCATAACTTTCAACGGATTTGGTTTGTCTTTACCGAAGCCGCACCATACGGACTAGCCAACTCTTAGATAAATTATCGAATTATCTTTGGTGAGTGAATACCAATTATGGATTTTCCATCGCCTTTACCACAAGCCATAACCTTGCGGGCTAGCCAACTCTTCACTTTTTAGGATATGGTGAGTTGAGAACCATACAATTTTGGGCAAATTGCAAGCCATATAAGCGGATTTGAGAAATCTTTACCAAGAGCCGTTTGCTCTGGATTAGCCAATCCTTTAGTTTATCAAACATGGCGGATCGATAACCAATTGAGTAAGTGTAAAACACTTACTCCAAAAAAAATTTGGCCAAAAGCGGGAATTGGGTAGATAATATATGAAATTCGTGAGAATTCCCCCACACTTAGAAATGAATATTGCCTCAATATTCAAAGTACCGCGGTTATGCGAAACAAAGAACGTGAAAGGGAAATACTACGGCCATTATTTTAAAAGTTTTTTTTTTTTTTTTTTTAGTTTTTTTTAGATATATATATATATATATATATATATATATATATATATATATATATATATATATATATATATATATATATATATATATATATATATATATATAACATGCGGGCATCACCCCACACTTAGGTGGTAGAAAGGGTTAAGAAGTCGAAATATGGGTGAAAACCCATATAGTGTGTGTATTCTTGTTTTTATTCCGAGTCGCTAGCTTGACTCGACCCAATTCATTGGTTCATGGGAAGCAAAGTGGAAGAAACAATCTCCATCGGACTTTCATTCAAGATGTTTGGATAAACATTGAAGTACGTGAAAGTTCCACACCGATGAGATATAGAGAAAGACCGGCTCACAGATGATAAATGAAAATGCCGGGGTCAAAGATAGTGTCCTCACTCCCGAAGGAGTGAAGAAGAGAGGAAGTCACATCATAAGTGAGGAATGGAAGAAAGATGTTGATAACAATCAAGATCCATTCTTCATCCTCAAATGTAGACATGTCGGGAGGAAGGGTGAAGGTAGTATCATCAATAAGCAAACTCTTATGATAGAGTACACCTTCCTCCGAGCCAATATCATCCTCAAGATCAAAATGGAAATGATCATATTCCGGAGGAGATATGTCATGAGAGAGTTCACGGAGAACTCTTCATGAAGAGAATCATTGGAAAAAGCCTCAAGCTCGGGCTTGTCCAATGTAGAGTCACTATCCACAGCGGGATAGGAGATGAAGTGACTTAGCATGTAATGATTCGATCTTAGAAAGCGAGGAGATTTATATTGAACAATTGTTCACGAAGTATCTCGTCCTCAATTTCCGGATCATCGAATTTCTCACTTCTTCTAAGCTAACTAGCTCGGAAGGTAGCTCTCGACATAATCGATGTCTCCATAGGATAAAGAATCGTCAAACGAAGTACAATCGTTATCGAATCGGAGAACATCTCGACATGATCATATGGAATGTCAGGAGGAGAAGAATCATCATTAAGAGGCTCATCACACATATTACCGGAGATAACCTCGGACTCACTTGGGGTTGGGACAAGGTTCTCAACACTAGACGATTCCATTTCGGAATAGTGCTAAGAGGCTCGTCCCCATTATGAGAGAGTCTTTGGGAGCAATAAAAGGTAAGATAGGTGTGATTAGACCGAGGATTGACAAGCTCTCATAATATTCCTTCATTTGAATGGAATCCTCATCATCATCATCGTCATCATATCCGATTCTTATATTCATCTGCTGAAGCTTACACACCATTCTTTTCATTTGTAGTTTCTTTCGAATCGTATTTCTTGAACTTTGAGGAAGATAACACTCCTCGTAATCATTGAGATCTTGTGAAGGCTCGGAAGTCGATGGTGATGGAATCTTGTGGGGTTGGAAATTGTCAAAACCGGGAGAATTGGAATTGTGAAAATTTTGATTCATCGGTTGACATTCAAAAGTCGCATGAGGACCCCCAATTCTCACAACAGAGATAATTGGGAGAATAACTTTCACCAAAGTTCGATTGTAACATGGTTACGGCTCATAGAAAAGCGGAACCCGTGGTGGACAATCAAAACCGTAATGAGAATCATTCCACAAAACTCGCATGAGTAGGATTCGTATTGAATATGGAGGTAGGTAGGAAAAATCGGGTGTTTCATTATTTGAAATGGGATCGGGATTATTGACAAACTTGTCTCCAAACCCACATTGGTACATCGCCGACAATTTCCACCGTTAAATGGACCTCCACACCAGAACATGTCAAATACCATGACATAGAGAATTAAGCAGATAAGAGGATAGGAGATGAAGAATTAAGCGGTTATAGAAGATAAGGAATGAAGAATTAAACAGGTTTGAGGATAAAGAAATGGAGAATTAAGCAGTTAGAGGATAAAGGATGGATATTTTTGGATTTTTGAAAAACAAGATGATAAAAACAAAGAATGAAAATATTTTTGGTGTTGATAACACTTCAGGAAAAGTGTTAACTTTTGGATTTTCCGATAACTTTACAAATTTTTTTACAAAAGATGGAATATGTGCAAGAATGGATCGAAAAGGCTAAACACACGCTAAAGCCTCCCGCAGTGGCGCCAAAATTTGATCCGTCTTGAAACCGTCAAGCTACCTCACACAAGCTACGACACTTGTGAATGGCTAACCGTAAACTTAAAAGCATTTAAAACACAAATACAATGAAGATCGAGAGAATACAATGAATTCCGGGTCGTTAAGTCCCACGGAGACTCAATGGTGTGCAAACACCGATTCAGACGATAGAATGATCACTAATGATAGTGATCGAAAGGATTAGGATTGGATAATTACACTCACTTGAAAAGTTAATAAATAACAACGACTTAAATACAAATTAAGAAAATTAAAAAGATAAAAGATATTAAATAAACGCTATCACTATATTTTACAATGATGTTTTATGATTTTATAAAATAAAATAACTTAAATAAACTATTTAAACTAAAACGTAAACTCAAATTACCTAAAAACGAGGTTTAAAATGAAACGCAGCGTTACGTTTAAAAAATTACTTGAGCGCAAGCAAAAACGTAAAATTTATGAAATAAAAGGCCTACGAATGTAAAACTAATTTTCTTACATACTATATGACAAAAGAAAATTTTATAAAAAGATTTATATTTTTAGACTTTTATATTTTTATTATGAATTAATTACTATAAAACACTAATTAAATGTTTAAAAATACTAAAACTAATTAGAAAAATCAAACTTTTTATAAAATACTTAATACTATTAAAAGATAAGAAAAATACAAAATGTGAGAAAGGTATTATAAATAAGCCACAAATAAGCAAATAAGCTCGTATAAACTTATAATGAAAAGTGTGGTTAAATACTAAGTTGTGCAAGAAAATAACGAGAAAGACCCAAGGCGCAATGGCATAGTGTGTTTGGTTATCATCCCATAAGGGGAGAGGTCACGAGTTCGATCCCGGCCTCTACCTTTTGTAAAACATTTTATTTTGGAATTTTCTTTTGCAACTTATTAAGTAAACTAAAATAAGCACTTTATATAACTAACACTTTTATAAAAACTACAAATAAGTCGAGATTAAGCTAATGTTTTCAACGATGGCTAGAATTTGGAAATAAGCACAAGTCTAAACTAAAATGGCTATAAAGCTACTCAATAAGCAAATGTAAACTAGAATAAGTTAAACTCATGATTATAAGCTAGAATAAACACCTGAATAAGCACAAGGACTACCGATAAGCCTTGAATAAGCTATAAATAAGCACAAGTCACCTTTGTTACACAAAGGCACCCTTATAAATCACTAGGCACCTTCTAGCTATAATTTAAGCACTTGAATAAGCTAAGAAATGAAAATAAGCAATTGAACAAACAAGTTGACCAAGTTAACTTTCCAAAAAGCTAAAATTCAAAGGCTGGACTGCAATAATAAGCTAATGAGGAGCTTTTGAAAAACTGGAAAACACTGATTAAACTATGTGCTAGTCTAAAATGGACATAACTAATAAGCACAAGCAGGCTTATTGAATAAGCTGGAAAATGAAAACTAAGCTTTGTAATATTGAAATGGCTAGGTAAGCTACTTAAAAGGCTAAATTACAAAGGCTTAGGAGTACTAGAGAGCTTATAACAAGCTTGTGAAAAACCTTGTGGATCCTGTGCACATGGCACTTTCTCAGTCAAGGGTCTAAACAAAGCTAGGAAATAAGCTATTAATAAGCTAAGAAAACACAATCTAGTATTTTTCTAATTTAGACAAGCAACTAAAATTTAATATCCCAGAAGCTTATAAGCTAAATCCTAATATTGAATCCTACACAAAATTATACATTTTATTCAAAAACGGCTTAAGAAAAATTGACTTTTTAAGTTACACTAAAAATTTGACTTTTATGAACTTGAGATTGATTCTAAGGACTGAATAAGTTGAAATAAGCTACTATGAGATGAAATTAAGCTAAATAAACAACTTTCAAATCAGCTTGTATGATCATGCAGTCTAGAAATCAACAGATAAAGGATAAGCTATGATCAAAAGCTTATTTTGACTTTGGTGGGTTACAAGCCCAAAAGTAAGACAGATATGAAATCTTTAAAGCTAAATAAACTTAAAACAACAAGAGTGGAACACTGAACAGGCCCTGAAGACAGATCAAGCATGTAATCCAAACACTACTTTAAGGCATTGATAGGCCATAAAAACTACTTAAACTAATGAACAAACAGGTAATAATGATCAACATGAGTTTTACTGTCCTAAATGCAACTATAGAAACACATTTACACTAGTTGTGACCACAGTTAAACAGACAACCATGAAATTGCAAAATGGGTTGAAATTGAAAAAATGATATATAAACTCACATTGGTCCAGCTGATATGCAGGCTAAAACCAAACCCCAAGATCACTATATTAAACCATTACCAACCCAAATCCAAGTCCGCACCTACCATTATCCATTACCAAGCCAATCGCACTGGTTTGACTTACATTGACCATTAACCAAAACAGTTTGAAACTTGAATAAAAGTTTGTAAAAGCTATGACAAGCTTATAGAAGCTTGTTGGAGATCAAAACTAATAACTATAGACTTTGACTAAAGAGTTTGAAATGAAAATTCCAACAAGAACCTTAAAACATGAAACTTTAACCAAACCGGAATTAATACTTGAAATTTGTCTTAATACACTATAATAACTTGCTTTAATACATTTTAACTTAAAATTACAACATTTGACTTAAATTAAAACATTTTACAAAGAAAACATTAAAGAAAAAATATAAAACTAGCTAACTCCTCGATTACTTCTCTTAGCTTCTCTTTTATACTCCAAGCTTCTTCCCACTTGTTTCGATTGATTCCCACCATCTTTCTAAGCCATTGGATGCTTTGAGTAAATTTTGGCCATAGGATTGATTTTGGCGCCAAAAGTCATGAAGGTTGCTTGGGCGCTTTTAAAATCAATTAATGATTCTTGGTATGTTGTGGAGGTGGAGGGACAGGAAAGTGATATGGAGAGGGAGGGGATGGGTGGTAGTGTTTGCGAGAGCGATTGGGAAGGTGAGGCTGATAGCGCGTAATGGTTTGCTTATTTGACCAAATGGTTGTTGGTGGTATTATTAATGCCGGGGGTCAAATGGAAAGGGTCCAAAGGCTAATGACAGGGGGTCACTTGGGATTATGATAGGGTTCAATTGGTTAAAAGGCTTAAATACACAAGGACCAATATGTAAATTCTGAAACTTCAAGGACCTAGGCTGCCAATTCTGAAAAGTTTCTCCAAGGACTAAAACTGACAATCTCAAAAAGTACAAGGACTAGACTTGCCATTTTCCAATTTCCAGGGGCCATTTTTGCCAATTTTGAAACTTGGAGGACCAAACTTGTAATTTTCTCAAACTTTTGATATTTTTCACCAAAGGACTAAATTTGACAAGTTATGATTTAAAAAGGACCTTTGGTGATTTTACTTTTGAAATTATGTGCTCAGGGACTGTTTTTGACAACTTTTGAAACTTGGGGGACTAAAACTGCCAATTTTGCAAATTTGATACGTTTTCATCTGATTTTGATATTTTGCATTTAAAACACATAAAACACTTGTTTGTGATATTTTCATCATTTTAATGCATTTCTGAGTGTTTTCGGATGTTTTGCAGTTTAAATGGTACAAAATGATGAGTATTTAGACACTCATCACATAGCCATTCGCAACTCTCATCTTTTATGGCTTCTGTGTATTCTTAGGTTCTATGGTTGAAACGAAACAAAACAAGCTACTTTGGTTTTGAACTTGAGACCTTAATGTTCGATTCGCTTAGCTTTCCATGACTTTATCTATGGGGTGATCTTTGAACTCTTTAATGTTTATGACTTCATCATTTAAAGGTTCTTCTTATTTATTTATCTTTTCTTTATTACTATAGCTTCACTTTCTACAATCTCGTCATCGACAAAGAGGTGGAGAGGTTTGGGTGGACTTTCATCAAATTTTATATTTAATGACTCTTCTACCTTCATTGTTTCTTTGTTTAATACGACGTAAGCTTTGCTATTTGGAGTAACCTAGAAGTTCTCACAACATATCCATCATTCTCATTATAAATTTGATATCATTTACTACGAGGTGAGTTCATAACCCTTTCTATTTTAATTGTTTTACAAACCCTTGGGGAGATACATACTTTATTTTAAATCAAACACATTGCTTTCAAATTATACTTGAATATATTAGTTGCACTAAGTACACTATTGCCAAAGTCCCTATTATCATGAACCATTAATCACTTGCGAGTGAACGCCAATAATGTGGATAGATCTATCGGAATGACAAATCCCGCTTGTATTGACCGGTTAGGCAAACAACGCACTCTATTCAAGATCCATAGGTTTAATGGCAAATTACCTATTAGGGCATCGGTTACTATTATATGACAAATGTTAACGTTTCGTATCATGAGCTTAGTGCAATAATATCATTTTGCTTTCAAACTATTGGTGTAGTCTATAGCTCATACTACCAACATAATGTGTTCAACCATCAATAAAACTCTATGAATTTCACTCAACCTTTGTATTGACAATTTTAAGCATGTATTTGTTCCATATTGTACGGTCGGCACGGAGGAGCACATATACTCAAGAAGGCTATAAGTTTTATTATCATTCAAAACCTATTTAATGTATTTTGTAAACAATGGAACCAACGGGACCTCATTTTGTAAACTCGATATTTATATAAATCGAATGATAAATCCTTTTAAAACGACTCCATTAGAGTTTGTTTCTATTGTTATGATTGTTGTGCCATGAAGTAACACCAGTTTGAATTCCGCTCGTATCACGAAATTGGGGTGTTACACAAGACATAGTGATCAATGTCCTTAAGGCTACAAGAACATTTCCTTAGTTTGTTTACAATCAACATGGCTAACCATTCGCATCCGTAATTCATGCGATCACTTAGTCGATTCATTTTAATAGCGATTAATTGATCAAGTTCACTAGTACAAAGCTTAATTGTTCATAATGATGAGCATTCTCGTACAACTTAGATGGTGTCATCAAGTTGAAAACATGTAAGTCAAATTCATTATACACTTGAATAAATATAACAACTATTAGGTTCATCAACCTTGTTGGTTTTGTCACTAGGATCCTTGATTATAAACCTACCACCATTATCACCATGTAGAGTTTTTTTTTCGCTTTTGTTTTCATTTTTTGTTAACTAGCTCGAAGTAGTGACAATGAGATATATGGGTCCAATTCATAAATTGGAAGATGCCCGAACAAGTTCTTCGACATGTTATTTTACTTTTCTCACCTGGCTAGATTTTAAAACCGACTCCTTCCCAGCTGCGCCTAAGATTCATGCCATGTCGTTGATTCATAGTCAATTATCTTGCTTGCTCGTAAAAGTAACTTTATGGGGAGTTTATCTTAGCTTATTTGATGGGCTTATAAGCTTAAAGTTTGACAAGTAGGAGGTATTCTTGTCTTATGAGCTTATCTACCGAGCTTATGAACTTAATTAAGTAGTAAAGTCATGTTGATAAGTTTATAAACCATTTAAAATGAGCTCATCAAACTATGAATAAGCTCGTAAGCCCATAAAAAAATTAAGTCAAACAACCCCTTAGCATTGTTAGATTCGCCATTGTTCTTTTTGCAATTTGCACTTTTTAAAAATTTTGAGCCATAACTATTTGGATGGACGTTTGTGGAATCGTGGATACCACTCAGCCACCTTGAGGTACACTTGACTATGTAGCAAAATGTGCTTTTGTTTTACATGTGAAGTGTTAAGTTAGTTTAACATAACAATTACCACCCAAGCTCCCTAATGTTCGAGTTTTGCATCACCCAGGTCCTTTTGACCCTTATCCGTCAGTCAAACTCTATTATCTACCAAACATGTGTTTTTACTCTGAGGGCATAATGGTCATTTTATATATTTTGATTGTTACTCACATTAATTAATAGGGCTTTTTTCTACGTGTCTCATCCATCTTCCCATATACATCTATACGAATTACACTGCCTCTTTCTTCATCCCCAAACTTTCTTTACAATATTATTTTTTTTAAACGACAATTTTAACGATCTCAAAACATTTATACCACAGATCTATCTCACATGTCCTAAGCAAGACTTGAACCCACAACCATTTGGTTGAAGAGCTTCTCACACAACATGGGGTACCATTGGAATACAAGCCCTTTGGTTTTCTTTACAAGATTTATCACAGCCCCAATTGCATGTCACAAACTCTAATTGCATGTCACAAAACCCGGTGCCATATTATTGAGATAAATAATTTCGAGCATGGATTTTACATTATCGAAACTAAGAAGAGATCCATGTGGAAAGAAGCCTTGGTTAGTTAAAGTGAGTAATAATCGAAATATATGAAATGACCATTATGCCTCGAGTAAAACACACGTTTGGTAGATAACGGAGGTTTTGTGACGGATAACGATCAAATGATCCTTGGGTGATGCAAAACATGAAAAGTAGGGACCTTGGGTGACTGTAATTTTTGTTGTGCTCGGCATGTGGTTTTGGTACAAGTTCACTGACGAACGATGTATTTTACTCTAAAATGATTGATGATACTAAAATCACTAACGGAAGTTATTTTCGTGGAGCTATTTTGAGCACGAACGACTAATATCGAAATTTCTCATACATTGAGAATCCCTACAACACCCATCTCTAAGCATCTTAAAGTTACATCCTAACCAAATACCTACACTTACTAGTATCCTGACGGATCTCTGCAAAATACTTCACAACCAAGCGGTTTGCTTGGATAAACACTTAACATTAGCAAGAGTTTCATACAAGAGTTCAATAGCTGGATTGAAGCCACTCTCACCCCCAAAATCATTCAGGTTTTGCTAACATTCTCTAACAATATATATGATACATCAAACAAATAACATCACAACCCTTGTACATAAGACACTATAGCAAAGAACGCATGCAACTATCAAAGTATACATATGACTTATTGGCTAATTATTTGGTAAGTTGGCATAAATTTCAACTTACAGTTGGATGCATAATATACTACTCTCTACCAATTTTGATATCCATACGTAGTCACGAAACTTTACCAAACTAATTCTAAGTTTGTAACTAAAAATACCCATGGAATCGAACATACAAGTAAAATCACAAACTAAGAGCCATACTTGCAATTTTAGAACAATAATATGTACGCTACATATATAGATATCAAACAACAACATTAAAACAAAATATAATAACGATCTGATGCCATAACAACACAATACTTGATACCTAGTTCTTCCGAAAAGATGAAGACGAAGAGTGGCTTTTGGTGATTTATGAAGGTAGAAACTTTAGAGAAAAGGTCAATTTAAATATTTTAACTTCGTGATTGCTTTTTACATTGTTTTGACTCCTAATCTGATTCAGAAGAAAATGATGACAAATTTTACAGATTATTTATCTCATAGTAATCTATGCTGATTTTATTATTAACGTTTTCCATTTTGAATTATATTTTCCTGATGATCAAAGTTTGAACTTTCATCAGGATCTCTGAAAATAAACGATTCTCTAATAATTTGGAAAATGCTGTATTCATTTGCGTATTAGGCTAAATCAAAAGTAATTAAAACTATAGGTAAAATCATATACAAAACATTTTAATTATTATGATGTTGATTTAATCAATGATTAATTATCATAAAAGAATTATGATCTTTCATAAATTTCACAACTATGAAAGAAAGTACAATACCATGATGGGAGTAGTGAATCCCAACTCACGATTAAGCGCGTCCCTCCCTGCGACCCTTGCGAACGTGTCCCTTCTGCTTTTGCTTCTTTTTGGCTTGGTTGGGCCGTCCACCCAATCAAATGGAATACAAAGGCTCGTGTGTGAGTTTTTTTTTTTTTTTAGGTATGATTTTTCATGACCAGGGTCTTATTACGGGCATAAGCATAGTTCAAGCTGAAAAAAGTACAAAAACGACCAGTGTTGTACCACTCTTCAGTCTCCACCAACAAACCGAACAATATTAAGACTTTTCCACATTAGATCTATGAATACAAATGACCGACGGTCCCATACCTGTTGTGATTGACCATATGCGCAAATGGTAGGCTATTTTGTAGTTGAGTTTAAAGATGAAGGGTCACATGTACTCTAGGCTTGAGACCTTATAAAAGGTATAAACCTTACAAAATAGAACTAAATTTTCCATTAAATCAGGCATATAACATAGAGATGTTGGATTCAATTAGATTGAGATGCTAAAGAGGCAGGAGACAGACCAAAATTTCAGCAGGAAAGCCTGTTGGTTTCCAACCGACAGACAAATAAAACAAAAGAAATAAATAAAGAATGAGTTAGTTAGCTAAAACAACATATACACAAATAAAACCGCTTAACTAACTCTATAATCTTCATGCAGGAAGCTCTCGTAAGGATTCCCTTTAGTACCTTTTGGATGTCACCCCAGTTTTCAACCTGCTCACGCAAAGGACCTTTGTCTATCTTCACCTACCGGCTCTTTAGCCCCATTCGTGGAATTCTAAGAAAATCTTGAACATCATTTAATACCTGCAAGAGCAAGATAAAATCAATCGTTTACTTTCCAACGATAAAAAGTAGAGGTGATGAAGTTAGGTAATGGGTCAAAATGGGTGTTTGTTTAGTGATACACTTTGAAGTTTGAACAGCTTTCAAACCGTTTGACCCATTAGAAATAAATGAATATAAGTGAACGGGCTGAAATTGCCACCTCTAAAAGGAATTGACAAATTTGAGAAGAAATGTTGAATGTCTTACTGTATGATCCTTAATTATGTCCTCGTAGTAAAGGATGATATGTCTAGTGGTATTGAAGTATTTCAGTGCTTGTTTAACCATGTTGTCAGCATGTTGTAGCTCGGGTATCTTAGCCTGACATTATATCAGATATTTTAGTAAAGATGAAATCAACAAATGCATATTGGATACTAATTTATCTAATCCATGAAGGTCAAACATGAAAGTCAAAGTCAAACACAAAAGTCAAATATATGTATAAGTCAAAGTGGCAGTTATTGTCGGTTAGGAAAAACAGTTATTTTAGATAAACCGTTTAATGAAGCGGTATGTTGTTTAGTATGTGTCGTTTGGATAGTATAAGTACTCATGTAAATACATTTGTAAACCTAACGATTGTTATATATCAAATAAACTTAGTATACCTTTTATATTCGATTGTTCATAGATAGAAGATTAGACTAACATTGCATGCCTACACCATAAAAGATACACACAAACCGCATCAGGGAGTGCGTGGGATTTATGCTTGCCATTTAGTGGCTTAGCACTTTGGTCGTAAGCATTAGCAAGTATTGATATTCTTCAACGAAGAAGATTTCTTCTAAAAGGAAGATCATTGAAATTCCTTCATACTGAAGTAGTCTACTATTGCTTCTTGATTCTGCATGAGACCCAGAATAAAATCAAAGTCGTCAAGCTCAAAGCAACCCTTAGATTCCGGACATGACAGGATTCGTATATAGGTGATAGAGGTCATAGATTATTAGTCATACCCAAGCCTAAGGTGACTTCACATATGATGCCTTTATCAACCAAACAATCACAAACAGGTCATGTATAATGTACTTAAACACCAGAAGATTCTTATATATTATGCTCGTTAAAAGCTCATCAGCTACAATGGGGCGATCTAAACAATACATTGTGGCAATTTCTATTGACTGAAAAGTGGAAATCTAACTGCAATGTAACTTAATATAAATATTCATTTAGCTGGTGTTGCATACAAGGAAGACACACAACAAATTGTCAAGCGGAAGGACAATGATTACAACATTCTATGGTTTGTATTATGCAGGCGCAGTGGCTTGACGCGTATAGCTAAAGAGAATGGAAATACCAAATACTCAATTTATATCTTTGCTTATGCCAAGTTTTCCAATTGATCGATATCTTTATTCAAGGGATTCAATATTTATTTTAAAAAAAAAAAAAAAAAAAAAAAACCCTTATGCCTGGCACGCTACATATGAGAATAAAGTAGGTAACTACCGATTTTGTAAAAAGATCATGGGTAAGCTTATTGTTCAATAGAAAATACATGTTAACTTCATTTGTTAGGAAGTACTTGACATTGTGTTGAAAGAGGGATTGTTTAGGGGTGAAGTAATTGGTTTAGTTTCGAGTAGTTGTTAAAAACTATAGAAGCACGTTCAAACTTTCTATAGTCTTCAACTGTTTTGTTAAGTTTTAGTTGTACAATAAATCCCTTCAGCTGTTTAGGGATTCTGTTTGTAATGCAGCCACCTTCTGGCGCATGATCTTTGACAATCACACCATGATTTGCCTTTTTGCCATGCTAAAAAGTACTGTAGTTCACTAGTAACCCCAACCCGTGTTGACCCATTCTAAAAGTCACCCGTTTGACTTGTTGTCCCATAAAGATCTTAACATTTCTTATCCAGTTTGAACGAAAAAACAAATGTTTACATGTATTATTGGATAACTAACTACTACTGTCTCCCAACATAAGTATGAGAGAATATAACAGAGATTTTCAATTTTGACCTCCAACCAAACCAACCAGGTTTTTCGTAGCTGCTAAAAATAATAGATTTACTTAATTTTCATACAACAAAGTTGGACCAACATATTATACAAGACATTTCATTGAAGAAAAACTAGTTTGTCGACAAATAAATCTAATTTGTCGAACAAACCAAAGTTTTACGTTACAAAACCAAAGGCATATAAACAAATATCCTTAAACCGTCCGTAATAAGGTGCCACAGCACACGTCTTCGTCCTTGCTAGAAAAATAGCATGCATCTTTGCTTACTACACTCACCCACCTTCGACACGTTAAAGACCAAAAAAACGAAGACTCGGTCGTGCAGACGACCGAGTTGTGGGGGGTTTGTTGTGTGTGTGTGTTTATAAAATGGTTTTTGTGAGGTATGACCAGGAACATACGGGGGACTAAAGATGTACATGTGTATAACCAGAAGCCTTGTATTATGAGTTTGGTATCAAATCAATATAATCACTTTTATACACTGATTCTTTAGCATACTGAAAGTTTTTTTTTTTTTCCAAAGGGTGAATGATATATTATTGAAATAACCAAGTTACAATTTGAATACAAACACGGACATGGGCATTCCCATCCAGGAACAAAACACAAAAACACTATTCTTAACAACCAAAAAAAAAAACATCATTCAAATGAATACAACTGCTGATCCAAACAACCCTTTATTCAGGCAAAGATCTAAGCGGACCAAAAGTTGGTCATTTCTGACTTCCCACCACATATTGAAACTGAACATTCCATATTTCAGCAACTTTTGTGGTGTGAAAGTTAAACACACACACGCATCCTTTTCTTCATCTCATTGTATAACCAGAAGCCTTGTATTATGAGTTTGGTATCCACTGATATAATCACTTTTATACGTAGATTCTTTAGCATACTAAAAGTTAATACACACACACGCATCCTTTTCTTCATCTCATTGTATAACCAGAAGAAGCCTTTGTATTATGAGTTTGGTATCAACTCAATATAATCACTTTTATACATAGATTCTTTGGCATACTGAAAGTTAATACACACACACGCATCCAGTGGCGGACCCAGGATTTTAGAGGGCGGGGGGCAAAAAATTTTTTTTTTTGATAAAATTCGTGATGCACTTTAATAAAAATGTCATAAAAAGAAATTTACACTAAAAACTGATATTTTTTTAGATTAAGATAGAGATTTAAGGTTTTTTACATTGTTTGATCTTAAGGTGGGGGGCAATTTGATTTTGTAATGAGGTGCACTTTAATAAAATGGTCCTAAAAAAATTTCTTTTACACTAAAAATTGATATATTTTGGCGAACCATGGAGGGCACCGGCCCCCCTATTTACAATGTAGTTCCGCCCCTGCACGCATCCTTTTCTTCATCTCATTGTATAACCAGAAGAAGCCTTTGTATTATGAGTTTGGTATCAGCTCAATATAATCACTTTTATACATAGATTCTTTGGCATACTGAAAGTTAATACACACACACGCATCCTTTTCTTCTCAAGACCCACAACTGATCGGTTCACAAACAGAAAGACAAAAACCAATAACTGGATACTAGAATACGCTCGCTAGTATTAATCAGAAAATATAAGCTCAAACAACTGATCGGTTTTTCATATATCCAACCACAAGCTCGGCTGGTATATATAGGTATTTAGAATATGCTTTCTAATCCTACTACAATTCTAATAAAGCAAAATAGTCCTTAACAAATAAGGAGTCCTAATTAAACTAGAATTGTAAACTTCCATATGCTTGGAATTTATTTTGTCTTCCCATATGCTCGGTCGGACTTTATGCCAACATTCCCCCTAATTTCGACTCGAGATAGGTAGGTCTTCAACTCGAGTAACTCTTGCATCTCCTTGAACTTAATCCTTGCGAGAGCTTTCGTAGAATATCGACGTTGCAAATCACCTCTTACAAACTCAACTTGTACTTGGTCTCTTTCAACACACTCTCGGATAAAATGATAACGTGTGTTTATATGCTTCTTCTCCCGTGAAAATGGATTTTCATAAGTGCAATAGCCGATTTGTTGTCAACAAATAAGACCACCACTCTTTCTTCCATTCGGTTATTTCACTCAACAATCCACGTAACCATATCCCTTGACCGCGGTGAAGTTGCGACCATGAACTCGACTTCACAAGGCGATAGAGCCACCGTGTTTTGCTTTTGTGAGCACCAGTGATAGGTGATTTACCTAGATAAAATACATGCCCGGTTGTGCTTGACCATCATCTTGGTCCATAGCAAAACTACTATCACTAAACCCACTAACTCCTTGGTTTTCTCTTGGTTGTATCGTATTCCAAAATTCAAACTACCTTGGATATACCTTAGTATTTGTTTCACGGTGCCATATGTGATTCTTTTGGTTCTTGCATATAACGACTAACCAAACCAACCGAATAAGATAAATCGGTCGAGTGTGTAGTAAATACCTTAGACAACCAACTCGTCGTCTATAGAAAGTTGCATCAATGGTTTTCCTTCCTTGTCCATGCTTAACTTCATTCCAGTTCTAATGGACATTGAGTAGGATTTGCTTCATGCATCGGCATCTTTCAAGATCTTCTTTGCATAGCTTTCTTGACTTATTGAGATACTCGAATCCTCTTGCTTTACTTCAATGCCAAGATAATAGCTTAACTTTCCCAAGTCACTCATATCGAACCTTTCTTGCATTTGTCTCTTAAATTCACCAATTTCGCTAAGCTTGAACCGGTTACTAAGAGATCATCTACATAGACCGCAATAATCAAGATTGACTTGTTTGTCTTCTTACATATACCGCTTGTTCGTGTTGGCATCTTTTGAAAGACATTTGCTTGAGTTCTCTATCAAGTTTTGTATTCCATGCCCTTGGGGCTTGTTTAAGTCCATAAAGCGCCTTTTTCAACTTGTAGATCTTCCTTTCCTCTCCTTTCTTCACGAACCCCTCGGTTGTGTAACAAACACTTGCTCTTTTAGTTCTCCATGTAAAAAAGTGACTTTATATCCGGATGATGTAGCTCCCATGCTTCTTTGCGGCCAATGAGATCAATAAGCGTGTCGTTTCAATCCGTATTCTGGTAGCAAATAGCTCGTCATAGTCAATTCCTTCCTTTTGAGCATAACCCTTTACTACTAAGCGAGCTTTAAACTTATTAATTGAACCATCCGGATTTCTCTTAATTTTGAACACCCACTTTAATCCAATGGGATTAACATTAACGAACTTCAACTAATTCCATGAATCATTCTTCTCGATAGACTCAATCTCTTGCTTTATAGCAACCATCCACTTGCTTGAGACTTTTGCTTCTTGGAGCGTTCTTGGTTCATCATCTTCAATCAAAGTAGATTTTGATCTTCATTATGGCGAGGTTCTTGAACTAGACCCCATAATAAAGTCATTAAATCTAGTTGGCTTAGTTGAAACCCTCGAAGAGCGCCTCATAATTGGTTGAGTTTACATCACGGGATTAGGGTCATTACCGCCTCGATTTGAACTTCTTGTTCGGTATTGACCGGTTGATTTTCATCAACATCATGATGATTTTCACCTCTTGATCTTACGCCTCAACTTCATCGGTCACACTGGGTTAACAAATCCACAACCCGTATCAATAGAACCGTGCCATTCTATGATAAACATACAGGTTTAGCTCGTGTGTTTCGCTTCGACAACATACTTCCAGCCAGTTCCTCATTAAACTCCGCATCACGACATACCACTATCTTCTTTAGTTTTGGATTGAGCGATGAAAACCTTTTGTACTGGCTCGTTTAGATGTAAATGAGTCGTGTTGACTGTCGTCTAACTTATGTAAATATGGCCTTGTTCCCGTTGCATAAGCCACACATCAAATACCCGTAAACCCTCCAAGTTAGGCTTTTTCCTTTGAAAGCCTCGTATGGATTTTGATTAACTAGAGCTCGAGTTGAAACTCTATTAATCAAGAATGTAGCGTGTCTAACTCCTTGACCCACATGTAGTTTGGTACGTCTCATGCTTTCAAGATGCTTCTAGTCATTCCCATAAAATGCGGTTTCGCCTTTCCACGACTCCATTTTGTTGCGGTGTGTAGGGAGTGGTTAGATGTCTTGTTATACCTCGTTTTCACAAAGTTGGTAAATTCTTTTGAAGTGAACTCACCTCCTCTATCGGTCCTTAGGGTTATAATCTTGCTTCGACTTCTTCTCAACTAAAGCTTTGAACTTTTGAAGTATTCAAATGCCTCACCTTTTCCTTCAAGGTAAAGTCCCATAAACCGTGAGAAGTCATCAATAAGAACAAATATGTACATTTCGTGCTATGGATGGTGGAGAAATTGGTCCACATAGGTCGGCATGTATAAGTTGAAGAGGATGTGTTGCCTTAAATTTTGCGACTTTAGGAAGCGCCTTCTTGGTTTGTTTTCCTACCAAGCAAGATTCACACAACTTGTTCTCTTGATGAATTATTGGCAACTTTTCAACCATGCCTTCCTTGCCATTAATTCCATCGTCTCGAAATTAATGTGACCCATCCTAGCATGCCATAACCAAGCATCATCTTCCATCTTTGCTTTGAGACACATCGGACTTCCAACTTGGAGCTTAATCTTATAAAGTCTATTACTTGTTCTAGGAACCTTCATCGAAGCTTGCCATCGAGTCGCATAGTAAGAAGGTTACCTTTCATCGAATGTCACATCCGCCTTGGTAGCTTGCCCAAGACTAATTATGTTGCTTTTAGCTCGGGTAGGTAATAGACTCCGATGATTAACCGTTGCTCTCCATTTTTCCTTCAATGATTATCGAACCCTTTCCTTTTATCTCGATGTAGGAGTTATCACCAAACTTCACTCTGGGAGATATTCTCATTACACTCGAAAAGTATTCTCGGATCCCGTCATGTGATTACTTGCTCCATTATCCAAATACCAAGTGTCTTCCTCGTTTGGCTTAGTATTCAATTGGTTTGGGATAATCTTTTCTTCATTCAAGAAAACTACTTCTTGAATGCTTTTCATCATAAAAGTGTTGGGTCATCATCATCCTCCGTTTTCAAAGGTTTGATTCATGCTTTTGCTTTTGTTCACGTCGTTCGAGGCGGTTAGAAGCAAAGTGACCATATTCATCACATCGAAGCATTGAATCTTTGAAAGGTCTCGACTTTTGTTCTTCTTTTGATCCGTATTACTCCGGAGTTGTTTTGGTTTCCCAGTTGCGGTTATTAGCTTGACCACTACCTCGAGATTTGTTTTGAGAAGAAAAGTTTTGACCTTTACCGTTGCCACCGAGGAATTCCTTCCTCGACCTTTCTTATCATATCTTTCAGCCCTTCCAGAACATCAACTTGCCTTGATCTTGAGTGGTGTCAACACCTTTCATTCTTCCTTGAAAAGCTTTCAACCTTCAATTGCTTCTTGAAAAGACATAGTATTCAAGTCGAAAATTGTTCTATTGAGGCAACAATTGCAACATACCTATCCGGAGCGGATGCAAGCGACTTCTTAACAAGTTTCTTGTCTTCATAAATTGTTCCCAAGCTATTTACTTACATTACAATTTTGCCCACCTAGCCGCAAAGTCATCGATTGATTCGTTGACTTTCATCTTTAAAGATTGAATTCCGTCTCCAAGGTTTGCAACCTTGCGTCTCGAACCGATCAACACCCATACACGGTCTTCAAAGCTCCCAGTTTCTTTGGTGTGTTGAATTGTGAAACTTGAAAAACAAGTTCTTACGGAATCGCTGGAAAAGTAATATGCATTTGCCATGTGATCTTGCTTAGCAACAACTTGTGTTCCTTCCCGGTTCCGGTGCATCAGTATTCCATGGACTCGGAATACCCTTTAACTCTTATTGCCCATATGTTATAGTTCGTGCTTGTTAACATTGGACATTGAAGAGCCGTTTAGAATGTTCAATAGGTGGTTGACTCGACTCGCCTTGCACCATCCTTCTTGAGCGCCTTTTGTAAGTTCTGGTGTAGTTGGATTGACTTCGACCCTAGAACACGCTTGTTTTACTTCTTGCCTAAGTAAACCAAGTGTAAAGTTTGAAACTTTATCGACTTCTTGGAAACCTTTAGTCGACTTGTGACTGACTTGGAAACCCTTTAGTCGACTGCTTGGACTACTGATCTTGGAACCCTTTGTCGACTGCTTGGACTACTGATCTTGTAACCCTTTATCGACTGCTTGGACTACTGATCTTGTAACCCTTTGGCGACTGCTTGGTCTACTGATCTTGGAACCCTTTGTCGACTGTTTGGACTACCCTTCTGTGATCGACTACTTGAACCTGGCTCTGATACCAATTCAAGACCCACATGTTGATCGGTTCACTGGCGAAACACAAAACCAATAGCTGGATACTAGAATCGCCGCTAGTATTAATCGGAAAATATAAGCTCAAACAACTGATCGGTTTTTCATATATCCAACCACAAGCTCGGCTGGTATATATAGGTATTTAAAATATGCTTTCTAATCCTACTACAATTCTAATAAAGCAAAATAGTCCTTAACAAATAAGGAGTCCTAATTAAACTAGAATTGTAAACTTCCATATGCTTGGAATTTATTTTGTCTTCCCATATGCTCGGTCAGACTTTATGCCAACATCTTCATCTCATTGTATAACCAGAAGAAGCCTTTGTATTATGAGTTTGGTATCAACTCAATATAATCACTTTATACATAGATTCTTTAGCATACTTGAAAGTTAACACACACACACACGCATCTATTCTTCATCTCATTGTTGATCAATCAAGAAACTTTTCCTGATTCATTTTGTTCATCGATTGATTAAATTTCGACCTTCGACTATTCGATTGTGTCGTTGGTGCTTAAACACAAGAAAATTATTCATGGTGATCCCATTATTTCCGCCCTTGTGAAGGATTTGGTAGGAGATTAACCTGCGAGAATCCAAGAGTATGGGTTGTAGGGGACTTAAAATGATCTTTCACCTCTCGAGAATACTTTTAAATAGATTCAAGGTGTACTTTATGATCTTGAGATGAAGCAAACGACGCAAAAGATGTGGAAGAATGGCTCGATTCTCAAATCGCCTCTCGGAGGCGGAAAACGTCTTTCGACGAGGCCAAAGCCCAAGCTATGATACAAAGGATGCACTGGGAAATGGGCGGAAATACAAGGTAAGAACCTTCTTTACCTCCGCTATAATCCGTGTATGGTCAAAACTAGGATTGCTCATAAAGTTAAGAACATACGAAATAAGTTGGAAGTAATTGATGCTAATAGATCCGGTTTCAATTGACTCCCACTAACGTAAGAGAAGATCATGGAATTGATAGTAAAATTTCAAAAGGAAACTAGCTCACTTGTAAACTTGTCTAAGATCTATGGAAGGGATGTAGAGAAGAAGATGATGGTTGATAAGATTTGTAACCAAGAAATAGGCATCGACATGAGCGGTGATGATGTTCGGGTTTATGCTATATGGGGCATGGGTGGCATCGGAAAAACTACACTAGCTCAATTGGTTTACAACCATGAAGCGGTGGAGACACATTTCGAGTTAAAGTGTTGGGTGTATGTCTCTTGATGTTTGACATCAAGCGAATAATTAAATTGATATGTGGCCCGGCGATGTGAACTGAATGAGACTTCACTTTGGATGTTTTCTTGAGACAACTTCAAAACAAGTTAGAAGGAAAGAAATATTTCATTATAATGGATGATGTGTGGATCGAAAACAAAGGCGAAGACATGAAAAAGTGGGACGAGTTATGCAAAGCATTAAGATGCGGAGCAAAAGCGAGACGGTTATGGTAACAACACGGAATGAAATTATCGCCTGATTGATGGCTAAGATTCCCGAGTTCGACATAATGTGGGAGTATTATCGATGAGGATTCATGGTCGCTATTCAAGATGTTTGCGTTCCCAGCGAAGGAGATATGGGGAAAATGTAAAGAAGTTGGAGTCGTAGGAAGGCGATAGTGAAGAAATGCAAAGGCTTACCTCTAGCGGTGAAGACTTTAGGTAGCTTAATGTTAACAAAAGAAAAAAGGTGAATGAATGGCGGATGTAAACGACAACTTGAAGTGGGAGCAAGGCGATGGCATCGTCCTACCGCTTGAGGTTAAGCTACAATGATTTGCCTCCACGTATGAAGATATGTTTAAGCTTATTGTTGTGTATTTTCAAAAGGGAGGAAATGAGAAAGGATTCATTAATAGAGTTGTGGATTGCAAATGGATTTATTCCATCCGAAGGAGGTATGAGCTCGTATGTGCTTGGGGAGAAATTTTTACTTTTTGGTCAGAGGTCATTTTTCCAAGATGTCATTGAGAAGGATATAGAAATGGTGCCATATGCAAAATGCATGATTTAATGCATGATCTTGCGCTAGATGTAATGAAACATGATTGTGCGATTATAGAGCACGGTAAGGAGATGATAACCTCGATGAGGTGCTTCATCTCAGTTTATCATGAAGATTTTGAGTTTTCAAAGCAGTTTGAAAAAGCTAAGATCGCACGATCAATGCCTGTCTTCAATAGTAGTTATATGAGTAACATTAGTCAAATCTCCACCATGTTTATCTAAGGGTGTTGTACTTGAACGGAATTGAAAGTCGGGCGTTGCCCAAATCAATCTGCAAGCTAATACATTTGAGATACTTGAGAATATCGGAATAAAAGTTATACAGTCGATTATAAATCTCAAAACTTGCAAACATTGATTCTAGAAGAGTGTTGGTTGTTCACGTGAGTTACCTAAAGGTTTGAGGTACATGAGGAATCTTCAACGTCTGCATATTGATTATGAAAATGACCTCCGGATATGCCGCTTGGAATAAAGAACTAACCAACCTTGAAGGCTTTCAGTTTGTTGTGGGAAAAGATGATGGGGCCGAATAGGGAATTGGGAAATCTAAATCTTCTTGGGAGGTATTTGTTCTTATCGGGACTTGAGAATGTTAGAGGTTTAAGGGATGCCAAAGTGCCAAGTTGAAAGACAAAACAAATCAAGTCTTTGAGATTAGAATGGTATGATTGTCGTGAGCGAGAAATATCGATTGAGTGTTGGCAATGTCGACCGAGCATATGGAAAGACAAAAGCAGATTCCAAGCATATGGGCGTTTATAATTCTAGTCTAATTAGGACTCCTTATTTGTTAAGGACTATTTTGCTTAATTAGAATTGTAGTAGGATTAGAAAGCATATTCTAAATACCTATATATACCCAATGCTTGTGGTTGGATATATGAAAACCTATCGATTGTTTGAGCGTATATTTTCGATTAATACTAGTGGCGTATTCTAGTATCCGATTATTGGTTTTGTGTTTTCGTTTGTGAACTTGATTACGATTTGGGTCTTGAATTGGTATCAAGAGCAAGGTTGAAGTTTAGTCGATCACAAATGTGATTTTAACACAAGTCAACTAAAGGGTTCCAGAGTAGTCGACCACAGAAGGTTTTCCACACAAGACGACTAAAGGGTTCCAAGAATAGTCGATCACGGAAGGGTTCCAAGATCGATCGAACACAAGTCGACTAAAGGGTTTCGAGGATCGATCGAACACAAGTCGACTAAAGGGTTTCAAGAAGTCGATAAAGTTTCAAACTTTACACTTGGTTTACTTAGGCAAGAAGTAAAACAAGCGTGTTCTAGGGCTGAAGTCAATCCAACTACACGGTAACTTACAAAAGGCGTTCAAGAAGGATGGTGCAAGGCGAGTCGAGTCAACCACCTATTGAACATTCTAAAGCAAGCTCTTGATGTCCAATGTTAACAAGCACGAACTATAACATATGGGCAATAAGAGTCAAAGCGGTATTCGAGTCCATGGAATACTCGATGCCTTTGGAACCGGGGAAGGAACACAAGTTGTTGCTAAGCAAGATCACATGGCGGTGGCGTTACTCTTCCGGCGATTCGAGAAGAACTTGTTTTCAAGTTTCACAATTCAACACGACCAAAGAAACTGGGGAGCTTTGAAGACCGGTATGTGGGTGTTGATCGGTTCGAGACGCAAGGTTGCAAACCTTGGAGGCGGAATCGAATCTTTAAAGATGAAAGCCAAGCGAATCAATCGATGACTTTGCGGCTAGGTTGGGCAAAATTGTATGAGTAAATAGCTTGGGAACAATTTATGAAGACAAGAAACTTGTTAAGAAAGCTGCTTGCATCCGTTCGGATAGGTATGTTGCAATTGTTGCCTCAATAGAACAATTTGTCGACTTGAATACTATGTCTTTTCAAGAAGCAATTGGAAGGTTGAAAGCTTTGAAGGAAGAATGAAGGTGTTGACACCACTTAGAAGATCAAGGCAAGTTGATGTTCGGAAGGGCTGAAAGATATGATAAGAAAGGTCGAGGAAGGAATTCCTCGGTGGCAACAGTAAGGTCAAAACTTTTCTTCTCAAAACAAATCTCGTGGTAGTGGTCAAGCTAATAACCACAACCGTGGAAACCAAAACAACTCCGGGAGCAATACGGATCAAAGAAGAACAAAAGTCGAGACCTTTCAAAGATTCAATGCTTGGATGTGATGAATATGGTCACTTTGCTTCTAAGCGCCTTGAACGACGTAAGCGAAGCAAAAGCATGAATCAAATTTTTGAAAGCGGAGGATGATGATGACCCAACACTTTTATGATGAAAAGCGTTCAAGAAGTAGTTTTCTTGAATGAAGAAAGATTATCCCAAACCAATTGAATACTAAGCCAAACGAGGAAGACACTTGGTATTTGGATAATGGAGCAAGTAATCACATGACGGGATCCAGAATACTTTTCGGAGTTGAATGAGAATATCTCCCAGAGTGAAGTTTGGTGATAACTCCTACATCGAGATCAAAGGAAGGGTTCGATAATCATTGAAGGAAAATGGGAAAGCAATGGTTAATCACCGGAGTCTATTACCTACCCGAGCTAAAAGCAACATAATTAGTCTTGGGCAAGCTACAAGGCGGATGTGAAATTCGTATGAAAGGTAACCTTCTTACTATGCGTGACTCGGATGGCAAGCTTCGATGAAGGTTCCTAGAACAAGTAATAGACTTTACAAGATTAAGCTCCAAGTTGGAAGTCCGGTGTGTCTCAAAGCAAAGATGGAAGATGATGCTTGGTTATGGCATGCTAGGATGGGTCACATTAATTTCAAGAAGATAGAATTAATGGCAAGGAAGGGCATGGTTGAAAAGTTGCCAATAATTCATCAAGAAAACAAGTTGTGTGAATCTTGTTTGATAGGAAAACAAACCAAGTCGTTTCCTAAAGCGGTGAAATTTAAGGCAACACATTCTCTTCAACTCATACATGTTGACCTATGTGGACCAATTTCTCCACCATCCATAGCAAACAGTACATATTTGTTCTTATTGATGACTTCTCACGGTTTATGTGGACTTTACCTTGAAGGAAAAAGGTGAGGCATTTGAATACTTCAAAAGTTCAAAGCTTTAGTTGAGAAGAAGTCGGGAAGGAAGATTATAACCCTAAGGACCGATAGAGGAGGTGAGTTCACTTCAAAAGAATTTACCAACTTTTGTGAAAACGAGGGTATAACAAGACATCTAACCGCTCCCTACACACCACAACAAAATGGAGTCGTAGAAAGGCGAAACCGTACTCTTATGGGAATGACTAGAAGCATCTTGAAAGCACGAGGCGTACCAAACTACATGTGGGTGAAGGAGTTAGACACGCTACATTCTTGATTAATAGAGTTTCAACTCGAGCTCTAGTTAATCAAACTCCATACGAGGCTTTCAAAGGAAAAAACCTAACTTGGAGGGTTTGCGGGTATTGGAAGTGTGGCTTATGCAGCGGGAACAAGGCCATATTTACATAAGTTAGACGACAGTCAACACGACTTATTTACATCGGAAGCGAGCCGGTACAAAAGGTTTTCAATCGTTCAATCCAAAACTAAAGAAGATAGTGGTATGTCGTGATGCGGAGTTTAATGAGGAACTTGGTGGAAGTATGTTCTTTGGAAGCGAAACACACGAGCTAAACCGGTATGTTTATTATAGAATGGCACGGTTCTATTGATACGGGTTGTGAATTTGTTAACCAGTGTGACCGATGAAGTTGAGGCAGAAGATCAAGAGGCTGAAAATCATCATGATGTTGATGAAAATCAACCGGTCAATACCGAACAAGAAGCTCAAATCGAGGCGGGTAATGACCTTAATCCTGTGACAGAAACTCAACCAATTATGAGGCGTTCTTCAAGGGTTTCAACTAAGCCAACTAGATTTAAAGACTTTATTATGGGGTCTAGTTCAAGAACCTCAGATGCTAATGAAGATCAAAATCTACTTTTGATTGAAGAGGATGAACCAAGAACGTTTCAAGAAGCAAAAGTCTCAAGCAAGTGGATGGTTGCTATGAAGAGATTGAGTCTATCGAGAAGAATGATTCATGGGAATTAGTTGAAGCTCAGGTTAATGTTAATCCCATTGGATTAAAGTGGGTGTTCAAAATTAGAGAAACCGGATGGTTCAATTAATAAGTTTAAAGCTCGGTTAGTAGCAAAGGGTTATGCTCAAAGGAAGGAATTGACTATGACGAGGTATTTGCGCCGTAGCACGGATTGAGCAGTGCGTTTATTGATCTCATTACGCAAAAGAAGCATGGGAGCTACATCATCCGGATGTAAAGTCGGCATTTTACATGGAGAACTAAAAGAGCGAGTGTTTGTTACACAACCGGAGGAGTTCGTGAAGAAAGGAGAAGAAAGGAAGATCTACAAGTTGAAAAAGGCGCTTTATGGACTTAAACAAGCCCCAGGCGTGGAATACAAAACGATAGAGAACTCAAGCAAATGTCTTTAAAAGATGCCAACACGAACAAGCGGTGTATGTGAAGAAGAAAAACAAGTCAATCTTGATTATTGCGGTCTATGTAGATGATCTCTTAGTAACCGGTTCAAGCTTGGCGAAATTGGTGAATTTAAGAGACAAATGCAAGAAAGGTTCGATATGAGTGACTTGGGAAAGTTAAGCTATTATCTTGGCATTGAAGTAAAGCAAGAGGATTGAGTATCTCAATAAGTCAAGAAAGCTATGCAAAGAAGATCTTGAAAGATCTTTGGGATGCATGAAGCGAATTCTACTCAATGTCCATTAGAACACGGAATGAAGTTAAGCATGGACAAGGAAGGAAAGCGGTTGATGCAACATTATATAGGCGACGAGTTGGTTGTCTAAGGTATTTACTACACACTCGACTGATTTATCTTATTCGGTTGGTTTGGTTAGTCATTATATGCAAGAACCAAAAGAATCACATATGGGTGTGAAACAAATACTAAGGTATATCAAGGTAGTTTGAATTTTGGAATCGATACAACCAAGAGAAAACCAATGAGTTAGTGGGGTTTAGTGATAGTAGTTTTGCTATGGACCAAGATGATGGTGAAGCACTGGCTGGGCATGTATTTTATCTAGGGAAATCACCTATCACTTGGTGCTCACAAAAGCAAAACACGGTGGCTCTATCGTCTTGTGAAGCCGAGTTCATGGCTGCAACTTCACCCGCGTGTCAAGGATATGGTTACGTGGATTGTTGAGTGAAATAACGGAATGGAAGAAAGAGTGGTGGTCTTATTTGTTGACAACAAATCGGCTATTGCACTTATGAAAAATCCGGTCTTTCACGGAGAAGCAAGCATATAAACACACGTTATCATTTTATCCGAGAATGTGTTGAAAGAGGCCAAGTACAAGTTGAGTTTGTAAGAGGTGATTTGCAGCGTCTTGATATTACGGCAGCTCTCGCAAGGATTAAGTTCAAGGAGATGCAAGAGTTACTCGGAGTTGAAGACCTACCTATCTCGAGTCAGAAATTAGGGGTGAATGTTGGCAATGTCTCGACCGAGCATATGGAAAGACAAAAGCAGATTCCAAGCATATGGACGTTTATAATTCTAGTCTAATTAGGACTCCTTATTTGTTAAGGACTATTTTGCTTAATTAGAATTGTAGTAGGATTAGAAAGCATATTCTAAATACCTATATATACCAGCCGAGCTTGTGGTTGGATATATGAAAAACCTATCAGTTGTTTGAGCGTATATTTTCTGATTAATACTAGTGAGCGTATTCTAGTATCCAGTTATTGGTTTTTGTGTTTTCTGTTTGTGAACTTCGATTCTGATTTGGGTCTTGACAGAGGAGGTTCTTGAGGGATTGGAACCAAATTCGGGTCTCCAGGAGTTGACTATATGGGATTACATGGGAACGGTTCTTTCTCCAAGTTGGCTGGTCAATTTAGTTAATTTGACTAGTATTAAATTTAATTATTTTGAAAAGTGTGAACATATTCCACCACTTGGGAAATTACCCAGCCTCAAGATAATTGAATTGAGGCATATGTATTCTTTAAAGTGTTTCCATGATAAGCGACAACTCTACATCAAAAGGCGAGATTCTCTTTCCTAGTTTACAAGAGTTACACATAGGCGCTTGTAGGAATTTGGTTTCTTTGCCTAATAACTTTCCAAAACTCATGTCTTTGGAAATATTTGATTGTGAAAAATTATGTTCTCTACCGGATGAGATACAAAGTTTGAGTATCTCAATCAAATTACCATTAAATATTGTAAGATTCTAAGCAGAAGGTGTGAGAAGGAGATAGGAGAGGATTGGCTTAAAATTTCTCACGTTCCACATCTCTACATTATAGCTTCAGGGTAACACACTTTTTCTTTTCTTCTACCACACTTTTTCTTTTCTTCTTTCTTCTTCTTTTTTTAACTATGGTTGTTTGTCTATTAAACAAATCTATAATAGAAAAGAGTATTTAATTGTTGCTTTAGGACTTGAAAATGAATATAGTCAAAGTGTAAAAGATAATGCCAAATCCAATATTACAATTGCTTTTCAGTATTTCTTAATAACAAAATAGTTTGTTCAACATTTATTCTAGTATCATTTGTTTGATTTGCGTGGTTTAATTTTATCTAATATTTAAATTGGAGTTTATTAGAAGCTAATGTTCATTAGATTTTGGTTTGTGTTTAGATATGAGGACGAGGACACTGACGAGAATGAGGACACGGTCGATGATAGCGAAACACTACAGGGATGACGACTAGAATCGAAGTTTGGTGTGACATGTAAAGATGGTGTTGCTTTATGGTTTTAAGTTGTTTTCTGGTTGGTGAATTTTGTGGGTATATTCACTGTAAACCCTCACGAGACAACACTCATCCACTAGGGATCATCTAGGGGTTCAAAGGCTTGTTTCTATGCTAAATGCAACCGCGATTGCTGCGAAAGTGAGTTAGGATCACGTACAATTTGTTTTTTTTTTTTCCATTCTTTTCAGCTTGTGTGTTAATGACGTTTCTTTTATGTGTTTTTCAATTTGTGTATGTATGCATGATATGTAGTTGCTAGATGTTAAGTCTTCTGCTGTACAAGTCCTCTCTGTTATTATAAAGTTTTATTGAGCCATCGAATTACAATAAACTATGGTTTTCTTAATATTACCATATGTGGCTATGTGTATTATGAATATACCATAGGAAAATTAGTTGTAAGGTTTTCTTAATTAGAGTTATTGTATATATTTATCTTTTGATAAAATATGGAAAGTGAGTGGGGATTAGTGAACGTGTCTGCATTTTAATCGAAGTGGATCAAAGATGAAAAACGAGCAAGCTAATCTGGTTCCTTGTTACAGTAATTTTGTTTTTCACTTTCGTTACAATATTGGATTGTGTTATCTTGGACAATTGTCGGACCGTGTTATCTCGGACCGTTGTCCCATCCTTTTTTCCAATGCTTTGTTGATTTCGGACCTAAGCCTTTTAGGGTGTTCGACTCATGGCTCAGTAATGAGGAATTCTGCACTTTGGTTAGTAGATCATGGAATTCTTCGAAAGGTTGTGGTGTGGCCGATATTCGTGCAGTGCTTGATGTGTGGTGAGATAAAAAGAAAGAGACCATACTTGTTATTGAAAATTGGTATGTGGGATAAAAAGGCTCATAGGGGTCTGCTATCTCAAAATGAGATTGAATCCCATTAGGAAGTACTTGTTAAATATCATACATTGGAGCATGTTAGCACTCGTAAGATTCGTCAAAAATGTTGTGTAAAATGGGTAGTTGAGGGGGACGAAAACACTCGCTATCCTGATGCTTCTTTAAAACAAAAATACAAGGAAAAATAAAATTATGGGTATTGTCTAAAATGGTTTTTGGATTGCAGATCCATCTCAACTCAAATGTATCATGTATGACCATTTTTTGGATAGGTTCACTGAGCCTCGTGTACAAAGGCCTGTTTTTTCAATGCTAGCTATTTCGTAATTTGGACCTAGCAGACTCAGAGTCAAAAAATTGGTGTGGGACTGTGCAGGTTCAGTTCCTACAAGCATGCCCCTTTCACATTTAGTGGGTCAATCTTCTTATGGTTATTATGTGCCCCTCCCTTCTAAGTACCTTCTGTAATTTTAGCAACTTCAGAATGAATTTTACATGTGTATTTTCAATGCATACAGAAACGAACTCACACTGAAAACACCATCCCAATCAAGCTGAAGTTTAGTACTTGTATGTAACATTTTAACCCATCCATGTGAAACTAATGAAAGGCAGGCCAAATGGCAGTTCGCTACCATTGATGTTAAAAGGTCAAACTGCAATTGTCCCAATAGTATTTAGAAGGGGGGACCGCCCAAATACTAAGATGTAATGATGCGGATACAAACCATGAACCCAACGATATGGGCTTACCACACATTGATTCACTTGACGATTTTTGGTGCCAAGCTGTAGCCACGTTTGCATGATTGATGTTACTTATATTTGGAGATTATCTTTTATTTTATATGTAGCAACTAAATAATACCCAATTAGTGATTGATTGGGGTTTGATTTCTTTCCTTAGTTTGTGGTGATGAAACCTTATTAAAGGTCTTTTGTTTTGCAAAGAAAAAGGCAGTTGACATTTTCTGATTATTGAATAAGAAAACCTTTTAAGGTTCTTGTTTGAAGCTTTATTTGATTAATCCTTAGTATTTTGAGCCATTTGATTGTAAATCTACATCGAGTTGGTTTTGAGCTTTGGTTGATTCAAATGGCTCGTTGTGGAAGTGGGTATCTTAATCGTAGAATCGCCCGGCGGAGGCAGCGATGGAGGTGCTTGGATCTGTTTGATCATGAGGTTGAGCAGCCCCAACGACTCGCGTGGCTTACCCTGGATTGGGAGCGGTTGATCGAGTCGAACGACTACAACACCTAGTCCTGGATTGGGATTAGTATTATCGTCGGCATTGGAGGAAACGGCTGGTTGAACCCGTTCGGGACGAGTCCACTAGGGACGAGGAGTATCTTACCAATGGCGATTTTATCTATGATTCACAACCCGTGTATGATGAATACGCGGACGAGGAATGGTATTCTTTGTTTATTCATGGTGATCGAACTTATCCGGTGAAAAGTGGTTGAAGGTGGTGCTAGATTAGGTGGAGACGGGATTGGGGTGGCTACTGTTGGTGATTTGCCGAATTTGAAAGTTCCCATATTTCAGCCGCCAACTACGGAAAGTTTGAATTTTGAGCCACAAGCGAATAACCTTCGGATGTCTAATTCTAATGGATCAATGATGAATACGGTCGGAAAAGTTAAGTTGTTTATGGAGGTTATGATGATAATAATGAAGGGGAATCACGTTGATGTTCCTTTCGATCCGGGTGGTTCGTTTTTAAGGCATATCAAAACTCGAGGACGAGTTTTTTTCGAAGAGGAGGAGAATGATGCGGATACAAACCATGAACCCAACGATATGGGCTTACCACACATTGATTCACTTGACGATTTTTGGTGCCAAGCTGTAGCCACGTTTGCATGATTGATGTTACTTATATTTGGAGATTATCTTTTATTTTATATGTAGCAACTAAATAATACCCAATTAGTGATTGATTGGGGTTTGATTTCTTTCCTTAGTTTGTGGTGATGAAACCTTATTAAAGGTCTTTTGTTTTGCAAAGAAAAAGGCAGTTGACATTTTCTGATTATTGAATAAGAAAACCTTTTAAGGTTCTTGTTTGAAGCTTTATTTGATTAATCCTTAGTATTTTGAGCCATTTGATTGTAAATCTACATCATGTAATACACAGACTACACTGTCATGTGGAACTGCCTTGTGATTTTAAGACAAGGGAAGAAGCCGTGGATGACGATAGGTTCTAGCCTTTTCCTGTCCGGAAGAACCACTAACTAATGAGTGTGCTACTACACTATAAAGGATGTTATCAGTATACTTTTCTACATAATGCGTAAGATGCTTAAGATACATTTTTATTGCTATCACAAACATCTTATATCCAACACTAATTTTGATGCTCATCAGCATTCAACAACATTTAGAAATTTTGAAGCATACTAAGATGATACACATTATACTGAATTTTATAGAAAGGGACAATAAGTACTTTAAATTCAAAAATTCACTAGAATTTGTTTTGTTTATTTTCATTGCTGTTGCAGCAGACCAGCAGTAAACAAACACTCATGCTGCAGCAGCAGGAGTTTATTTGGTCAAAACGGGTGATTTGGTCACTTAATTTTACGTTTTGGCTCAAATGTAATGAAATGGTTGGATTTTTTACTTGTTACTTATAGTATGCGTTTGGGGTAAAATAGGTCAAAGCGACTAAAATGGGTCAAAGCGGGTGAAATGGGTGTAACATAAGCGACAAAGTTACTTATCATTACATGTTTGGGCTAAAATGGGTGAAATGGGTCAAAGCGTGTGAAATGTGTGTAATGACTCAAATAAATGACAAAGTTACTTATTAGTACATGTTTGGGCTAAAATGGGTGAAATGGGTCAAAACGTGTGATACATACATATGTACAGCAACTTCGCATACAGTTATGATACAAGTCACTATGTAACATATATTATGTCTAAACCCGACCGATTATGCATATAAATCATGCCTCTTACTCTATACTTAACTTGATTACAATCAAACATATGTAATAAAGAACCTTTAAAGTCTTTTCTAACTATAGGGAAGGGCCTAGCAAAGCTAGAATCGCCCAAGAGTAAAATAAAGAACCTTTGAAGTCTTAAATCAATTCGAAATCTTCACATACTTTATACAAATTATGAAAATCATTAGTTCGTTTTTATGTTATCAAGAAGCTTACTGTAAATAGTACTTTTTAGTTAACTTTTAGCGTCTTTCTGCTAAAACAATGTTGGTCATCAAAAGATTTGACCATGTCGAAACTTGATCATTGAGTGCCATATGAGACTCGTAAGTGGATATTGAGACAAAAACTTAATGTGGAAGTGATTGAGATGAGATAAATGAAAATGATTGTTAGATGTATACCATTGTTTGAATCAGAACGAATCATATCAAATGACAAGACACAGTGATCACTGTCCTTAAGGTTACAAGAACATTTCCTTAGTTTGTTTACAATCAACACGGCTGACCATTCGCATCCAGAATTCATGCAGTCACCTAGTCGGATTCATTTTAATAGCGATCAATTGATCAAGTACACTAGTACAAAGCTTAATTGTTCATAATGATGAGCATTCTCGTACAGCTTAGATGGTGTCATCAAGATGAAAACAAGTCAGTCAAATTCATTATACACTTGAATAAATATAACAACTACTGATTATAAACCTACCACCATTATCACTATGCAGAGGTTTTTATTGTCGCTTTCGTTTTCATTTTTTGCTAAATAGCTCGAAGTAGTGACAATGAGATATATGGGTCCGACTCGTAAATTGGAAGATGACCGACCAGGATCTTCGATATGTTATTTTACTTTTCTCACCTGGCTAGATTTTAAAACCGACTCCTTCCCAGCTGCGCCTGAGATTCATGCCATGTCGTTGATTCATAGTCGGTTATCCTGCTTGCTCGTAAAAGTAACTTTAGGGGGAGTTTATCTTAGCTTATTTGAAGGGCTTATAAGCTTAAAGTTTGACAAGCATGTATCCTTGTTTTATGAGCTTATCTACTCGAGCTTATGAACTTAATTAAGTTGTAAAGTCATGTTGATAAGCTTATAAGCCATTTAAAATGAGCTCATCAAACTATGAATAAGCTCGTAAGCCCATCATAAAAACTAAGTCTAACAACCACTTAGCATTGTTAGATTCGCCATTGTCCGTTCTTGCAGCTGCACTATCTTTAAAAGTTTGAGCCATAACTATTTGGATGGGCGTTAGGTGGAATCGTGGATACCACCGCTCAGCCTTGAGGTACACTTGACTATGAGTATGTAGCAAAATGTGCTTTTGTTTTACATGTGAAGTGTTAAGTTAGTTTAACATAACAATAATTACCTCCATCAAATAGTTCCTGTCATAGTCATATAGGCACTTTATTTTCAACCCAAACAAACATAACAAAACTAAATTCATAAATCAAAGATTAAAATACAGCGTTTGACCCTAAACTTGTACCCAAACCACCGCTGAGTACAACATAAAATTACAGTCACCCAAACTCCCTACTGTTCATGTTTTGCATCACCCAAGGTCCTTTTGACCATTATCCGTCAATCAACCTCTCTTATCTACCAACCATGTGTTTTTACTCGAGGGCATAGTGGTCATTTTATGTATTTCGATTATTACTCAATTAATTAATCAGGCTTCTTTCCACATGTCACATCCAAATTAGTTTTATTTTTGATTGAATCAATGTGATCGCAAACTGGACTGTGAACCAATATGGGTAGATCTCATAAGCATAGTTCAAGCTGAAAAAACTATAAAAACGACCAGTGTTATACCACTCTTCAGTCTCCACCAACAAACCGAACAATATTAAGACTTTTCCACATTAGATCTATGAATACAAATGACCGTCGGTCACATACCTGTTGTGATTGACCATATGCGCCTCTCATGGTAGGCTATTTTGTAGTTGAGTTTAAAGATGAAGGGTCACATGTACTCTAGGCTTGAGACCTTATAGAAGGTATAAACCTTACCAAAAGACTGTTCATCAGACATAACATAGGATGCAACCCTGGAACTAAATTTTCCATTAAATCAGACGTACTAGTCTACAACAGAAAAAAAGAAAGAGATGCGGGATTCAATTAGATTGAGATGCTAAAGAGGCAGGAGACAAAGACCAAAATTTCAACAGGAAAGCCTGTTGGTTTCCAACCGACAGACAAATAAAACAAAAGAAATAAATAAAGAATGAGTTAGTTAGCTAAAACAACATATACACAAATAAAACCGTTTAACTAACTCTATAATCTTCATGCAGGAAGCTCTCGTAAGGGGTTCCATTTAGTACCTTTGGATGTCACCCCAGTTTTCAACCTGCTCACATAAAGGACCTTTGTGTATCTTCACCTGCCGACTCTTTAGCCCCATTCGTGGGATCCTAAGAAAATCTTGAGCGTCATTTAATACCTGCAAGGCGAGATAAAATCAATTGTTTATATATAAAGTAGAGGTAGTGAAGTTAGGTGATGGGTCACAATGGGTGTTTGTTTAGTAATACACTTTGAAGACTGAACAGCTTTCAAACCATTTGACCCATTAGAGATAAATGAATATAAGTGAGCAGGCTGAAATTGCCACATCTAAAAGGAAGTGACAAATTTGAGAAGAAATGCTGAATGTCTTCTTGTATGATTCTTAATTATGTCCTCGTAGTAAAGGATGATATGTCTAGTGGTATTGAAGTATTCCAGTGCTTGTTTAACCATGTTGTCAGCTTGTTGCAGCTCTGGTATCGTAATGTTGTATTAATTGAGGGCTTGTAACTTGCTAGAATCTTAGCCTGTCATTATATCGAGATACTTTAGTAAGATGAAATCAACGAATGCATGCATACACCATAAAAGACACACACAAACCTCGTCGGGGAGTGGGCGTGGGATTTATGCTTGCCATTTAGTGGCTTAGCACTTTGGTCGTAAGCATTAGCAAGTATTGATATTCTTCTACGAAGAAGATTTCTTCTGAAAAGGAAGATCATTGAAACTCCCTTCGTTTTGAAGTAGTCGACTATTGCTTCATGATTCTGTTGATACAAAAGTTGGACGTTCCTGGTTTGGAGCTCCGGTTCTCGTACCAATTGAGAATTGCTGCTTGAGACCTGCGCACTAAGAGACAAGAAACACCGTTAGGCTTACCGTGGGATTGTTTCCACGATTATCCTCCGCGTGAGAGTAAGTAATCGGTTTAGGGTTTAAGGAGTTTTAGGGTTATGAGATCGTACCTTAAACAAGGGATATAATTCCTTTATATACACACGGAATCCTTGTTGGTTCCGTGTTCCCAACCAGTATCCCGCCTAAGTCGGTTGGGAATGATTATCTTCTTATTTTAGAAGATATCGGATATCTATTCCAGAATATATATGGGCTTGGGCTTTCATGAGCCCAAAGCAGATTGATATTGGCCCGATTGCACCGGGCTTGCAAGTAGTAGGCGTAGTCGGGTTCATGACCCGACCCGCACTATACGTCATCATGTCCCCAGGTCTAGTATGCGCGATGCGAATCTGCGGATGCTAGACTAATGACCGTAGTCAACATAAAATAAATAACGTACGAAACGTATTAAAAAGACCATACACCTACCCGTAGGTGCAGTGTATCTAGACATCAAAGTGAATTGTAAATGCCTCGTTATTCGGGGGAAAGTTACTGCCCCTTTGTCCCATCAAGCAATCACAACCACACAGTGAGGACTAGTGGAATCCACGTGTCGCCAATCGTGTGGAAGAGAAAGGGTATATAACTTGTCGTTTCATTTTCACCGGATTCCTCACAGTAAAAAACTCCATCCCTTATTTCTAAAGCGTTCGAAGAGTAGTAATCCAGAAAGTAACCAACCACAAAGGTAACCGCGTGCGTTATATCAAAAATAATAACCCGATGGTTAAGCGGTTGTCGACTTCACCTCCGACCACCGTGATCGATCGATGGAATTCACCTCAGTTACTTTATACCCGGGATGTGCATCCAAGAGTTCCGGATGCGCAAGCCACGATTGCGGATTTCCCGAAGGAAAGTGGGCATATCACCGCGGTTCTTCAATTCGCGAATCAACGTGTGCCCGCCACGCTTTACGTGCGATGTGTTAAACTATTATAATCTACACATATCGCAGGTTGCATTGTATCGGTAGCGCCAAAATTACCAATTTTGAGGTAAATTGCCGTTTGTTGGGATTAACCCACCATCCACCTATTCCGCGCCTTTTATCACACTACATTGGGCGCATGGGTGGGTGTCTTTTGCAAACGCTACCGGTAGACTGCAGTGTTATACGGATAAATTAGATTCACTTAGGAATTGGAGGAGTTTTTCTTCCGGGTAGATGATACATGTTTTCCCGGAATTATGATTTTTATACCAGGGAACATTACGAGAGGATAAGTGCCCATTGCTCGGGTCTTATGTCGTCGAGGATGCTTGGAATCGATAAATGCTAACCGCATCCCCATTAGTGCGTATCATGAGGGATTTTTGGTGCACATGGGAATCGGTAGTAATTATTTTGGCCCCAAGATGAGATCCCTATCTTCTTAGACGCCAATGGCGGGGTGGGTACTTATTCCTCCGTATACGTGTGTAAATAATGTAAGAACAATCGTCCGTATATGTCGCGCAAAGATATAACCTGTTTGTATATGTGTCTTGTCTGTCTTGAGAGATGGATCTATTCACCGTCAGACTGACTAGCGAAGCCCGTAGCGGTAAGGACAGGAGTAAGACTTTGAGGATGATGATGAGCCTATTTTAGCGGCTACCGCAGGCGTATTTATGGAGTCGAATGCGGGAGGCAGTACCGTTCCTCACGCGCATGGAAGCCACACCACTACAAAGCCACCGAATCCCGAGTACCATCTTCGTGGCGCGACCACCGCCTGTAGTTGTGGCCCACCCTATGGAAGAAGAGGAAGAAGAAGAATCTGTGCTTAGTCGCAAAAGGATCCGAAGGGATGATGGTGCGGGGCCTTCAAGGAAAAAACGCCCCGTGGTCCAGACTGTGGAGTTGTCCTCCACTGATGAAGCGTCGTCGCACCCTTCTGCTGATGACGCTGAGCCACAGTAAGTACAGCCGTACATGTATAATTTTCTTTTGTTGGTGAATGTGCTAGTTGTGATTCTAACATTGCGCTGGTGATCATTCGCAGGATGGAGCAGGTTATAGAGTCACCCCCTAAGGCGAGTCCGATACAGTCAGCGCATTCTGAGCCGCATAGCCAGGATAATGAAGACCAATCTGATGCGGATGCGCCCATTGAGCATTTGGTTGAAGAATTGGTGCAGGTCTCCGCACAACAGGCTGCACTAATTGTGAAGCTGAAAGACCGAGTATCTGGTGGTATTCACCAAAGTTCACAAAAGGACCAAACAATAGCTTTGTTGGAGGCGAATCGGCAAGCACCCGCAAGAATGGATAGCGCCCATGCAGAGGCTAGGGATCCGAGCGCATACGCTCAAAAAAAAGCCGAGGACAAGATGGCACTAATGTGCCAAATAAATAAAGATCGTCTTGAGGTCGCCGGTACAAGTCTACGTGTCTTGGGCCCTTAAACATTTGGAGCGTGGTAAGGAAAATTTGTTCGCACTGGGGAGCTTGGGGCTCTTGTGAGTGGTCATTGGAAGTGAAGGAGGCAAAAGCTGCGTGGTGAGCCTCGAGTATGACGAGGAGTTGTATCCTCACTCATGTCCATGATAGCGGAGCGCAGTGGCTCATAGGCCACGGTCTCCGCTTAGCCGCTCTCAAGACACAGAATCGCCAGAGGTGGTCAATGCTTTTGGGAGGTTGTGCAGCGCCTGAGCGTGGTAAGTCGAAGCAATTGAAAAGCTTCATGAGACAGGCAAGGCGCCTATTGAGAAGGTACCAAATTATGATCTTTGAGTCATATGATCACTTAGTCACGCCATGCAGAGAATGAAGGACTTAGAGCTCCCAATGATTTCGGAGCTTGAGCGCGATCAAGATTATCCGATAAATGTAATTATGGCGGGGTTGACCTTGGCGCGTCATCGTACCGAGGGTGCCGAGACACAGCCGGACTTTTATTTGAAGCCCCATGAGTCACAGCTCCAAGTACCTGTCTTTGCGCGTCCTAGGGATAGTCAGAATCCATTTGCTTTGGAGAAAGAGGTACCTTTAAAGGAAGTCTTGGAAGCGCATGCGACCCGTCTTGCTAAGAAAGAAGGTATTGCAGGTAAGGCCATTTTGTGTGGGGTTGGTGCGGCTCACTTGCCCAGGTCTGATGGGGTGCCAGTAAGTGTGGCCACTGTATCGCGTCAGGATGCAGATGTGTTGAAGGGTGTTAGCGGAGCCAAAGAAGCAACGAGTCACGTTGGCACTTCTTCACTTAAGCGTTGTAGTAGCTGGTAGCTGACATGTTTACTATCTTTTGTAATAACTCGTAGTTATGAATAAAAGTTGCTGTTTTGCTGTGGGTATTATTGAAACTTGTAATGTATACATAGCTGTTTGGTTTTGCGTAAAAGATACCTTCGTTGCCGAAGAAACAAACGTGTACGCCAGTGCTAATATAGGTAATCCATAATCATGTATGAAAGCCATAGTATACTTGAGAAATAATTCGAAGTATTTTATCACAATCGTGTGTGTTATGATAAGCAACAGATCAGAATATCACATTAAGGAATCAAGTGTCTCGGTTCCTAAGTTGTTAAGCGCAAGACGTGTGCGTTGTTGCGCAACCATCGTGGGATGAGCACATATCTTATTCCAACGTCTTGAGAACAAGGTGTTTAACAAGGATGCGTGATCCAAGATTGATGGGTTTGCAACCCTCTTACTCAACAAGTTAGTTAGTAGGTTAACTTATCCTATTACCATCGTGGGTTTATTAAGTAGTGCATGCACGCCATCGTGGCAAGAAAAATTAGAAATTGTTAAGACATACAAGATATGGAGATAACAACTTAAAATGTGTCGCGGAGTTAGCTAGAAACCGCGGCGTTTTATTGATACTTGCAAGTTATTTGAGAAATAACAAAGAAAGCAAAGAATATGAAAATAAAATGAATACAAGAATGTTTATTGAGCACCGAAAGTGCAGAGCGTCTGTGCGTTGTGTCGTAGCTATTCTTACTGTGTAGCACCTCTTGAGGTTGCCGATGTTCCATGTCTTGGTAGGTCACGACCATCCAAGCCTCGTAGCTTCAGACGCTACTGTGCCTATTGCTTGATAACCTCATAAGGTCCTTCCCACTTTGGTCCGAGCTTACCGTATCTTCTGCGTGGCTCGCCTCATTGGCACGGTATACAAAGTCGCTTTGGTCTAAATGAAACACCGCGCACCTTGGCATCATAGTATCCTTTCATTTTTGACTTGACTTTGCCTCCCGTATGGTCGCTGCTCGCGTCTTTCTTCCAAGCAGATCCAAGTCGACACGCCTTTCATCATTGTTTGTTGTTACATTGATCTGCGGTGCGGCGGATAGTTGGCATGCCGATCTCGGTTGGTATAACGGCTTCGTCCGTAGACTAGAGAGAGGGGTGTCCCCGTCTTTGGTTTTATTGAGGTGCGGTGCGCCCATAAGACATGCGAAAGCTCTTGACCCACCTTCCTTTGTGCCCGTCCGGTAGCGCTTTGATTCCTTCGCCCGGGCTCGATTTGCGCTCTACTAAACCATTGGTTTGCGGGTATGTAACCGACGCCAAGTGTTGGGTGATGTTTAACTTATCGCACCAATCTTTGAAGGGGTTGTCGCGAATTGTTTCCGTTATCCGAGATGATTTCACCGGGTAAACCGGCGACATACAATGTTGTCCCGCACAAAGCGTTTCACCGGTTGCCGGTGATTGTCGCCATCGCTTTTGCCTCTATCCACTTGGTGAAGTAGTCTATAGCCACTATGAAACTTGAGACCGCTTTCCGCTATTGGAAAAGGACTTGCAATATCAATGCCCCATTTGTAGAATGGCCAAGGCGCCGTGATTGGCGTTAGCTCGTCTTTGTGGGTGGCGCGGGACGGTCTATGAACTTGGCAATCATTGCATTTCCTTATTAGGTCCCGCGCATCTCGATGCATGGTTGTGATAGTATCCCGATCGCATGGCACGTGCTACAACGGACCGTGGTCTGCGTGCATGCCGCATGAACCTTCATGTATTTTCGCACACATAATTTGCTTGTAGGGGCCGACGCAACGGAGCCATGGTTGGAGGAAAGAACGTCGGATGCAAGTATGTTGTCGCGTGATTCGAATCTCTGCTACTGTGCGCCGTATTCGCGAGCTTCATGCGCTTGGGGTAATGTTCCTTTGCTTAAGAATTCGTAATCGGTGTCATCCATGTAGGACCATCCTCCTCTATGATGCGGAGACTTCCATCTCGATATTGATTTGCTTTTCGGTGTTTCCACCAAGACTTGCTTTGATAAGTGTGCGAAGCTTGTCGAGGCGATCTTGCTCGGTCGTCGCCTTGCGATTTTCTCCTCTAGGGACTTGCTTGATAGTAAATCACAAAGCCTTTGATCGATGTCTTAGTCTTCTCAAGATCTTGAATCATATTCTCTTCTTTGGCCACGATTCACCCAACACGTGGTTGGCCACTAGCCGGAGTCCACATTTGCTTCCAAGTTACGTGACACCCATTCGAGCCGCAATGCGTAGTCCGGTGATTAGGGCTTCATATTACGCCTCATTGTTTGTCGCGGTAAATTCAAAACGCAGTGCGTAAGTGAATTCCATTCCTCCGGGTTTGTGAGAATAAGGCGCCTCGACCCGCCCACGCATGAGGACCCGTGCGTAAACAAAATCCATGGATCTTGTAGTTCCTTCGCTTGGTGTAGGTACCTCGTCGATGTCGGCTTCGATGATGAAGTGCGCCGAACCCGTCCTTTTATTGCGATACGTGGTATGTAAGAGATGTTATGTTCGCCTAGCAACACACTCCACGGAGTCGATCCCGACCATCGGGTTTGGAGATGATCCGCTTGATGGCTTGATGCGTGATTACCGCTATCGGTGCGCTGAAGTACCGCGCGATCGCTTGGCGGCAAACACTAATGCCAAGACCAACTTTTCCATGGCATCGTAGTTCATCTCCGTCTTCTTGAGCGCTTTGTCGACAAAATAGATAGGGGTTTGCACCGAGTCCCTATCTCGTTAGTAGCACTTACCGTCGCCCATGAGTTCCGATAAATACATGATCGGCTCTTCCACGGTCGGGTGCCACGAGTGTTGGGAGCGTTGCTAGATGTTGTTTGAGTGTAGTGAAGGCTTCTTCCGCCTCCGCCGTCCACCGAAAGTCACCCTTTTTATACACTTCTTGAGTGTTTTGAAAAGAGGCAATGACTCTTCTGCCGATTTAGACAGGGAACTGTTGAGGCCGGCCGCTTTTCCGTTGAGGATTGGACTTCCTTGACGTGCGTGGTGAGAGAAGTTCTATTACCGCCTTTGTCTTTTTCGGACAAGGTTTTATGCCATCGTTCTATCGGTATCCTAAGAACATGCCTTGATGGCCTAGAAGGTGCATTTCTTAGATTTAGCTTCATGTTGATCTCGTAGTCTTGAATGTTTCTTCTATGTCGCGCTCAAGTTCAACTTCAAGATGGCTTTTATGACCGGTCATCCACATAGACTTCGTGTTGCGGCCCTTTGTTTTCAAAGGCATTGTCTACTAACCGATAGGTGGCCCCGATTCTTCAAGCCAAATGGCATTTTGTATAACGAAGAACGCCTTGGCTTGTGTGGAAAGTCGTCTTTTCCTCGTCTTCCTTGGCCATCTCAGATATGGTGATATCCCTTGCGCGCCAAGAAAACACTTTAACGGGTATCCACACAAGGACTCTATTTTCCGATCTATCTCGGTAATGGATAGCGATCCTGCGGGCATGATTTGTTAAGGTCGGTGAAGTCTACACACATTCGCCACTACCGTCGCTTTTTGACCATTCTTGGATTAGAAAGCCATCGTGGTAGTAGACTTCACGCATAATTCCGCATTTACCAATTTACGTACCTCTGCGTAATTACTGCGCCTCTCCGGAGCTTGGCCACGCTTCTTCCGGCGTGTCGGTGAGTACCCTTGTCGTATTCTAAGTTTATGCTCGTGATCGAGCGTGGTACTCGATCATGTGTTTTGGCTCCCGCGAAAATATCCACGTTCTTTTGTAGGAGCGCACACACACCGCTTTTGGTTGTCCGACAATGACCTCCAATGGTTATTTCTCGCTCGGGTATTTCGGGTGAATTGCGACCTTCAAGTTGGGGACTTTGGTGCAGACCGCTTCGGGATCGGTTCCCTTTCACATGTAACCGTGTTACATTCTACATTTAATACCGTGGCATTGTAAAGAGTAACAATGCCCCTTCTTCGGGAATTTAAGCATCCGTCTTGTTGTTGATGGCACCGCGCATGGCCGATATCCGGGTCTCCCAATAATGCCATTGTATGGCGAGGGGTTGATCACCATGAAATCCATCCAGGTTGTCGTCTGATGCTCTGCGTTGCCGACGCCGACTAATGTCATAATTGCCCCATGGGCCATATCTTTTCACCGTGAAACGGTGAGTCTTTGTGTTGACCGGGTTTAACCGATCGCGTATTTGGTCGTAGTCTTTTAAAGCAATGCTCATACATGATATTTGCCGATGCCCCACCATCAATGTACATGCGGTGTATGTCGTGACCACCCGCACTAATTTCAATGGTGAGGGCTCTGCTGCTGCGTTGTCCGCATTAGAGTAGGAAAGAGATTTCGCTTCGGAAAACTCTGGTGACCTTTTGTCTAGTGGTTCGTTGCCACGTCTGTATCATGTAGATTGTGTCGGCCTTATCTTTGGGTGTCTCCTCTTGCTTCCATTCTTTTGTTTATCTCTTCCTCTTTAATGTTTTTAACTAAGTGGTCGATCGCCTCCTGACCATCTTGTCGATGAGTTGGCGCGGTGGACACACTCGTTAGTGGTGTGACCCTTTGCGCATGGTAGTCACGGTATCCATTCCCGGTCGCCGATCTTCGGTGTACGCATCTCATGCGGTGGTCTTGGGAAATTCGCACCTTCCTGCGAGTATTTCCTTTGGTGTTTTGATCGAGGAGTATACTGTCATTATCTCGCCGCTCCTCCGTTGCGATAGCTCTATTATGGTTACTACCTCGGTCGTTCGATTGCCTCCCGTGTTGTTCCTGTGGCGGTAGCTCGAGTGGTTCTTTTGCTATCATGGGCGGCTTCTCCCTGGACAAAAGACCGAGTGCGCTTCATGAGTTCATCAAAGGTCTCCGGATCTTGTCGTTCAACCGCTGATGAGTTCGGATTATTAATCCCATTCATGAAGCCGAAATCTTGATACCTCGGGACATGCTTTAACTTGCATGCATTCATCTTTAAAACGTTCCATGAATGCGCTCGTAGATTCTCCTTGGTGCCGCTTTACGGCGAGTTCAACAGATTTTTAGCGCACTTTTTCGTTGAGTAAAATTTAGGCGAACGCCTTTCTCAACTCTTCAAACCATTTATGCTCCTTCTTGGGATTTTGTTGAACCAGTTCCGCACTTCCCACTAGTGTGGAATTAAACATGTGGCACCACTTTGGTTGTGGGAGTTCTCAATGGTCGCTGGTGATTCAAATATTTTAGGTGATCGTCGGATCACTGCTCCATCATAGGTCTTGACATTCGTAGGCATGCGCCTTTTCTTGTTCTCGAGAAATCAGCGATGCGTCGGTGAACGCATCCACTTTTCGACGGCGCCACGGGAGACATGTCTTCCTCTTGGCTATCGCGTCGCTTCTAGACTTCCAATGTCTGTATCACTATCCTCGTTGTCCGAGGAGTTATCGAAGATGAATTTTCCTTCTTACGGCGTTTGCGCCGCCATTCTCAGTCGACTTGTAGTCCGGATCGAAGGGCTCTCACTGGGGAATACTTTCGCCCGATCATCATATACTACGGCTACCCGATGCGCGCATAGACACCGGTACGCCGTTCTTCTCTATCACTATCACTCAAGTGTTGTGGTGAGATGTCTCATCACCCTCGATTCTCCTCCCGATTACATTGAATACCGGGGTTTATGACCGCTTCCTCTGCGCTTTTCTTTACGGTGGCGCGGTGGAGAAGTATCATATTCGAATCGAAATTGAGTCGGGCTTTCAAGTTCCGACCGATCTATTCTTCTTCCTCTTGCATGAGGCGTTAATGTTTCGTAGTTTTGGGATACGAAAACTTGTGTTAATTCCGGCGCTACCCCTCGAGTGAGTGCGTTTGTTTAGCCGCTATACCCTTATCCCGCTTGGTGCCTCCGGTACCTTTGTCGGTCGGTTTCTAGCACCGATTGGAAGGGAGTAGTAAAGGCGGTGCGCACGGGTCCACTCCACTCGTGGTGGTTGTAGTGGCTTGGGTTGTTCCCAGTGCGGTTCCACGGAGGAAGATCAAGTCTTGACCGATCCCTTATTTTTAGCATTGGTTGTCCCAGAGGTCCGCTAGGGGTTAGTCCACTCTGCGACTTCTTCCCATGAGGTCCGATCGCGATCGGCGACACCGTGCTTTGTCATTCTAGTGTCGGTTCTTAGTGTAGGGTCCCACGGATGGCGCCACTTGTTGATACAAAAGTTGGACGTTCTGGTTTGGAGCTCGGTTCTCGTACCAATTGAGAATTGCCGCTTGAGACCGCGCACTAAGAGACAAGAAACACCGTTAGGCTTACCGTGGGATTGTTTCCCACGATTATCCTCCGCTTGAGTAAGTAATCGGTTTAGGGTTTAAGGAGTTTTAGGGTTATGAGATCGTACCTTAACAAGGGATATAATTCCTTTATATACACACGGAATCCTTGTTGGTTCCGTGTTCCCAACCTTCGCGTATCCGCCTAAGTCGGTTGGGAATGATTATCTTCTTATTTTAGAAGATATCGGATATCTATTCCGTAAATAGATATGGGCTTGGGCTTTCATGAGCCCAAACGCGTATTGATATTGGCCCAGTTCGTACCGGGCTTGCAAGTAGTGGACTGTAGTCGGGTTCATGACCCGACTCCAGACTATACGTCATCAGATTCTGCATCAGACCCTGAATAAAATCAAAGAAGTCAACCACGCATGCAAGCAAGCCTTAGATTCCGGACAAGACAGGATATGTATATAGGTGATAGAGGTCATAGATTATTCCAGTCATACCCAAGCCTAAAGGTGACTTCACATATGATGACATTTATTGTCGACCAAACAAGCACAAACAGGTCATGTATAATGTACTTAAAACTCTTATTATATTCAGATACAGTGTTAACAAAGGTCATTCTTAGTTCCTTCTGAGTGAAGGATATTAGACCAGAACTCCAGAAGATTCTTATATATTATGCTCGTTAAAAGCTCATCAGCCACAATGAAGTGATCTAAGTATCTAACACCTCAGGTTATGTAAATGCAGTTTACATGGAAAGGTTCCTGCATTGTGGCAATTTCTATTGACTGAAAAGTGGAAATCTAACTGCAATGTGACTTGATATAAATATTCATTATACTGGTGTTGCATACAAGGAAGACACACAAAACAAATTTTCAAACAGCAAGACGAGGATTGCAATACATTCTATTGATTGGTATGTAGTATGCTGACGCAGTGAAACGATGGCACATAGCCAAACAGAACGGAAATACTAAGTTATATCTTTGCTTATGCCACGCTACATGTGAGAATAAACTAGTTCAGATGCAAAAAGCTATTATGGTATGGCTATGGTGTGCACCTGATTAAGCATCCACTTTAAGCCCACCGCAGCTGTGCACTCATTCTTGGATGCACTTGTCAGCCAATCAAGATTGTAAATTCTGTCTAGAGTATCCACGATTGTTGACATGTTGCTTCTCCGTGGTTTAACTGAGAAAATCTCTCCATTGGAGCTAACATTCATATGGCTATTTAATAACGTTTCAAACCATCCACTTCCAGATCTCTGTGTTGACGCAATAACAAAGTATCTAACTGGCTTGCATGAACAATCGGCCCTAGTTATACCCAAACGAAAAACATATCAGCAATCAGAGTTGCTAAAATGAGGACAACGAGAAATCCGAACCATAAGAAAGAAAGCATACCGACTAAACGTTGTAGGTTTGGGGAAATGCACATACGGCCTTTCCCAAATTTCAACGTTGGGCACCTCGCAAGGCCGCTCAACCACTCTAATATCAATGAAACCAGCCTTGGTGAAGCTGCTAATTTGCTTTAGACCAATTGAGCACATGAAAATCCCGCATACCATAACAAAGGCCACCACACTTATTCTCAATACTAACGAACTTTTTACAGGAGGTCTAACGATTAACATATCCTGTAATTCAAAAGCGTGCAAATGTTACACAAAGAAAACATCACTCAAATTACAACACACCCTGTCCCAGTAAAAAAAAAAAAAAAAAAAAAAAAAAAAAAAAAAAAAAATTCAGTAGGATTCTAATCCAAAAGTTACTTTTTGACGATTAAGACTCATCATAAGGTATTAGTGACATTGATTAAAATTTCTCATTGTTAAGGGCATTTGGGTTTACATACGTAAAGGAAATGAAACAGCTACATTCAGGTTAGGAAAAGGCAACTCGATAACATTGGGTGTTTTTTAGCTTATTTTTTATAAGCCCATTGTTGGGCTTTTTCTTGAGTTGTGAGCTCGTGATGACTTACAATAAGCTGAAAAAATGTGCGTATGAAAAACAAGCTAAAAAAAACACCCCTTACTATATAATTCGTTAAAGATCAAAAGAGCTAGAAGTTCCCTCTTTACCAGATGTACGTTCATGAACCAACTCGATAACATTGGGTGTTTATTTAGCTTATTTTCTGGCTTACGAGCTTATTTTGTTTGGTTTATAATTCATAAGCCCATTTTTTTGGCATTCTCTTTGACTCATGAGTTTGCCACTCTGACCTAAAACTAGAAAATAAGCCGGAAAAAATGGGCTTATGAAAAATAAGTTGTTTTAACGTGCTTAAACAAACACCCAATTACAATAACTTTATAACCTTTTTTTTTAATTCGTAGAACAGTTTCCATATTCATCGAAACCAAAACATGAAAAAACAGAAACCAGTAAAAATATGAACCAAGTAGAGTAGTATGTATATGATAAGGTTTTAAAAGGTACCATTTTGAGGGGTCGTTTTAGTCCTTATTTGATCACTTTTGTATCCGTTATTGCTTAATATCGTTCCTTTTCACTTTTTAGGTCTCTTGAAGGCAAAATCTTGGAATGGCACTTATTTGGACGAAAAGGCGAATATATGAAGAAAATGGCCAAAGTCAAAATCGAGACACTCACGATTCTTTGAAAGTAGAAAGCGGCGTCGGTGCTAATGGCGACGCCGTCCCAAAATTATTGTGACGGTCCGAACCCAAAACTCGTATTTTCAGCGACGGCGTCTAGTTGTGAAAGAGTAGGCCGTCGCTACTCGGGCGGCCTAGATGTAATCCAGACGGCGTCATAAGGTGAAGAGGACGGCGTCACGGACATAAGGTGACGCCGTCGCAAGGTTAACGTGGCCAAGACGAAACCCAATGGCGGCGACACGGCGGCGTCACGAAACATAAGGTGACGCCGTCGCATATGTAATCTTATATATAGAATCCGAATTTTTCGGTCTTTGGTAGAGAGTCTTTGGGTAAAACCTAAAACCGAACCTAAGGTGTCTTGTACAGTATTTTAGGGTTTTAAACCCTATCTTACATCAAGATAAGTCTTTACTTCATTAATTCAATTATGTCTTTGATTATTTGTGTGTATGCTTGCATGTTCTCAATGTCCGCTAATTTATTTGTGTGTTTGCTTAGAAAGTATGAAACTTAATTATTGAATATTGATTGGTTGTTTCTTATCTTAGTTGATTAATGATCTAGAAATGCGATAGGTCATTCGTTGTGTACTTAATGCTTGATTCATCTTTGTGAACCTTAGAATATAATTACGAGTAGTTGTAGGCTAAACCATTCAAAGAGCGCCTTAGAGTAGGAGTTTATCATCCTAGTGGGTTTGTAGGCGAGACCCTTTGGTAAGTTCAAAGAGTTAGGGAGAAAGCATACCCTACAACTTCGACACACAACATGACTAAGAATAAGGCGTGACAACTCAACCATCAATAGGAGATAATTAAGGAGTAGTACAACCTAAGTAAACACATCTTTAAACTATCGTGCGAGCACACATTAATTCGACATAGACTCCCACAACCTTAGTTTAGATAATTAGATATTAGTAGAGTAATCGGTAGAAATACCAACCCCCAAATCCAATACCGAGATTCGTACCTTTCCCTTTCATAAAACATAAAAGGATAAAAAATAATCTTCCTCAACCTTAACCTTAGCGTAGTAACTCCTTACTAGCATTACGATTCCCAGAGAGCGATATCAATACCCGTGGCTTACCCTAATTACTACACTACAACGATTAGGTTCATCGCCTAGGGTGTTATAAAACTTGCTCGAAGAAAAGGAAGTTTCCTTGACCCCGAACACGCGTGTAGCGTTATCAAGTTTTGGCGCGCCGGAATAGAATAGCTAGTTAGTAGTCCACCTCGTTTAGGTTCTTTGCTTGATTCCTATCAAGTAACTTTTTCTCATTTTTAGCTTCCTCTTAGTCTATCCCCTTCTTCGTGACCTTTTCATCATGGAAGGTGACAACCAACCACCACTCGATAACCAACAACCAACCAACGCTTCACCACCAAACAAATACCCACCACTCGATCCAACTTTTGGCAACCAACTCGAGCTCGCATTGTTAGTGAAATTGGAGAGCTTAAGAAACTTAATAGGATAATTGAAAATGCACTTGAAAAAGCCCTTGAGGAATCCATGGTACCTTAGATAGTGATTCGACCTCAGTGACTCGGAAGATGAAATTGTGGAAGGAGATTATAAGGTTACGAGATTATGGATGGAAGTAAGGAGGAGGAGGAACTTAGGGGTATTTCGATTCATACCCTAATGGAAAGGAAGCGCTTATCACTATAATGTAGTCAACTTCCCGCGACCGCCTTTCGAACCATGCATAAAAGTGGTGACCCTAAAATATCAAGATACCGTGCATGATTGGTTACTTATATAGGGATCACACTTACATAGATTATAAAGCACCCATGAACATAATGTCTAGGCTCTACTACAATTGGATCATGAGAGAAAATTTAGGACCTATGAGGGACCCCTTTTACCCTAGGAAAGTGAGTAACTATGTTGGGCGGGTTAAGGGATTGCATGTCTTCGTAGGGAACTTCACATATAGGTGTGATTTCATGATCCTAGAAAATGTAAAAGGCATTATTGATGGAGTTTTAGGAGATGTGATACTTGGGAGACCATTTATTGAGGACTCTAAGATGGTTTATGATCAAGAGGAAGGAATAGTCAATTTCTCGAATGAGACCGAATGTGTTAATATATAATGCCCTGCAAAAGTAAGAGGTTTGAGGCATTGATGAATTAGATGTAGATAGCATTCCGGCCTTTGAAGTTGATTGGAAGGACAAGGTTCCTATACCACTTTGTCTAGAATTGGGCCTGAATATATTCGTGATGAGAACGAGTTAAGATAATTGAATGGGCTTCTAAGAGGAGGAAAAGCGTAGGAAGCACGACTATGAGTCTAGCTACAAGACTCTTAAATAAAGAAAAGCGCTTCGTGGGAGGCAATCCATGTTTAATTGTTTGCTTGTTAGTGTCATATATCTTTTATTAATTGTTTATCCTCATGTTTAAATTTGTAAAAATGCTTTATTTTGTTTTTAACCTCGTCTTAATTGCATATAAAGGTATTTTACATAAGGGATAAGTGTGGGAGGATTACACACGTTTTCAAAAAAGCGTAAACATGAGAATAACAATTAACTAAAAGATATTTATGTTTGTTTGTTCGAGTCAAATGCTTGTATCGAGTCATAATGGATGTTTTGCAGAAGTTTTCCAGATTCTAAAGATGTAAATTTTCGAATTTTTCCGGAAAATCGCGAGCAGCTTTTTGTCGGGATAACTGGCGGCCAGAAGGAGTAAAACATCGATTACTTTTTCTCGTTTTACGAGCTACTTATAAATTTTGGAATTTTCGGTCTTAATTTTCTTAGAAATTGCTGTAAACATCCATTCCACAAGCATTATATCCTAGTTTAAATCGAGTCTTATATATATAATTACCGCCAATTTTGCGAAGGTTTCGTTTGTTTTCTTCAAGTGTGCGGTTTAGTTTGTCAAGAAGAAGTTACATAAGATTGGAAGGAGCTTTTCACGCAATAATTCTTCTTGAAAAGGATTTAACCACCACTTTACGGATCTACCGAGCTAATCGGGGAGTATTAGTTTCTTTCGTTTTAAATTACCTTCATTATCATAACTTTGATACTTTCGGGAACATTGGGGACAATGTTCGGTTTAAGTGTAGGGAAGGAAAATAAAGCGAGAACTTTGAAACTATGCTTATCCTTGACTATTTGCTTTGTCCAATTGTGATTGTGTAATAAACCATGAGGAAATGTCGGTTAGGGTAATTTTGGCACCAAATTTAAAATTTTCATGACATATAAAGTGGGCCATTAGTCTTAACAAAAGCGTCTCACGGATAGGAAGTTATATGACTAGCACAAAACCCTTTACCACCCAAATTCCACCAAATGTGAGGATCGCCCTTAGATTAGTAGGAATTAAAGCATTCATCTTCAATGCTTAGAGTGTGAACCGGTAGTATATTAGATTCTAGAACTTGTTTTGTGATGCATTCCGAGATCGCAAGTGAGGCTACACTTGTGTAGTTAGGAATAACTAAATGATAAGAGGCATTAGGATAACCCTTGTTTGATACCTGTAATATAATTACTTCTTCCATATCGGTTGAGTAATTCTCCCACACCCTTTGCGTTGTACTCATCTTTAGTACACGATACCCCTAGTTAACCCTCGAGCCTATCCTTTTCGCGGTTCTCGTGATGTTTGATTTTCCGAATATCAATGAAGAGCATTGTTTACACCCCACCCCAAATATACACCCAAATCGCCTTAGCCTACCCTTATGCACTCACTTTTAGTGCAAATGTTTGTTATCACCCCAAACCCTTAGTTCAATTATCTAGTTGCTTGCATAAGTTGCTAAGTCGAGTCATATTCTTTGTATACAGTTTTGGGACGATTGGGATTCATGGGAAAAGTTAAAGTTTATGAAATGACGGAAGGGAGCGTAAAAATTCAAATTCCCTTTGTTTGCGTAATAATGTACCCCAAGTGTTTTGATCTTTTCAAATCGGGTCAAATTAGTGTTAGAGTAATAAAACTCAAGTGTAGGGATGTGCCTATAAATCCCTATTATTTTGATGTTATCGTAGAGGATGGTAGAGTAAAGTGTATGAAAAAAAAAAAAAAAAAATAGAGTGTGAGAAAAAAAAAAAAAAAAAAAAAAGCATACGGGCTACCATCCTACATCTATCCTTTAAATTTTTGTTTGTTTATTTGAGTTATCTAGAGTTTAGAGTGTCGAGTCTTGGCTTAGCAAGCCATTCTTCATATGCATTTAACATAGAGATTTTGACTTACCACCACTAAATAGCCTATCCCACCAAACCCTTGTTTCCTACCGTAAGCCTAACATTACAACCCTTTAAAAGACCTCTTTGATAGTCTTTCCTAGGTGCTTACGTAAGCGATGGAGGTTTGATCTATTCTCAAGCCTATGGTAATCTATGTACTAGGACCGGTTAATGAGTGTTTATCTTCCATTTCCTATTTTGTTATATTTCAAATATACACCCGAGAGAGATGTGAGTATCCAAACACCCCATGTGAGGTGCTAGTATGTAATTCCGTGCTTGTTATGACTTTCTTGGGGCTTATATGTGTTGTGGACGTTTTGAATTAATGCTTCATGACCCTAACTTATAAATTAATTGGCTAAAAGCACATTTGCTTGAGGAGAAGCAAATAACAAGTGTAGGGATATTTGATAAGGTTTTAAAAGGTACCATTTTGAGGGGTCGTTTAGTCCTTATTTGATCACTTTTGTATCCGTTATTGCTTAATATCGTTCCTTTTCACTTTTAGGTCTCTTGAAGGCAAAATCTTTGGAATGGCACTTATTTGGACGAAAAGCGCGAATATATGAAGAAAATGGCCAAAGTCAAAATCGAGACACTCACGATTCTTTGAAAGTAGAAGGCGGCGTCGGTGCTAATGGCGGCGCCGTCCCAAAATTATTGTGACGGTCCGGAACCCAAACTCGTATTTTCAAGCGACGACGTCTAGTTGTGAAAGAGTATGCCGTCGCTACTCGGGCGGCCTAGATGCAATCGAGACGACGTCATAAATTTGAAGAGGACGGCGTCACGGGCATAAGGTGACGCCGTCTCAAGGTTAACGTGGCCAAGCGAAACCACAATGGCGGCGACACGGCGGCCACGAAACATACTGATGGCGCCGTCGCATATGTAATCTTATATATAGAATCCGAATTTTTCGATTATTTGGTAGAGAGTCTTTGGGTAAAACCTAAAACCGAACCTAAGGTGTCTTGTACGAGATTTTAGGGTTTTAAACCCTATCTTACATCAAGATAAGTCTTTACTTCATTAATTCAATTATGTCTTTGATTATTTGTGTGTATGCTTGCATGTTCTCCATGTCCGGCTAATTTATTTGTGTGTTTGCTTAGAAAGTATGAAACTTAATTATTGAATATTGATTGGTTGTTTCTTATCTTAGTTGATTAATGATCTAGAAATGCGATAGGTCATTCGTTGTGTACTTAATGCTTGATTCATCTTTGTGAACCTTAGAATATAATTACGAGTAGTTGTAGGCTAAACCATTCAAGAGCGCCTTAGAGTAGGAGTTTATCATCCCTAGTGGGTTTGTAGGCGAGACCCTTTGGTAAGTTCAAAGAGTTAGGGAGAAACGCATACCCTACAACTTCGACACACAACGCAACTAAGAATAAGACGTGACCACTCAACCATCAATAGGAGATAATTAAGGAGTAGTACAACCTAAGTAAACACATCTTTAAACTATCATACGAGCACACATTAATTAGACATAGACTCCACAACCTTAGTTTAGATAATTAGATATTAGTAGAGTAATCGGTGAAATACCAACCCCAAATCCAATACCCGAGATTCGTACCTTTCCCTTTCATAAAACATAAAAGATAAAAATAATCTTCCTCAACCTTAACCTTAGCGTAGTAACTCCTTACTAGCATTCCTATTCCCAGAGAGCGATATCAATACCGTGGCTTACCCTAATTACTACACTACAACGATTAGGTTCATCGCCTAGGGTGTTATAAAACTTGCTCGAAGAAAAGGAAGTTTCCTTGACCCCGAGCGACGCGTGTGGCGTTATCGATACCTTAATGAAGAAGAAAAAGCATCACCCATTACTTAACGAGCAAATTCAAAAGCGCAAACAAAGAGAACTCATCGGCTAGCTCTCGGATAGTAGTTATTCGCCTTTTCCCGATCCTTTGTTACTTTAGTCATGTTTTCCCATGCTCGAATCTTTCACTTCACATCAATCCCCCAGGACCTTTTTCACGAAAAAAACAACACTTTTTAAAATTCTTTCTCCAAACTCTTTCACTTTTACCCTCAATATTAGATTCTGCTCCTCACACTTTCTTCCACTCTTTTATATTCCCGAATCAAAAGCCGAGCTTCTGCAAAATGAATACATAAGGCTCAAATTTGCTAGTACTACTATTAACTAAACTAAACAACCAACTAAATGAAGCTCATTAGATACTTTTCTAATAAGCACGGGTGATAAAAATGATTAAAAATATCAACTGATCTTAGGGTGTGTTTGTTTAAGCTTATACGTGAGCTTATGATATTATTTGATTTCGGCTTATTTTTCAGAAGCCCCAATTTTTCGACTTATTTTGGGACTTATATAATAAACTTACATAAGCCCAGCTAAAAAATAAGCCGAAAAAATGGGGCTTTTGAAAAATAAGCTGAAATCAAATCAGCTTCATATGTAAGCTTAAACAAACACACCCTAAGAATACATTAGGCTCAAATTAACTAGTACTACTATTAATTAAACTAAACAACAAACTAAATGAAGCACGGTTGATAAAATGAATTAAGGGGGTGTTTGGATTAGCTTATTTTTTGGGCTTACGAGCTTCTTCGAAAATGGAAAAACTCATAAGCTCATTTTTTTCAACTTATCACCTTAACCTTATGGACTTATTTTAGTCCATAAGCTCAACTTCATAATCTCATAAGCCAAAAAAAAAAAAAGAGCTTAAGAGTATTTCCAAATTCAAATAAGCCCATAAGCCCAAAAAATAAGCTAAACCAAACACCCCCTAAACATCAACTGATCTTAGGGGGGTGTTTGTTTAAGCTTATATAAGTAGTTTACAAGCTGATTTGATTTCGGCTTATTTTTCCAAAGCCCCAACTTTTCGGCTTATTTTTTATTTGGGCTTATATAAGTTTATTATATAAGTCCCAAAATAAGCCGAAAAACTAGTGCTTTTGGAAAATAAGCTGAAATCAAATAAGCTCGTAAAATCACGTCTAAGCTTAAACAAACACTCCCCCTAAGATTTCATAAGGTTATTAGCTAAATAAATAAAAAGTTATAAAGAGTACCGTTGATTGGTAATGAATGACGTCAGCAGGTATGATTGGTCGGTGGTGGTGTTCTGGTGGAAGCGGAGATCGGTGAGTGTATATAGGAAATGATTTAGACGGGTCAAAATAGCCCGTAACGACCCGTGTGGTCTTAGTAACAAGTTTTTAGCATAAATGATGTATTATTGCTCATTTTAACGGGTCTTTAGTAGCTCGTTATAAGTGTCGCATATTTCGCGATACTTATATCTAAGTTCTATTGTATGTTTATGTGTTATATTCGTGTTATGAATTTATATTGCTTATTATGAGTTTAATGAATTGAACGATATAATTGTATTTGTGAAATAAAGTGAACGGGTCAAAACAGCCCGTAATGACCCATGTGGTCCTAGTAAAGTGATTTTAGCCAATATTGTCTATTTTCACTTGTTTAGCGTCCTAAGTGGACGACATGACTATAAGAGTCATACATGTGTTCCGAACAAAGTTGGAACTAAATATCCTTAGTGGGTGACTTGCATAATCATATGCATTATGACCCAAGATGGGATTATCGTCCTAAGTGGACGACATGTGCTATTATGTGATCACATCTGATTGTTCCAGACAAAGTTGGAACTTAGACCTCCTTAGTGGAGAATCGAGCCTCAGAATAGCGAAAGTTCCAAAAATGGAACCCAGACATCCTAAGTGGATGATTAGTATGTTTATATGGCTCGTTAGCTATGAAAAGCACAACTAAATATGAAAAGTCTAAAAAGCGGGACTTGACGTCCTAAGTGGACAACTAGAGTATATATTGCTATATTGAACCAAATGCGGGTTCACTAGGTCCTAAGTGGACAACTAGTATATTCAAGGCAAGCATGATGCTTTCTAGCATTATGATGAAGTATCTAGCCCCCAAGTACATGTTACGATGCAAGAGTATATTCCCGTGGGGAATTAGCAGTGTTATAAGCACCAAGATAGCTACGCGGGGGAAAGTTCTTATGAAGCAACATCTATTAGCATTGACATGTTTATTTTCAGATTTATATATGTTATCTCACTAAGCTTTATGCTTACGTTGCTTCATTTATGTTTTTCTTATAGGTGAGATCAAGTCTAAGGCATAAGGTCGCGGTTTAGCTATTGGTGGAGCTCATGGGTAATTGAGCTTATCCTAAACCCTCTCTAATACCACGAAATGCCTAGGACAAATGTTTTAATATCATGTTTTATATAAACGCAAAATTAATGAAGTTTATAACTAGTTATCTCCTGTTTTACAAACTAAAAGGGTGTTTGGCATAGTGCCATTCTTACCCGTTTTTGACCCGTTTGACACATATATCCGGGTGTAGTCATGTTGTATAATATATGCACAGTTTTAGTTTAGTAATGATATGTGTTTTCAGTTTTGGCTAAGAAAAATTGGTTTATAAAGTGGTGATGTGCAGAAAACAAGTGCAGAAATGTGCAGGTGGACCATACGGCCGTATGGTATAAGTCCATACAGCCGTATGCTCAAAAAAAAAGTATTTTAGGTAGTTTCTGTAAAAGGACCATACGGCCGTATGCAATTTTTGCATACAGCCGTATGCTATCTAAAGAAAACCATACAGCCATATACTATTTTAGCATACAGCCGTATGCTCAAAAAAAAAAAAACTTAGTATGGGCGTTTCAGTTACGAAGCCCGGTTAAAATTTCAGCAAAATCTACAGGAGGCAAGCATGAAAATTGCATTTTCTCCCCAGTGCAAGGATGTGTAAATCTACAAAATATATATATCAAAGATGAGCAATGCTATCCTCCGACCTGTTGTGCCTAATTCATCATTATAATCACAAGTGTATGACATTCAAAATCCAATTTAAAGGACTCACCCAAGAGTCAAAGCATGGAGACAAGATCTGTCAAGTTTACCAACAAGCTGTGAAAGCCGACCATGTAAGGGCGATGGGTTTTTGAGCTGCAGGCGTGAGAGGGCCATGTTCTTAGAACCTCCATACACCTCATCTCCCATTAGAGGAATGCCTAAGTACTTTGCATGTGCCCGGATCTGTTTCAGAGCACCACAAGAGTATAACAAAAACATTTAATTTTGATTAGAGGTGGCAAGATGGACGGGTTGGGTACACGGTCAAATTTGCGTACAAATCAAACAGGACATAAAAGGTATAATTACATGTTAGACAACCCTAAAAGTAGGTTGCTATTTTGTGAAATTTTCCCCAAGAAAAACACATATGTTTAAAGCACAGTTTAGGATGTATGCACGTAATCACCAACAGCATTTATTTAATCTGTTTGAGATCAAAGACAGCCCAAATCGACTCATTGTGCCCGGATCTGTTTCAGAGCACCACAAGAGTATAACAGAAAACATTTAATTTTGATTAGAGGTGGCAAGATGGACGGGTTGGGTACACGGTCAAATTTGCGTACAAATCAAACAGGACATAAAAAGTATAATTACAATTTAGACAACCCTAAAAGTAGGTTGCTATTTTGTGAAATTTTCTCCAAGAAAAACACATATGTTTAAAGCACAGTTTAGGATGTATGCACGTAATCACCAACAGCATTTAGTTAATCTGTTTGAGATCAAAGACAGCCCAAATCGACTCATTGTGCATATATCATTGTGCATATATACATTTTGATAATGTAGATGAAGACAATACCTGGTGGGTGCGGCCGGTCTCTAACCTCCACTCAACCAACGCACATCCACCACCAGCTAGTATCTCAACTATTCAGTACCTGATGATCAGATAAGTTAAGTCATTCAATCAGTCAAAATAAGCTAATCGACAGTTCCAATTCATTAAGTCGTGCAGCAAATTCAGGTATTGATTGAACATAATTTGCATAATCACATTCAGATATCACATTGGCTTTCGAATTCAAATTGAAATTTGGATATGTCCATACATGTAAAGGTGGCATATTAGTGTGGCGGGTTGGGCTACGGGTCAAAAGCCAAAACCATGAATTCATTGTACCCTTGGATGAACGACAAACACTTCTGTCACTTTTAAAGTTGTTTATAAATAGTTGATGCATTAAAATTAGAGTTAATTACATAATTGGTCCTTGTGGTTTGTCGGATCTTGCAGAAAATGTCCTGTGCTTTTTTTTTTTTTGGTCACGTCCTCGTGGTATGCAAAAGTTACGGGTTTGGTCCTTTGACGGGTCATGCCGTTAGTTGACCGTTAACTTGGCAAACCAGTGGACGATTTATAATCGATAAAAAAAAAAAAAAACGAAAAATTGTTTAAAAACGTTTACAAAAATATTTATTACACTTAAATTGGTGCTTATGTATAATGTCGGGGTCTAAGAGAACTTTTTTTTTTTTTTTTTTTTTTTTTTATACTTAAATTTTGGGCTTATGTACAACATGAGGGCCTAATTTTTTTTTATTAAACTCTAAAAAATGAAAAATAAAAAGAATAGACCCTCACAACGTGAGGGCTTAAATTTTTAATGCATATTTTGTACGATTTTTGTATATTTTCATCTATTTTTATACGTTTTCATCTGTTTTATAAGTTCTTATACGTTTTTGTACAAAATACGCATTAAAAATTTAAGCCCTCACGTTGTGAGGCCTAATTTTTATTTTCGGTTTTAGAGTTTAATAAAAAATTTAGGCCCTCATGTTGTACATAAGCCCAAAATTTAAGTATAATAATTAAAAAAAAAAAAAAAAAAGGTTCTCTTAGGCCCGACATTATACATAAGCATCAATTTAAGTGTAATAAATTTTTTGTAAACGTTTTTTAAACAATTTTTCGTTTTTTTAAGTTATTTTTATTTTTTTAAATCGGTTTTTTTAAACAATTTTCTTTTTTTTAATCGGTTTTTTTAATCGGTTTTTTTTTATTTTTTTTGTCGATTACATAAATCGTCTGTGGTTTGCCAAGTTAACGGTCAACTAACGGCATGACTGTCAAAGGACCAAACCCGTAACTTTTGCATACCACGAGGACATGACCCGTCAAAAAAAAAGCACAGGGACATTTTCTGCAAGATCCGACAAACCACAAGGACCAACTATGTAATTAACTCTTAAAATTATGACATAAGAAAAACGGACAAAAATTAAGAAAAACGTAAGAAAAACGGACAAAAACGGATGAAACCGATAAAAGCGTAAGAAAATGGACAAAACTATATAAAGCGAAAGAAAGCGGAAAACGTAAAACGGGGAAGCGGATAAAAAGCGAACGCAGCGGATGAAAGCGGACAAAAGCGGGTGAAAACTATTATTAACGGAGGGACTAATTGGGAAAACTATATTTTAAAAATAAGGACTAACGGTGCAAAATTTATTAACGAAGGACTAACGATGCAAAACACTTAACGGACTGCACTAACGAAGGACTAACAACGCAAGACACTTAACGGACATTTTGGACGAGGACAAAATCCGTAAGATTTGTAAACCACGAGGACGAAACGCGTCAAAAAAAAGCACAGGGACATTTTACGCAATTTTCAACAAACCACAAGGACCAATTATGTAATTCACTCTAATAATAAACTAAATATGTGAATGAAATGCTTTAGAAGATCCTACATAATAAGAATACACTTTGGAATGACATTTGAGTTTTGACTCATTTAACATGTCTTTTAGCAAAATTCTTTTAGTTCCGCTCTTAAGATAAACATAACCCAATTCATAAACCAATGACACTTAAGTGCCAACTCTCTGAGTAGAGATCGATATCCTTAAACATTTCTTCATGCATAATCATTATCTTTTCAACACAAACCGATTCATGGTTTAGGTTTTGCTTCAATGCATCTTTTGAAAAGTGGAAACCAGTTTTCCAATAGAACTCTATTCTTGTTAGGCATAGAGATTATGGGGTTAGGAAGAGCATCCAGCTAGTTTTAAGTAGCGTAAACAGCTTACACTGGCGTGGTATTTTAACAGCAAGACAAGTTATACATGTGTGACCTACCACTTTCCGAGCAGTTTATATTTGTAGGTCTTATGTTTTACTTATAGAAGGGTCGATTTGGTTGTTTTCTTATCAAACTTTGAAAAGTCAAACATGTTGAAAGTCTCTAGAATCTTCTAATGTATAAATTATAAGGAAAATTCTCAAAATAGACCAGTTGCCTTAGGGCACATCACTTTCCAGACCTTTTTTTTTGGCGTGCTTTTTTCAGACCGGTTGCCTTAGCAACTTGCATTACCCAACCATGTGTCCGACATGTTCACTAAAATTGGGCAACTCAGAGCAGTTGCCCAAAGAGTACACACAGTTGGCCTATGACTCAGCACCTCGTAATCAGTAAAGTCACACTTGTCACTTAGGGGGTTGAGTTGCCCAACATGGCAGTTGCCCAACGTGGCAGTTGCCCACAGTCTAGTTTCGGCTCACACAAAAAAAGGGTCTGGAAAGTGATGTGCCCTAAGGCAACAGGTCTATTTCAAGAATTTTCCCAAATTATAATTACCTTATATATCATTTTAGGGGGTGTTTGTTTAAGCTTATGTATTCGCTTATGATCTTATATGTTTTCAGCTTATTATTAGAAATTTGTAATAATATAGTTTCTGCACTTATGTCAAAGGCATTGATTATGTAAAAAAAGAAGGGTTAATGGTCTGGAAAATATACAAACTTTCCACTTTTTACTATTGTGACAATAAACTTTTTTTTTCCTATTGTAATAAAATAACTGTAATGACTACTATTGTAACCAAATGGTAATTAAGCGTGGTAATTAAGCGCCAACTTAGTGGTAATTAAATGTGCCATTTGGTTACAATAGTAGTCATTAAGAAGTTATTTTGTTACAATAGGAAAAAAAAAAGTTTATTGTCACAATAGTAAAAAGTGGAAAGTTTGTATATTTTCTAGACCATTAACCCAAAAAAAAAAGAGTTTAAAATGGTTAAAAAGTGGTTGCGGTTCAGCACAAAATTGCATGTTTGACCCGAACCCGTTTTGAGTGTTGCCCACTTTAAGGCTAAATACAAGACCTTAAATCACATCACGGCACCATGAGACTTTCCACATTTGGTGGGTCCCGTGTCGGCAGATCTTGAGAAAAAGTACAAATACTTGAACGAAAATAAACATAAAGACAAAAAAACAGAACCAACAGTCTTGAGAAGAACATCATACAGGACTATGTGAGACTTGTTTATGAATCCGAACCCCGTGGACGATGGGTCACGTTTACATGCATCACGATGACATCAGTGATTCGACCGAATTTTCAAATTAGAATTTTTTCTCTTTTCGTTCATCAATGTTATGGTGATTCATATTAATTTAGTTTTTTACTCTTGAAATGTTTTTATTATGATTTTAGGATCAAATTATTAGTTGTTACGGATCGCGAATATGTTGGAACTTATTTGGGGCATCCAATCTTCAAAGTTACATTGATCAGAGTCTTCCCTTGTGATCATTCCTTGAGAAATTCTCCTAAGGAACAAGTAAAATACCTCTGCAGTAGAATAAAAATGGAATCTAAAATTGCAAATTTGTTCAAAGTTGCTGAAAAGACTTTAGGCTTCTGTTTTTTCATATGATGTCAATATAAAGCTAAGGTTCTTTTAATTTTTGTAATCATAGGAACTTAAAGTCCGGTATATGGTGATAACGGGTAATTGTGAAAAAGAACTATAGTGATCACAATATAAGTAGGTGGCTACCGATTTTGTAAGAAGATCACGTGTAAGCTTATTGTTCAATAGAAAATACATGTTGTTAACTTCATTTGTTAGGAAGTACTTGACATTGTGTTGAAAGAGGGATAGTTAAGTTTAGGGGTGAAGTCATTGGTTTAGTTTCGAGTAGTTGTTAAAAACTGTAAAAGCACGTTCAAACTCTCTATAGTCTTCAGCTGTTTTGTTATAGTTGTACAATAAATGGTCGAGAACCATTTTTGAGCCTTTAAAGAACATCTCTATCTTCACTACGCTGCATGAACCTTAGGGATTCTGTTGGTAATGCAGCCACCTTCTGGCACATGCTCTTTGGCAATCACATCATGATTTGCCTCTATGCCATGCCAAACAATGAGCTCGGAAGAAGTTACATTCCTAAAATTTGACTTAGTTATCGATAACGTCATGTCTGTTACTCAAAATACTTCCCTTATTCTTTAATCTTATCTATAAGCAATAATTTGCTCACGGTGTATTTCAATTGTATGGGTGCAGGTCCTGCTTAAGACATGTCAGATAAATTTGTGGTGTAAATGTTGTGAGATAGTTAAAATTGCCGTTCTAAGAAAAAAAAATTGTAACGTTTGGACAAAAAGTAGTTCACTGATCAACCCGATCCGTGTTGACCCATTCTAAAAGTCACCCGTTTGACTTGTTGTCCCATAAAAATCTTAACATTTCTTACCCAGTTTGAACGGAAGAAAAAATGTTTACATGTATTATTGGATAACTAACTACTACCGTCTCCTAACATAAGTATGGGAGAACGTAACCAAGATATTATACGACATTTCATTGAAGAACAATTTGTTTGTCGACAAATAAATATAATTTCGAACAAACCAAAGTTTTACGTTTGAAACCAACGGAATATAAACAAATATCCTTAGACCGTCCGTAATATGGTGCCATAGCACGCGTCTTAAATCCTTGCTAGAAAAATAGCATGCATCTTTGCTTACTACACTCACCCACCTTAGGCGTTAAAGACCAAAAAACAAAGACTCGGTCATGCAGACGACCGAGTTGTGGGGGGTTTGTTGTGTGTGTGTTTATTACATGGTTTTTGTGAGGTATGACCAGGAACATACCGGGGACTAAAGATGTACATGTGTATAACCAGAAGCCTTGTATCCTTTTATACACAGATTCTTTAGCATACTAAAAGTTAATACACACACGCATCCTTTTCTTCATCTCATTGTATGACCAGAAGCCTTGTATCATGAGTTTGGTATCAACTCAATATACATAGATTCTTTAGCATACTGAAAGTTAACAAACACACATGTTGTCCCAACTCTAGATCAATGATATATAGATTGCAAAGTAAAGTATATTGAATAAGTAAAATTGTCTATTAACTTGTAAAATGATTCGGTACATATGTATATATACTAACTAATCGGTATGTTCCAACCATTGTAATGGTTCAGTTGGAAACTCCCTGTAACCGCCACTTCAATAACTGTTTTTCAGTTATTATGTTTCTATTTGGCGTACTTGGTCCTTCGTCTAATAATAGTTACATAAGAAGCATAAAGATAAAGATTATTGGTTCACATTCTCCTCCTTAATCTTGATCGTTGCTTCGTCCTAAATCTTGAACTCCGAGCATTTGTCGCATAGTCACGAACTTCAATCTTGGTAGAGCCTTTGTTAGAATATCTGCTCTTTGTAGTTCTCCGCTGACATGTTCCACATTGATGTGCCCATTCTCTACGCATTCTCGAATGAAATGGTAGCGAATATCGATGTGCTTGCTTCTTCCATGAAAAGCGGGTTCTTCACAAGTGCTATTCTTTGAAATGTTATCGACCTTCAGCGTTACCCTTTTCTTCCCATCCGGTTAGTTCACTAAGCAATCGCTTTAGCCATAAGGCTTGACATCTTCTGCTGCGTAGCCGCCATGAATTCGATTCACATGATGATAGCGCCCTTGTTGGTTGCTTCGAGTACACCGGTGTCGGTGACTCTCCGAAATAAAATCGATCCCGTGGTTCCTTTTCCTTGATCGGTGTTGACTCCATAACTCATCGTGTAACTGTAATCTTGCGGCCGCCTTCTTGCTTGTATATAATGCCATGCTCCTTTGTTCCTTTGATATATCGGATTACTTGCTTTACCGCCTTGGTGATGATCCTTGGTCTTGCATGAATCTCTTGAGTAGTCCATTGTGTAACTAAGATCCGGTCTTGTATGCGATAAGTACGAGACTTCCTATTAAGCTTCGTAGTAAGTTGCGTCAAGCGAGTTTCCTTCTTCCGCCTTGACCAACTTAGTACCGGTATCCATAGGTATCTTCGTATCATTCTTTGTCGCCATACTTGTTTCCTTCAAGATCTTGTTAATATAACTGTTTGCTTGATTGTAATCTCTCCTCACATCGTGTGACTTCTATCCCAAGATAATAAGCTAACAATCCTAAGTCGCTCATTTCAAATATATCCTTCATCCGGGATTTGAATTCTTGATTTCTTTCTTTGGAGTGCTGTGATTATCGGATCATCTCGTAGACTCCAACTATAAGTGTAGAATTCTTGTTCCGCTTTGTATAAAGCGCTTGTTCGAGATTACATTTCTTAAAGTCTAAGGACTTTAACGTTTGATCAAGCTTCACATTCCAAGCTCTCGGTGCTTGCAGTAAGCCATATAAAGCTTTAGTAAGCTTATATACTTTTCTGTATTTCCTTGTTGTATAAATCCTTGGGTTGTGTAACGTAGACTTCTTCCTTTAAATCTCCATGTAAAAAATCGATTTTACATCTAAGTGATGTACTTGCCATCCATGATATGCCGCTAATGCTAATATCAACCGAACATCTCTATCCGAGCAACCGGTGCAAATACTTCATCGAAGTCTATCCCTTGTTCTTGCACATAACCTTTTGCCACTAACCGTGCTTTATATTTGATGATGTTTCCTTTTGCATCCCTCTTGGTCTTGTAAACCCATTTGAGTCCTATTGCCTTCTGATTTTATGGCAATGTAGTAAGAGTCCATGTTTTATTCTTGTTGATTGAATCCAATTCAATCTCCATGGCCTCAATCCATTTCTCATCTGTTGATGCTTCCTTGTAATTTCGGGTTCTTCTTCGTAAATAACAAGCTTTGAGGTTCAACTCTTCGTGCATGCTGTATATATCCGACATGTTTACGTATTCACGTCACGGGTGTATCATCAAATCTATCTCTTGAGTTCTCTCTGAGAACTAGTAGTAGCTTCTTCTTCCTCTTACGAGTGTGGGTCGTAATGATATGCCGGTGGTGTGTTTGGTGGCGGATCGAGAATCGATCTTGTTCATGATACGTGTTATCATCGTTTTCGTGTTGGTGGTGTAACGTTTTCGTTGTCAACTCCGTCTACCACAAAACTAGCCCAAAATGTGTCTTGTGTGTCCGTATCTTCTTCATCTTTGTTCCAAACCCCGGCTTTGTTTCCATGAATTTCGTCCCTACTAACATGTTTCTTCTGGTTATAGGGTCATATAACCTACATGCTTTTGATCCTTCCTCTACTCCTAAGTAAACCAATGGTATGCTTACATCATCCAGACTTCTTTAAGTGAGGTATCGTTATTTTTGCATAAAATTGTGCATCCAAATATTCTTAGGTTTTCCAAGTTTGGTTTTACATTGTAGAGTGCCTCATATGGAGTTTTATCTATCGGGGCCTCGTAGGTACCCTATTGAGTATGTATATAGCATGTTTAAGCGCTTGCCCAAAAGTTAAAGGTAACTTCATCGCTTTCATCATACTCCTAGTGGTTGATAACACTTCCTATTCCTTCTCTCCACTACTCCATTCTGTTGTGGGAGTACGGTCTTCATCAACTGTCGTGCTATTCCGTTTTCCTTACGATACCTTGTGAATTCATTTGATGTGAATTCACCACCTCTATCCGTTCTTAGCATCCTTATTTTCAACTTCATTTCCATTTCTATCTTACGTCTAAATTCCTTGAATGTACTAAACGCCTCATCTTTCGATGTCGAAAGTAGGCCCACATAAAACGTGTACAATCGTCCACTAACAAGAAAATGAGTTTCTTGCACGAGTGTGTTCTTTGGACTTATAGGACCGCAAAGGTCTCCGTATACTAAGTCCAATGGGTTCTTTGATCGAATTTAGTTTGGTTTGGAAATGGTGTTCTCTTGTGTTTTCCTAATAAACATGCGTCACAAATCGCCTGCATGATTTATCCTTGGAATTCCATCTACTAGACCTTTCCTAGTCATCTTGTTTATATCGTCAAAGTTCGGATGACCTAATCTAGCATGCCATAACCATGCTTGGTTATCTATATTTGCTAAGAGACATATAGGTGCTTCTATCGTAATTGTATCTTGTAGAGTCGATTCTTAGATCTTTCTACTTTCATCAACAACTTCTTATTCTTATCATACAAAGTCAATTTGTTTCCGTCCATAATGACTTTACAACCTATTTCCGTAAGTTGTCCTAGACTAAGTATGTTGCTCTTGAGGTTTGGTATGTAGTATACTTCGATACTACCTTACATTCTGGTTCTTACAACCTAACAATATAGACCCTCTACCCATTATCGTACATCGATCCATCTCCAAAGCGTACTCGTCTGTTACGCTTTCATCAATATCCCTAAAATGACTCTTTATCCGGTCATATGGTTACTTGCACCATTATCTAAATACCATATGCTTGTATCCATTGTAGCATATTTCTTTGGTTGAATTTGTTCTTCATTCAACAACACTTCCTTGTGTTCGATTTAGTGCGTAGTCATTAATAGTGATGGTTCATCGTCTTCTAAGATAAGGTTTGATTGTTCTGAGTTCTTGGTTTTCCTCTACAGTTCCTTTTAAAGTGTCCCATTTTATGACACCTATAGCATTTTATCTTGCTCACATCCCACTCTCCTTTATTCTTATCCGAACTCTCCTTATAACTAGAGTTCCTTCACATGGGTTGTTTCTATTTTTATTCGCCGGTTCCTCGTGAAATTTGATTTTCCTCCACGTTTGTAAAACGTTTCCTATTTCTGAGTGTTCGCCATGTGCGAATAATAGGTTTTCTGGCTTTCTACTTGTCCTCCTTGGGAGTTTTATCCTTTCCTCAAATGCCTTGAGTCTTCCAATGATCTCATCTAAAGTGATTTCGTCGAGATCGGTTGTTTGTTCTATGGATGCTACTATCTGAATGAACCTATCGGTGTGGAGTCTAATAGTTTTTGAACTAAAGTGATTCATCCAAAGTTTTCCTAATTCTTTTGCCTTCGTGGCATAGCCGTTTAGTTTAGCCGCAAATGCATCCACCGTCTCATCTTCTTTCATGAAGTGAGTTAAACCCAATCATCAATGATTGTAATCGTGCTTCGCACTTTATCTTCTCCAACGTGTCTTTTCTTCAATGAATCCCATAAATCCTTTGCCGTCTTACAACCCGCTACTTGTAAGATCACATCTTCCGTCAATGCTTGATATAGGAAGGCGATCGTTGCCTTTTCTTTCTTATCATCCACCGGTGTATCTATCTTTGGTTCTATTGCTTCCCATAAGCCATGTGCCTCTAGTATAACCTTAATTTGTATAGCCCAATTTGTGTAGTTTGTGGTTTTCAACTTAGGGCATTGATATTGTGCAATAGGTGTTACGGGTTTTATTCGATTCTGATGGTTGCTATATCGTCGGTTGTCATTTTGAAAGTGTTTAGAATCTTCACTTTCTAATTCAATGGGATATATTCTTCCTAGTGTGGTTTTCTATAAAGTATGGAAATTTCTAATCTTGGGAATCCTAATGTCTGGGATCAATAAATAGTTTTGGGATTTCCTAATAGTATGAAATAAGATATTCTATACTATTCTATACTATGTAAATGTAATGAAATCGAGAAAGAGTTTAACTTGTGACCTCGTGTATCCGATGAATACTAGTGTATTCTCGTTTTGTTTTCGTTAGTAAATCGTTTACCAACGTTGCGTTACTTTGGTTCCCTTTCTTTGCCTCGTACTCGATGTTCTTTCGAACCTCGATGTGAATTTTGTTTCCCACGAATACAAACTTGAAAAGTCTTCACGTAATTTGAATTTCTGTTTTGCCTCAAAAGTCTCGGACTTCTTTCTTTGAAACCTTTGAATTTCCAAGTTTCGAATGAAACTTATGTCGAGATATATCTTCTCAACAAGCCGAAAAAACAAGTTGTTTTCTTTTCTTGTTCCTCCACACTACACACGTTTAACCTTTCCCTTATGCGTTATTTGAAATCTATACTCCGATAACAAACTTCCACGTACAAAATTTTGATACCGAGATGGTATCAAAAATCTCAAGCAAGGTCTAGTTCTGCTTCGATCTTCTTCTTCGTTGTTGTTCTCCTTGTGTCGTTTGACACTACTCCACACAATTCCTTGAGCGCTCCTTCTTCTTATCACGTACGTATTCTTTTTCAACAACAACGTTTCCCGCGTCTTACCCGCGTCTTCCTCCCTTTGTGTCTTGTTTAACCCGGTTTCACAAAGTTTTATCCCACTCGTTCCTATTACCAAAGCGTAGTGTTGAATTCTTCCTTCCTATGTTGTTGCCAACACGGTTTTCCCCACCAATCCGTTTGGTGTACCACGTTTGCAATCCCTACGTAAATGATCGTGCACTATCTTCTCGTATCCTTATTCACGTTTGTTCCTCTTGGAAGTAAAGAGTAAACAAAACTTGTCGAAAACAAAAATCCTTGCGTATGGAAATTTTGTTTCTGCGTATGAAAGCAGAAAGTTTTCTGCGCGTGTTCTCTTGGGTTCTTCTTCTTGCGTATGATTGTTTTGTAATCAAAAACGAAAGTGTAATCCTATGCTCTTGATGCCAATTGTTGTCCCAACTCTAGATCAATGATATATAGATTGCAAAGTAAAGTATATTGAATAAGTAAAATTGTCTATTAACTTGTAAAATGATTCGGTACATATGTATATATACTAACTAATCGGTATGTTCCAACCATTGTAATGGTTCGGTTGGAAACTCCCTGTAACCGCCACTTCAATAACTGTTTTTCAGTTATTATGTTTCTATTTGGCGTACTTGGTCCTTCGTCTAATAATAGTTACATAAGAAGCATAAAGATAATGATTATTGGTTCACAACACACGCATCCTTTTCTTCATCTCATTATATAACCAGAAGAAGCCTTGTATTATGAGTTTGGTATCCACTCAATATAATCACTTTTATACATAGATTCTTTAGCATACTGAAAGTTAACACACACACACACGCATCCTTTTCTTCATCTCATTGTTGATCAATCACAAGAAACTTTTCCACAGATTCATTTTGTTCATCTGATTGATTAGAATTTGGTCCTTAGATTATCAGTGTGTCGTTGGTGAGTAAACACAAGAAAATTATTCATGGCTGATCCCATTACTTCCGCCCTTGTGAAGGATTTGGTAGGAGATTAACTTCTGCAGCAATCCAAGAGTATGGGTTGCTTAGGGACTTAAAATGATCTTTCAGCTCTCGAGAATACTTTTAAACAGATTCAAGGTGTACTTTATGATGCTGAGATGAAGCAAACGACGCAAAAGATGTGGAAGAATGGCTCAGGACTCTCAAATCTGCCTCTCTGGAGGTGGAAAACGTGCTCGACAAGGCCAATACTGAAGCTATGATAAAAGGATGCACTGGGAAATGGGCAGGAAATACAAGGTAAGAACCTTCTTTACCTCCCGCTATAATCCGTGTATGGTCAAAACTAGGATTGCTCATAAAGTTAAGAACATACGGAAAAAATTGGATGACATTGATGCTAATAGATCCAAGTTTAAACTGACTTCCAATACCACAAGTGAAGATGGCACGCGAATTGCTGGTGAGATTTCAAACAAGGAAACTAGCTCACTTGTAAACTTGTCCAAGATCTATGGAAGGGATGAAGAGAAGAAGATGATCGTTGATAAGATTTGTAACCAACATATAGGCATCATACATGCCGATAATGATGTTCGGGTATATGCTATATGGGGCATGGGTGGCATCGGAAAAACCACACTAGCTCAATATGTTTACAACCATGAAGCGGTGAAGACACATTTCGAGTTAAAGTGTTGGGTGTACGTCTCTGCTGTGTTTGACGTCAAACGAATAATTAAGGCTATATGTGGCTCAGAAGATTCGAGGTTGGATGCGATGCAAGTATGCCTTCAAAACAAGTTACGAGGTAAGAAATTTTTTATCGTCATGGATGACGTATGGATCGAAAACAAGGACATAGAAAAGTGGCACGAGTTATGTAAAGCATTAATTTGCGATGCAATAGGCAGCACCGTTATGGTAACGACACGGAAGAAAGATACTGCCCTACTGATGGCTAAGATTCCTGAGTTGCGTCATAATGTGGCAGTTTTATCAAAAGAGGAGTCATGGTCGCTATTCAAGATGCTTGCGTTTCCAGGTGGAGGAGATGAGGGGGAAAACGTATGGGAGCTGGAGCCTGTAGGAAGGGAGATAGTTGAAAAATGCAAAGGTTTACCTCTAGCAGTGAAGACTTTGGGTAGCTTAATGTCGACCAAAAAAAAGGTGAATGAGTGGCTGCTTGTAAACGACAAGTTCTTGTCGGAGATGCAAGACAATGGCATCTTAACTGCTTTGAGGTTAAGCTACGATGATTTGCCTCCACATATGAAGATATGTTTCGCTTATTGTTGTGTATTTTCAAAAGGGGAGGAAATGAGTAAGGATTTATTGATAGAGTTGTGGATGGCAAATGGATTTATTCCATCTCAAGAAGATGTAAGCTTGTATGTGCTTGGTGAGGAAATTTTTACTTGTTTGGTCCGGAGGTCGTTTTTCCAAGATGTCGTTGAGAAGGATATAAACACAGGTGAGACATGCAAAATGCATGATTTAATCCATGATCTTGCGCAATATGAAATGAGACATGATTGTGCAGTTATAGAGCCGGGTAAGTTGATAACCCTGGATGAGGTGCTTCATCTCAGTTTATCATGCCATGCTTTTGATTTTTCAAACAGGATTTAAAAAGCTAAGATCAATACGATCAATGCTTCTTTGATGAATCATCAAAGTAACATTAGACAAATCTCCAACCATGTCTATCTAAGGGTGTTGTACTTGAACAAAATTAAAAGCTCGACGTTGCCGAATCAATTTGCAAGCTAATACATTTGAGATACTTGAAAATATCATGGTCAGAGATAAAAGTTCTACCAGAGTCGATTATTTATCTCCAAAACTTGCAAACATTAATTCTAGAATGGTGTGGGTTACGTGAGTTGCCTAAAGGTTTGAGGTACATGAGGAATCTTCAACGTCTAGATATTGGTTACTCTCCTGAAATCCAACATATGCCTGTTGGAATAAAAGAGCTAACCAACCTTCGAAGGCTTTCACAGTTTGTTGTGGGAAAAGATGATGGGGCCCGAATAGGTGAACTGGGAAATCTAAATCTTCTTGGGTGGGAGTTGGAGTTATTAAAACTTGAGAATGTTGGAGGTTTAAGGGATGCCAAAAGTGCCAATTTGAAAGACAAAACAAATCTTAAGTCTTTGGGATTATGGTGGTCTGATTTTTATGAAGGAGAAATATTTGATTCAGAGGAGGTTCTTGAGGGATTGGAATCAAATTCGGGTCTCCAGGAGTTGAGTATATGGGATTACATGGGAACGGTTCTTTCTCCAAGTTGGCTGGTCAATTTAGTTAATTTGACTAGTATTAAATTTAATTATTTTGCAGAGTGTGAACATATTCCACCACTTGGGAAATTACCCAGCCTCAAGATAATTGAATTGAGGCATATGTATTCTTTAAAGTGTTTCCATGATGACGACAACGCTACATCAAAAGACGAGATTCTCTTTCCTAGTTTACAAGAGTTACACATAGACACTTGTAGTAATTTGGTTTCTTTGCCCAATAACTTTCCAAAACTGCAGTCATTGAAAGTACAAGATTGTGGCAAATTACATTCTCTGCCAGATGAGATACAAAGTTTCAAGGATCTCAATCAAATTACCATTATAAATTGTGAAATTCTAAGAAGAAGGTGTGAAAAGAAGATCGGAGAGGATTGGCCTAAAATTTCTCACATTCCACATCTTGACATTCAAAGGTAACACACTTTTTTTTTTCTTTTTTTTTGGAACTATGGTTGTTTATCTAAACATATCTATAATTGAAAAGTGTTTAATTATTGCGAGTTGAAAATGAATATGGTCAAAGTTTGAAAATATGATCTTTTCAAGTATGAAGTGTTCTTTATGATATCCACCATCACAATAATTTTTCAAAAGATAATGCCAAATCCAATATTACAATTGTTATTCATTATTTCTTAATAACAAAAATAATTTGGTCAACAATTATTCTAGTGCATTTGTTTTGATTTGCTTGGTTAAATTTTATCTAATATATTAATTGGAGGGTGTTAGAAGCTAATGTTCATTACATTTTGGTTAGTGTTTATATGTGAAGATGGTGACGAGAATGAGGAAAAGGACGAGGATAGCGAAACACTACAGGGATGAGGACTAGAATCGAAGTTTGGTGTCATATGTGAAGATGGTGTTGCTTTATGGTTTTAAGTTGTTTTTGTTAGGTGAATTTTGTGGGTATATTCACCGTAAACCCTCACGAGACAACACGCGTCCACTAGGGATCATCTAGGGGTTCAAAGGCTTGTTGCTATGCTAAATGCAACCGCGATTCCTGCGAAAGTGAGTTAGGATCACGTACAATTTGTTTTCTTCCATTCTTTTCAGCTTGTTTGTGAATGACGTTTTTTTTTCCATTTTTTTCAATTTGTGTATGTATGCGTGATATGTACTTGCTAGATGTTAAGTCTTCTGCTGTACAAGTCCTCTCTGTTATTATAAAGTTTTATTGAGCCATCGAATTACAATAAAGTATGGTTTTCTTAATATTACCATATGTGGCTACGTGTATTATCAATATACCACAGGAAAATTAGAGTTATAGAATATATTGATCTTTTGATAAAATATGGAAAGTGAGTGGGGATTAGTGAACGTGTCTGCATTTTAATCGAAGTGGATCAAAGATGAAAAATGAGCAAGCTAATCTGATTCCTAGTTACAATAATTTTATTTTTCACTTCTGTTACAGTATTGGACTGTGTTATCTTGGACAATTGTCGGACCATGTTATCTCGGACCATTGTCCCATCCTTTTGTCTAATGCTTGTGTCGATTTCGGACCTAATCCTTTTAGGGTGTTCGACTCATGGCTTATTAATGAGGAATTCTGCACTTTGGTTAGTAGATCATGGAATTATTGGAAAGGTGGTGGTGTGGTCGATATACGTGCAGTGCTTGGTGTGTGGTGAGATAAAAAGAAAGAGATCATACTTGTTATTGAAAATTGGTATGTGGGATAAAAAGGCTCATAGGGGTCTGCTATCTCAAAATGAGATTGAATCCCATTGGGCAGTACTTGTTAAATATCATAGATTGGAGCATGTTAGCACTCGTAAGATTCGTCAAAAATGTTGTGTAAAATGGGCAGTTGAGGGGACGAAAACACTGCTATCCTCATGCTTCTTTAAAACAAAAATAGAAGGAAGAATAGAATTATGGATATTGTCTAAAATGGTTTTTGGATTTCAGATCCATCTCAGCTCAAATGTATCATGTATGACCATTTATTGGATAGGTTCACTGAGCCTCGTGTACAAAGGCCTGTTTTACAATGCTAGCTATTTCGTAATTTGGACCTAGCAGACTAGGAATTAAAAAAGTGGTGTGGGAGTGGGACTGTGCAGGTTCAGTGCCTACAAGCATGCCACTTTCACATTTAGTGGGTCAATCTTCTTATGGTTATTATGTGCCCCTCCCTTCTAAGTACCTTCTGTAATTTTAGCAACTTCTGAGTGAGTTTTACATGTGTATTTTCAATGCATATAGAAACGAACTCACACTGAAAACACCATCCCAATCAAGTTGAAGTTTAGTACTTGTATGTAACATTTTTACCATCCATCCGAAACTAATGAAAGGCAGGCCAAATGGCAGTTCGCTACCATTGATGTTGAAAGGTCAAACTGCAATTGTCCCAAAAGTATTTAGCAAGGATGATCGCCTAAATACTAAGATGTAATACAAAGACTACACTGTCATGTGGAACTGCCTTGTGATTTTAAGACAAGGGAAGAAGCCATGCATGATGATAGGTTCTAGCCTTTTCCTGTCCGGAAGAACCACTAACTAATGAGTGTGCTACTACACTATAAAGGATGTTATCGAAATTTTTTAAAAAAGTTCGTCAATTTTGTAAGAATCACAGTATTCTATTCAACATACATGTAAGACGCATAAGATTCATTTGATTTTACAAATATTGCTATTACAAACATCTTATATCCAACACTAATTTTGATGCTCGTCAGCATTCAACAACATTTAGAAATTTTGAAGCATACTAAGATGATAATGAACTTTCTCGTTACATTATACTGAATTTTATAGAAATTTAGGACAATAAGTACTTTAAATTCAAGTACTTTAAATTCAAAATTCACTAGAATTTGTTTTGTTTATTTTCGTTGCTGTTGCAGCAGACCAGCAGTAAACAAACACTCCTGCTGCAGCAGCAGGAGTTTATTTGGTCAAAACGGGTGATTTGGTCACTTAATTTTACACGTTTTGGCTCAAATGTGTGAAATGGTTGGATTTTTTTACTTGTTACTTATAGTATGCGTTTGGGGTAAAATAGGTCAAAACGGCTAACATGGGTCAAAACGGGTGAAATGGGTGTAACATAAACGACAAAGTTACTTATCATTACATGTTTGGGCTAAAATGGGTGAAATGGGTCAAAACGTGTGAAATGTGTGTAATGACTCAAATAAATGACAAAGTTACTTATTAGTACATGTTTGGTCTAAAATGGGTGAAATGGGTCAAAACGGGTGATACATATATATATATGTACAACAACTTCGCATACAGTTATGATACAAGTCACCATGTAACATATATTATGTCTAAACCCGATCGATTATGCATATAAATCATGCCTCTTACTCTATACTTAACTTGATTACAATCAAACATATGTAATAAAGAACCTTTAAAGTCTTTTCTAACTATAGGGAAGGGCCTAGCAAAGCTAGAATCGCCCAAGAGTAAAATAAAGAACCTTCGAAGTCTTAAATCAATTCAAAATCTTCACATACTTTATACAAATTATGAAAATCATTAGTTCGTTTTTATGTTATCAAGAAGCTTACTGTAAATAGTACTTTTTAGTTAACTTTTAGCGTCTTTCTGCTAAAACAATGTTGGTCATCAAAAGATTTGACCACGTCGTAAGTGGATATTGAGACAAAAACTTAATGTGGAAGTGATTGAGATGAGATAAATGAAAATGATTGTTTGATGTATACCATTGTTTGAATCAGAACGAATCATATCAAATGACAAGACATAGTGATCAATGTCCTTAAGGTTACAAGAACATTTCCTTAGTTTGTTTACAATCAACACGGCTGACCATTCGCATCCAGAATTCATGCAGTCACCTAGTCGGATTCATTTTAATAGCGATCAATTGATCAAGTACACTAGTACAAAGCTTAATTGTTCATAATGATGAAAACAAGTCAGTCAAATTCATTATACACTTGAATAAATATAACAACTACCTTAATTAGGTTCATCAACCTTGTTGGTTTTGTCACTGGGATCCTTAATTATAAACCTACCACCATTATCACTATGCAGAGGTTTTTTTTGTCGCTTTCGTTTTCATTTTTTGCTAAATAGCTCAAGTAGTGACAATGAGATATATGGGTCCGACTCAGAATTGGAAGATGACCGAACAGGATCTTCGATATGTTCTTTACTTTTCTCACCTGGCTAGATTTTAAAACCGACTCCTTCCCAGCTGCGCCTGAGATTCATGCCATGTCGTTGATTCATAGTCGGTTATCCTGCTTGCTCGTAAAAGTAACTTTAGGGGGAGTTTATCTTAGCTTATTTGAATGGCTTATAAGCTTAAAGTTTGACAAGCATGTATCCTTGTTTTATGAGCTTATCTACTCGAGCTTATGAACTTAATTAAGTTGTAAAGTCATGTTGATAAGCTTATAAGCCATTAAAAATGAGCTCATCAAACTATGAATAAGCTCGTAAGCCCATCATAAAAACTAAGTCAAACAACCCCTTAGCATTGTTCGTTCGCCATTGTCCGTTTTTGCAGCTACACTATCTTTAAAAGTTTGAGCCATAACTATTTGGATGGACGTTCGTGGAATCGTGGATACCACTTCGCTCAGCCTTGAGGTACACTTGACTATGTAGCAAAATGTGCTTTTGTTTTACATGTGAAGTGTTAAGTTAGTTTAACATAACAATAGTTACCACCATCAAATAGTTCATGTCATAGTCATATAGGCACTTTAGTTTCAACCCAAACAAACATAACAAAACTGAATTCATAAATCAAAGATTAAAATACACCATTTGACCCTAAACTTGTACCAAAACCACACACTGAGTACAACAGATGAATTACAGTCACCCATGCTCCCTACTGTTCATGTTTTGCATCACCCAAGGTCCCTTTGACCCTTATCCGTCAGCCAAACTCTCTTATCTACCAAACATGTGTTTTTACTATGAGGGCATAATGGTCATTTTATATATTTTGATTATTACACACATTAATTAATCGGGCTTCTTTCCACATGTCCCATCCATCTTCCCAAATATGTCTATATGACTTACACTGCCTCTTTCTCCATCCCCAAACATTCTTTACAATATTATTTTTTTTTAAACGACAATTTTAACTATCTCAAAACATTTATAACACATATCTATCTCACATGTCCTAAGCAAGACTTGAACCCACAACCATTTGGTTGGAGAGCTTCTCACACAACATAGAGTACCATTGGGATACAAGCCCTTTGGTTTTCTTTACAAGATTTATCACAAACCCCAATTGCATGTCACAAACCCTAATTGCATGTCAAGAAACCAGTGTCATGTTATTGAGATAAATAATTTTAGAGCATGAATTTTACATTATCGAAACTAAGAAGAGATCCATGTGGAAGAAGCCCGATTAGTTAAAGTGAGTAATAATCAAAATATATGAAATGACCATTACGCCCTCAGAGGAAAAACACATGTTTGGCAGATAACGGAGGTTTTTGTGACGGATAACGATCAAATGATCCTTGGGTGATGCAAAACATGAAAGGTAGGGACCTTGGGTGACTGTAATTTTTCTACTCGGCATGTGGTTTTGGTACAAGTTCATGGACGAACGGTGTAATTTACTCTAAAATGATTGATGATACTAAATTCACCAACGGAAGTTACTTTAGTGGAGCTATTTTTGAGCATGTAACGACTAATATCCAGATTTTCTCATACAATGAGAATCTCAACAGCACCCATCTCTAAGCATCTTAAAGTTTCATCCTAACCAAATACATACTTATTAGTATCCTGTCAGGCCTCTGCAAAATACTTCCCAACCAAGCGTTTTTCTTGGATAAACACTTAACATTAGCAAGAATTTCATACGAGAGTTCAATAGCTCGATTGAAGCCACTCTCACCCCCAAAATCATTCAGGTTTTGCTAACATTCGCTAACAATATATATGATACATCAAACAAATAAAAACACAACCCTTGTACATAAGACACTATCGCAAAGAACGCATGCAACTGTCAAAGTATACATATGACTTATTGGCTAATTATTTGGTAAGTTGGCATAACTTTCAGAAGTTGATGCATAATGTACTAATTTTTACCAATTTCGATACCCATACGTACTCACGAAACTTTACCAAATTACTAATTCTAAGTTCGTAGCTAATAATACCCATGGGAATCGAACATACAAGTAAAATCACAAACTAAGAGCCATACTTGCAATTTTAGAACAATAATATGTACGCTACATATATAGCTATCAAACAACAACATTTAAACAAAAATATAATATCGATCTGATGCCATAACAACACAATACTTGATACCTAGTTCTTACGACAAGATGAAGAGGAAGCGTGGCTTTTGGTGATTTATGAAGGTAGAAACTTTAGAGAAAAGGTCAATTTAAATATTTATTTATGTCAATGTACGAGTTGATGAAAATAAAAATTAAATGAGAAGGGTGAGAAGAAATCACAACTCCACTTTCAATTAGATGCATATACCAAAATAAATGTATCGCCTTTTAAAATTCTCTCTTATTTGAAATGTGCGGCTAAAAATCTTTCATTTCGATGACTTCCATGACGTATTTAATCAATGATTAATTGTCATAAAAGAATTATGATCTTTTCATAGCTTTTACAACCATATGAAAGAGAAGTATGTTGGGTTTTACTAATCATAACAATTATAAAACATGTAAACATCATCAAAGCATGCAATGAAGTATAATAGGAATAATATATGTAATTAATTAACCGAATAAGAAAATACGCACTTTTAGCAAATCAAGAACCAAACGATAATGTGAACAAGGAACAAAACCCAAAACCCTAACTTAGGGTTTATGTAATTCGACCCACCAAAAGTCGACCACCAAGAATTCCACAAACACAAGTGCGTTTGTCCTTCGCTTTTGTACACACGCATTAATAGCGATTTGATGTGAAAAGCTAGGTTCTTGAATCACAATTAAAACCAAACACTTGTTTCTTGAGTTGGAAAATCGAAACCCTATGGGGAGGGTTGGAACCGATCGCCAAACACAAGAGGGAGGAGAGGAGAAAGAAATTAGGTTATCAAAGTGATCCAAGGTTAGGAGAATAATGAATACAAGGGTTTGTATATATAGGTTCTCAAAACTTGGTGACCAAGAAAACTCACCCCTTGGGCTTTTGAAGCCCACGACCGCCAAGGTACCCAAGGAGGGGTTCTAGAATTTTCTTGTCCACTAATTTCATCTCTAGTCCTCGTAGTTTACATTTAACGACCGTTAGTCAAACCTCGTTAAATATTAACTACCGTTAAGTTTTATTTCGTGACAAATAATTAATAATAATAACATTTATATATATTAATTATTTAACATCAACTCTCATACGTAATGTGTGCAATCCCAAGTCTCGAGTTCGAATCCGGTCATACGATATTTAAAATATCCATAAAACCTTTCAGCCCCACTGGATATTACTAAATATAGTAATGACATTGGTTTAGTCTAGCCTAACACGCCAATGCCCCAGATCGAATCGAGTATGGTTTCTGGAAAACCATTTAATGATTCATCATTTTACTTATCCTTTTGTTACTAATACTACATTAACTATGAATATGGATCAAGTCATTTCATAAGTTAATATTCTGCTTTCTCGTTATATTCGATTGAACAAGATTACCAAATCATCCGAACGTATTCCGATAGATCTTGGGTATGGCCATACAAACATCTTGTCAACCCTACGAGGGCCCAAATATAGTATTATGCTTTGAAACAAATTCAAAGGAACAAATTCTCTTGACTACAAACATAACTCATGAACTTTGTAACACTTCGAAAATAGCCCTTATAACTACCGCCACGGATAGCGTTAGACTATCTTACACAAGTGCACTACATTCATAACAGTTATCTGGTATCTCAAGTCTGAGGATAAACACTTCATGATTTACTTAATGACAAAGATCCATAAGTATCATCATGTAAAGTTGGGATCTGTCCTATATTCAATTCATTGAATATCATGTGAATCTGGTATGTCCCACGCATCAATATACTTTAAGTATATTCTACCAAAACTCAGATTTGTCTTAATTCAATGACATTCCCACATCATTGATCGACAACGGACTATTTAGAATAACATAAGTTATTCACGGATTAAACATGCAAATATAGGATATAATATTAAGAAAATGAAAATAAACATAAACAACTATTTTATTTCATTAAAGTAATATTTGTTCATAACATCCTTTATCCAAATACTAATCACAGATCCGCATGAAACTACTAGCTAAACGAAGTCCTATCCCATCAAGATGGTCGAGTAAGTTTTTCCTTTGGCAAAGGCTTCGTAAAGGGATCACTAGATTATCATCTCGTATGAACTTTGAGTAGATTGATTTCACCTATTTCGACTTGTTCTCGAACATAGTGATATCGACGAGGAAAATGTCCGCGCCTTCATGACTCTGTGCTCATTGGCAAATGTTATTGCAGCAGAGTTGTCACAATACACATTTAAAGGTAATTCGATTGAGGCATTACTCCGAGTCCCGAAATGAATTTCCTAATCCAAACAACTTCCATCGCAGCTTCCAAAGCTATGTACTCACTCGTAATAGACATCGCATCGTTGTTCCGCTTCTTGCTCTTCCAGTCAATCGCTCCTCCATTAATGACAAAGACATATCCCGTTTGAGACTTCTTATCATCTTTATCGGTTTGGAAAGACGATCGCAAAACCTCAGAACATCAAGTTTCGCATCCGATTTCCACCATACACTAGAAACATTTCTTTAGTAGCCCTTAGATACTTAAGAATGTTCTTAATAAACTGCCGTGTTTCACACCGGATTTCGTTGATATCGACCGGTGATATTTTGTGCAAACGCCACATCGTGCCTTGTACATCTCACAACATACATGATAGATCCTACAACCAAGCATAAGGAACTTTTCTCATGTGTGCCACCTCTTCGTGTGTTGACGCGCATAGTTCACTACTTAAGCCATGTTCAACTTGCATCGGCAAATATCCCTTCTTGGAATCTTGCATATTGAATCTCTTCAATATTTTATCAATGTAAGTACTTTGACTTAGTCCAATCAACCGCCTTGATCTATCTCGGTAGATCTTGATTCCCGAAATAAATGTCGCTTCCCTAAATCCTTCATAGAAAAGCACTTTCCAAGATAAGACTTTACATCTTGCAAACTTGGAATGTCTTTTCCCATGATCAATATGTCATCGACATATAAGATAAGGAAAATAACATTACTCCCACTAGCTTTGTGATATACACATGGCTCATCAAGATTTTGAGTGAAACCAAATTTCTTGATTTCTTCATCAAACTTCTTGTTCCATTGCCTTGATGCTTGCTTCAACCCATAAATGGATCTTTGAAGTTTGCATACACGCTTTGGAAATTTTGGATTCACAAACCCTTCAGTCGCGCCATATAGATGTCCTCATCTAGGCGACCGCTTAAGAAGGCGCTTTGACATCCATTTGCCATATCTCATAGTCATAGTACGCAACTATGGCTATAAGAATCCTAATAGCTCTAATGTCTCGCACAGAGAAAATGTCTCCTCGTAGTCCACCCCAAAAGTTTGAGTAAACCATTGAGCTATGAGACGAGCTTTATAGGTGTGTACATTGCCATCCATGTCAGTCTTTATCTTATAGAACCACTTACTTCCAACTACCTTAACATTTGGAGGTACGTCAACCTCAATCCAGACTTCGTTATCTCTCATGGATTGCATTTCCTCATTCACTGCGACTTGCCATTTTTCCTTTTCAGGATCATTCAAAGCAGCCTTATAGTTAGCAGGTTCACCAAGATCCCTAACATATTTTTCTCAACTTCTACGTTAAGACATAGACGCCAGTGCACGCGTAGTCCTTGCAGATCTACGAATGGGAACCACTTCAACTTCGTGTGGAACACTCGGACTTTCGTGTTCTACTTGAGGTTGGCTAGTGTTTTCGTAAGGTGTTGTATCTTCTTGATCATATTCCGGATCATAAACTCTCCCATCGAATTCATGAGATATGAGATCCCTTTCAAGGAAGTCTCCATACCTAGCAACAATTACTTTGTTTTCGTGTGGAAAGTAAAAGTAGTAACCCATAGTTTCCTTTGGGTATCCTACGAAGATACACTTAATGATCTTTGTTGTAGCTTATCACAGAGTCACGCTTAACAAACGCCTCACAACCCTAGACCTTTAAGTAAGACAAGTTGGGAGCTTTCCCATACCACACTTCATAAGGAGTCTTATCAACCTTCTTAGTTGGAACCATATTCAATATGCGAACAACAGTTTCTAAAGCATAATCCCAAAAGGATAAGGGAAGAGTTGTAAGATTAAACATTGATCGCACCATGTCTAACAATGTACGATTTCTTCTCTCAGATACACCATTTTGTTGTGGAGTATATGGAGATGTGAGTTGCTGGACAATCCCACACTCAGCAAGATAATCTTTAAACTCTTGGCTTAAATATTCACCACCTCTATCGGATCGAAGAGCTTTAATCTTCTTTCCTAGTTGCGCTTCTACTTCACTCTTAAAACCTTAAATGTTTCAAAGACTTCATGTTTATGTTTAAGTAAATAAACATAACCATAACGATCGAAATCATCAAGAAGGTTAAGAAGTAGCTAGCACCCTTCCTTGACACATGTCTTAGTGGTCCACATACATCAAGATGTATCACACCAAGAAGATCGAAGCCCTTTCTAAACTATTTGTAAAGGTTTCTTGGTCATCTTCCCGATATGCAAGATTCGCATTTATCAAATGATTCATCATTGATGTCTTGCAAAAGCCCATCGTGTTGCAGCTTTTGCATGCGTTTCTTGCCTATGTGAGCAAGTCTACAATGCCAAAGAAATGAAGAATCCAAATCACTTTTGATTCTTTTATTATTGATGCTAAAGATGTAATTATTTTTATCAATCACATTATCATGCAAATCAATTTCAAACACACCATTTATCGGAATAACATTAAAGTAAAAACACCATTTAAAGAAACCGAAATTCCATAATCAAGAAATGTATGAATAAAACCAATATCTTTTAACAAGGAAACATAAACGACACCCCTAACAATAGAAGGTGCGAATGACAATCGCTCAAAGACAAGACTAAACCCGAAGGTAAAACTAAATCAAACGTGCCTATAGCTTCAACGATCGCATGTGCTCCATTACCCACGCAGTGTATTGTTGTCCATAGGCGAGCTTCCTTGCACCTCTAAGTCCCTCAGCAGTATTACAAATGTGAATACCACATCCAAGATCATATACCCGTGAATTTATTTTATGAGGAAAAGCAAATAATTCTATCATCAAAAGAGTACCAAGTACTAGCCACAAGTGCAAGATTTTTATACCTCTTAGTACGCAACTCATCAAGGTAGAGCGGACAATTCCTCTTCCAAAGGTCCTACCTCGGTGCGGTGATGACAAGCTTGATCCTTCTTAGGATTCTCACGCTTTTGGGAGGGTACTTGGGTTCTTGTTGATAAGCCATAACTTGTTTTCCTTATCAACTTTACCCTTACCTTTCCCTTTCTTGTTCGCTAGCGGCTTATTAGGCTTAGAAATCCTACCCTTTGGATGGTTAGAACCAGGTGTAGGGGCCTTCTTGGGCAAACCTTTCTCGTAGTCAATGAGCATTGCATGTACCTCACTAACTGCCTTCCCGTGCAATGCATATTGTAATTCACAAGCACGAAACCATCAAACTCCTTGTTAAGGGATCCGTTGATAAGGCCAATTTGTATGTCATTGGGGTAGACATAGTTGAGTCTCCCGAGTGGTCCATGTAACTCATCATTTCCAGCAGGCGCCATGTGTTTCCTTCTCCTTGCTTGCAACTGTGTAGAGCATCTATCGATCATACAACTCTACAACACAAAGCTTTTCAAACAACCTTTGCAATTCTTTGAGCATGAGGTTAGGGAAGTAATTCTCAAACTGTTTTTGCAAGTTTGAAGCCATACTCCCAAGCATAATGCATGCAACCTCATTATACTTATCATACTCAGATTGCCATGCAGCTCGTGCTTCAAAGAAGAGCATCACCGCAGTTCGGGAGGACAAGGCGTAGTCAAATAATCTAGTCTTTTGGCAACCTCAAGACAATTTCGAGTTGCCGATACCAATCATTGAAATTGCGCTACTAAATAATTTCTCTCGATCAAACATAGATTTGAACGACGAGGCTAGTGCAGAGATTCACTTGAGCCATTTCTACGTAAAATAAAAGTTCAAAAGTTAGTACTTTCGATAAGTAAACATTCAAGAAAATAAAATACCCTTTGGTCAATATTCATATTAACCATAGAATTTTCCTTGAATTTTGGATCCTCATTATCATAGTTTCACCACATCAGTTGATCTCGCTAGGGGTGAAAGTATAGAATAGGTAATTGTTGAAAAACAATAATTGACAAACAAGTTTTCAATTCCAAAAGTTATGGGATTTACAATTTTGCCAAAACAATTAATGCAAAACGTAAGCATGTTTTATCCCATCTTATGCCTTAAGTTATAGGTCTCACTAACTAACTTAATTAAGTTGTCTAATTTAGAAACTGCAAATAATTAAGCTGAGGTCTCACACAACAAAAAAATTCACCTTGTTATTGTAATCTAGATCAAGGTCTCACATAACTAAATTACAACTTCAAGTGTTTCATATCATTAGATGGCATAAACTTAAATTTAAAGGGTACAATTTTTGACGTGTAATCAAAACTTATGTATAAAGAAGCATGCATACAACTTTATAGCATAAAATTTTCAAAAAAACTTACATAATATTTTAATTGCTAAGATTAAATTCTACAAAGTTTTAATCGATGCGTTGAGAAACTTACAACTTTGCACTAAGATGCTTCGTACATAGAATGGTTATACTAGGTAGCTCCAATCGAACTCACAGGGGCGAGGACCGTAAGCGCAAAAGCATAACCTTAGACATCCTTTCAAAGTGATTGTCGCGCTTCTTTATTAACCCTTTATAGTTTGTTCTAGTGGGTGAGCCGTTCTAACCATTTAGTACAATCGCATCAATCGATTAAAAGTTCAAGAATTAATACTTAGAAAACAAATCAATTTCGCCATTATTTAGTCCATTTAATTTTCTATTCATAAAAAACCCTTTTTGCTTACTAACATGTCAAACAATATATAAACAAAAAAGCACTTTAATAAAAATTAAACAAACTCAAATAATATAAACATATAACTAAACAATTTAACATATGTAAAAACAATTAGCCACATGCATAATTATTTCGATAAAACCTAATAAACAATTCTAGGCGTAAATAATGCATACATTAACTAGGGCTTTCACCTACAAGTAGATGAGCCACATACATCGACAAGTCGATTCGTAAGCCAAAGTCAATAGTATACCAAATAGCACATAACTAATTTTTATTAGTATAATTGAGGTCTTCCCAATTCAATAATTATCAAATAAATAAACATGTGTATATCACTAAACAATTTATCAAAACAATACTCCATGGCAAAACATGCATGTTCCACCATGGATTCCTCATAACAATTATCACCCAAGATACGCATATACATGGCACATAACAATTATTCATAATAACCACATAAAATTAGCATGCAATCCTAGGGTTTCTACAAGTTTTACAAAATTAAAACCTAATTAAAATAATTAAAGGGTAATCGACCTATTAATAAAAATTAGGGTTTCAATTTCAAAACCCTAGAAACCATTAAAAGCATGCAATAATCATAAAGATTCAATTTTATGTGTTTCGTAATTAATTACATCATATTAACGGCTCGTGATGCCACCGTTGGGTTTTACTAATCATAACAATTACAAAACATGTAAACATCATCAAAGCATGCAATGAAGTATAAGGAATAATATATGTAATTAATTAACCGAATAAGAATATGCGTACCTTTTAGCAAATCAAGAACCAAACGATAATGTGAACAAGGAACAAAACCCAAAACCCTAACTTAGGGTTTATGTAATTCGACCCACCAAGAAGTCGACAACCAAGAAATCCACAAACACAAGCGCGTTTGTCCTTCGTTCTTGTACACACGTACTAGTAGCGATTTGATGTGAAAAGCTAGGTTCTTGAATCACAATAAAAACCAAACACTTGTTTCTTGAGTTTGGAAAATCGAAACCCTAGGGGAGGGCTTGGAACCGATCGGCCAAACACAAGAGGGAGGAGAGGAGAAAGAAATTAGGTTATCAAAGTGATCCAAGGTTAGAAGAATAATGAATACAAGGGTTTGTATATATAGGTTCTCAAAACTTGGTGACCAAGAAAACTCACCCTTGGGCTTTAGACCCACGACCGCCAAGGACCCAAGGAGGGTTCTAGAATTTTCTTGTCCACTAATTTCATCTCTAGTCCTCGTAGTTTACATTTAACGACCGTTAGTCAAACCTCGTTAAATATTAACTATCGTTAAGTTTTATTTCGTGACAAATAATTAATAATAATAACATTTATATGTATTAATTATTTAACATCAACTCTCATACGTAATGTTTGCAATCCCGAAGTCTCGAGTTCGAATCCGGTCATACGTATATTTAAAATATCCATAAAACCTTTTAGGGACTAGTGAATCCAACTCACGATTAGGCCGCTCGTAATCGCGACCCAACCAAGAGTTGGCCGAGCATTTCAACCGTGTCCCCTCCCCTGTAGCCCTTGCGAACGCGTCCCCTCCTGTTTTGGCTTGGTTGGGTCGTCCAGCAGATCAAATGCAATACAAAGGCTCGTGTGTATGTGTGTGTGTCTTTTTATTTATTTATTTATTTTTATTTATGTATGGTTTTTTGGTGATCAGGATCGCCTTATTACGGGCAATTGGTCATGTATTTGGTCTTAGAGGGAGAAGCTGAGGTGGCACGATCACAAGGTCGCTTATAGGGTCACCATTACAAAAAGACTCTGTTCATCAGACATATAACATAGGATGTAACCCTGGAACTAAATTTTCCATTAAATCAGACGTACTTGTCTACAAACAGAAAAAAAGAAAGAGATGTGGGATTCAATTAGATTGAGATGCTTAAGAGGCAGGAGACGAAGACCAAAATTTCAACAGGAAAGCCTGTTGGTTTCCAACCGACATTTAATAAAACAAAAGAAATAAATAAAGAATGAGTTAGTTAGCTAAAACAACATATACACAAATAAAACCGTTTAACTAACTCTATAATCTTCATGCAGGAAGCTCTCGTAAGGGGTTCCATTTAGTACCTTTTGGATGTCACCCAGTTTTCAACCTGCTCACGCAAAGGACCTTTGTGTATCTTCACCTGCCGACTCTTTAGCCCCATTCGTGGAATTCTAAGAAAATCTTGAACGTCATTTAATACCTGCAAGAGTGAGATAAAATCAATCGTTCATATAAAAAGTAGAGGTGGTGAAGTTAGGTGATGGGTCACAATGGGTGTCTGTTTAGTAATACACTTTGAAGACTGAACAGCTTTCAACCCGTTTGACCCATTAGAGATAACTGAATAAACCAATTCAGCCGATTATAAGTGAACGGGCTGAAATTGCCACCTCTAAAAGGAAGTGACAAATTTGAGAAGAAATGTTGAAAGACTTGCAACTCCACCAAAGATGAAGTTACTAGTTGATAGATGTCTTGTATAGTGTAATAAAATGTAGCCATTAGCTTTAGCTTGTTCAGTCTTGATTAGCTTAGCTTAGTCATAGTGTAGCAATGTAACAGTGTAGTCTATAAAGCCATGTACTCCTCATAATTCAGTAATGAAATACATTCACTTTTTCCATTATCTCTGTTTTCTCTGTTTCTCAACACACAATCACAAAATTGATCATATATCAATCAAGGCAGTGTCATTGGACAAACTATTGTACCCACCAAATTAGAACAATGAACGATTACCCGCCAGATTAATTGCCTTGTCCATAAAAAAGTAATCCTGTAAAATTTATTGCCTTTTTTTATGCAAGTTTCCAGTTTCGATGCATGCAATTTTCCAGGTTACTATTAACAAGACAATGAATTATATATCAACGAATATGATTCTCGACCAGTTTTCAAATTCATTTGAGACATAATCATATCAACAATCCAACACGTAAGTTAATCATGTTAACATTTAGGTTAATCAATAAGCATATCAACACAGTTTTTATGTCCATAATCCGTATATAAACAATTTCCGTGACTATATATAACTCGATTAAATAAAGACATATGATTTAATCACAAACCGTTAAATGATACATATTATATCACTTGTTAAAACCCACGTGTCATGCAATTTATATCTATATGCATCATAATCCAATATTGATAAAAATTAAGGAGTAAAAGAGATTGTGTACTGTAAGTGTGGTTGATATTACGCATCATAAATCCCACCATTATGAAATACTAGTTGGATCCCGTGCACAGCAGCGGCGATAAATATATTTATATAATAAATATAGTAAATGAATTGCTAACCCAACTCTCCTCGCAATTCCTTACCCGCTTAGTGAATTCATTTCACAACATCCAAATGTATATGTGTTAGTTATATGTGTTTGTTTGGGTTTTCCGTATCTTTCCCGTGACATCATTATTCCCGCATATAAAAAGACATTCACAATCTCAGTCAAACAATTTCTCAAAAGTAAATGATTTTGATAAATAAAGTTTGTATTGATTGAAATAAAGGTTAAATTTATAAAAATTTAAATCAAAATAAAATAAACCTACTAAAAATGTAAAAACTAAAAACCCATAAAAATATATCCAAATGGATGTTGAATTAAAGAGCACAAAATTCTAAAAAATATGGTGAAATTAGATTATAAAAAAATTAAACGAATTAAAAGATATTTAAATTTAAAAATAAAGGTGATTAATTAGTTAAGAAGTGACATGTGTCACCCCCTTATTAGAGCTCTTTATTTTAGTTTGTTAGAGCTCCTCCTTTTTTGTTATTATTTAGTTAGAGAAGTGACACATGTCACTCAATGATTAGAGCTCCTTATCTTAATTTTTTGTGGAGCCCACAACTTAAATGCTTTATATAATACGGAGTAGTATAGATACCTCGCATGTAATAACAGTTGTACGTTATTTAAGCAAATGATCAGATTCCAATATCACCTTTTATCGTGTAACACCCCCAAAAATACCGCAGCGCAGGGGCGTTCCGTGAATTTTAAGTGCCCTGTGCCAAAATTACATAATAGGCCTCTCAAATGCATAAACCATTACAATGCGAATGTTTTAGATAAATATTAAAAGAAAAATAAATCCAAGTATTTCAATCTACATATATATTCAGATGACTCATATCTACAACATAAACTATGATGGACTACCATGAAAATATTTTAGACACTAAACAACTATAGATACGCCATGCTATCCTTTTAAAGATGTATATGACTATAAAATGTTTCTCAAACAAGGGTTAAAGTTGTTAATATGTAAACCCTTTAGACTAGTTTGCTAAATAAAACCAAAAGAAAAAGACCAAAATGTACAATATATAAACTAATGAGCCCAAATGCAAATGACCTAAACTTATCATCTTCCCACTCACGTCCCATGATACCCTTGTCACTGTTTAAACCTCCATTAGGAAATTACTAATTACCAATTGATTTTCATCTATTTATTTGTAAAACTGGGAAACGGTGTACACTTTTATTTATAAAAATCAGATTATAATAACAATAAATAAATTAATGAAATAAATAATGTATATAATGGAGTAGAAGCGTACATGACTCTAAAACGATATATATAAAAGAAAGCAGTAAAAGGTCATGGAACGAGGCTCGTATAACACGATTCCTTAAAACAGATTCACCTTCTGCTTCCCAGTACAACGTTCAAAGTCATTATCTGACCGGACTAGATTTACTTGCACGAAAGATCACGAAGTTTGCGTGTTTCGATCGAAGAGATTGCCGGAATTCGCCTGCAGAGAGTTGTGTTTTCTCGTATCAAAACCGAATGAGAGGTGTTTAATTTATAGGCTAAACCTATCTTGGTCACCAAGAAAAGATATCTGCCAAACTATACACAGATACGCAAATCTGTTAAATATTAAACATGATTTCAATATCTTCCATTTATTTAAACCGATTTTGTCTAACTTGTTTACAAAGTTCAAATAAGTTCCAAAAATAAATGGACACAAAATGTGGAAATATATGACAACGAAATATGCAGCAAAAAGATACGCAGGTATGCGAGGTTTCGGAGCTGCATTCGTGTCCGTAGGTCGCGCGGGCTCGCATGAGTTGAAGCTTCAACCCATTTGGCCCGAAATCGAATCGCACCACTGCCAAGACGTAGGTGTTGAAGTAAAACCAACAAATTATTTTAAAGGTCCATATCATGATTTCTATATAAACACACTCCCACTTCCTTTTCTAGTCGATGTGGGATGTGTTTATTTTCCAAATTTTGTGTTTCACGTGCCCCACTTTGAGACACGATATCTCATTCATATTAACTCCATTTTGGACATACTTTAGCTCGTTGCGAAGCTCTCGTCAAAAATAAACTATGATGGACTACCATGAAAATATTTTAGACACTAAACAATATAGATACGCCATGCTATCCTTTTAAAGATGTATACGACTATAAAATGTTTCTCAAACAAGGGTTAAAGTTGTTAATATGTAAACCATTTAGACTAGTTTGCTAAATAAAACTAAAAGAAAAAGACCAACATGTACAATATATAAACTAATGAGCCCAAATGCAAATGACCTAAACTTATCAACTTCCCCACTCCCGTCCCATGATACCTTGCCGCCCTGTTTAAACCTCCATTCTGAAATTACTAATTACCAATTGATTTTCATCTATTTATTTGTAAAAACCATTTACTTTTATGTTTTTGAACACACTGTTATCAAGTTTATGCTAGAACCCGAATAAAGTCAGCCTACAAGTTTAAAATCATGGTGCCCCTAAAAAAATGAAGGCCATGTTCCATCGCTCACCCCGCACACGCCGAAATCCGGTCTTAACGTAGCGGAAGGTATCGTCACTGGAGTGCTACATCATAATACAAAGATCAAGTTATAGAGAATGACCTTTAAATGAGACTTCATGAATGCTAAACCATGCCAAAATCAAGTACCAGAGAAATACATGCTAAAAAAGTCAACATATTGTTATTGAGATCATAGGTTTAAAAGTAAATGGAATTAATGAACCACAAGATTTTGTAAGGTGTGAGCAATGTAACCCAATGGCACGAAATAAAGTATTATACAGTCTAAGCTCATGACACCGAAGTGTTAACGTAGTAATGAATGCCCGAATACAAGTGTATAACCCGCACACTTGTGACTTACTCAAATAATATGCGTCCGTCCGACTTGTACTAATGGTCAGTAGAGCTTATCCTACTATGGACGGGGGTGTCAACCCCAATAGATCTATTCATAGCATTTGCGCTTAATCACAAAAGAGTAACTAACGGTTCATGATAATGGGCGTAGTAATAGTAATTGGGTTATCAGGACTTAGACCACTATGCAACAGTAATTTTGTACTTGCGTTCAATCATAAAAATAAGCATGTATTCTTACCCCACGTAATCAAAGATTTAAGGGTGCGTTTGGTTTGTCGCTATGAATCATAATGGGTATGCGTGTTGGTATAGAGTGGAATGATAATGGAGGTATAGAGAAACCACCCACACATAGTATATGAGGAAACTTTCACATTTGGGTATCCTCATTCCATTGTGGTGGGCCCCATAACCAACCAAACAACATTAATGACTTTTAAAATCATAGACCCCTACCCATACACCCCAACCAAACGGGCCCTAAAAAAAATAAGGGGGCTATGAACTCACTTTTGTACGATACGTAATCCGGAAAAGTATGTCAAAGCATAGAAGGTAACGGCTCCGACACGCGACCTAAGTGAGTATGGTCTGACTTAGTATACACTATATAGAATGCAATAAGTGTAAAAGTGTTTCCTAGATTTTGTATCACCATGACATGTTTGTGCTTTAGTTATATAAGTAAAAATACATTTTTCGTCAAGTTATGTATTTTTTATTTTTTTTTTTTTTATAAGTTTTAGTCATTTTAAAAAACGTTCCAGTGTTTGCTAGTTTAAGTGGTTTCGTAGTAAAGATAGTCTTGTTTTATTCTAAGTATTTAAAATAAACTCTTTTAGAGTTTACAAAAGTATTTCGTCTTTTTGTCAGGTTTTCGTCCTTTTGTCGGGTTTTGAAAATAATAACCATTTTATTGGTCATAATAGTCTAGTCTCGTCTCTTCGATGGGTTTATAAAAATATACATTTTACATCGAAATAAGCCAAAGTGGTCGCAGATTGAACTTTTCACACATTTTCTTTTTGTAAACCTTTACGTAAATGCATGCACAACATTTTCTTTTTGTTCCTATTGTTGGGCATACTAATACTTAGAAAAATATCATATACTATAATTATGACTAGTTTTGAAAGTTTTTATATAGCAAGGTTGAATAGAATACATGGACTAATTTTTGAAAATAGTATATTATAGTAAGGACTAGCCATGCATGCGTTTAAGAACATTAGAAGTATAGATTTAAATAACAAAGCAACTTGTGTTTACGTTTCAGAATTGAGCGAAGACTATATTTCTTTTATAAACATATTTTCCTTTGGTTAAGATTTTACAAGTGTAACATTTTGGACAATGACTGATCTTACTATCCTTTTTTTATGCAAAGCCCGTTATGATCAAATGAACTGTTTAATGATTCGAAACCCGATTTTTCATTCTAATAATGATGGTTATCTTATATAGACTAAGTTTTAGTTTAGCTAATTACTTGAACGTTCTTATGTGAGTGAACACAAGCAACCAATTTTCTTATAGTAGTCTCCTATATCCAATGAAGCAACATTTTTCATGACGAGAATATTTATTTTTGAGATGAAATAGGCTATACTATCGTGATCCAAATCAAAACGTGAATGTGATTCAAGATTTACCTCCTAGTCAAACGAGGATAGACCAAGACTGATATCGAACACGAGTATGAAAGCTATGATAAAAATGGATTCGATCGAACGCAACTTGGAATGAACTCGAACTTCAGCGAACACAAACCGACCGAAACAACTCGAGCAGTTTCCAACTTGAACAACCTCGGTGTTAACCATACCCAAACTTAGATTTTTATGAACACTTTATATGTTTAGGATTGAGGGTTCGATTGTATGATGAAACAAGGAGGACAAATTGAAGAGTCTTGGTTATTGGCTGTGTTAAGAAAGAACGAGTAGGACAATTTTTTTTTTTTTTTTTTTTTTTTTCTTGTGAATGCAACCAGTGATTAAATATAATGGTTCAAGTTACACTACAAAATTTGTGACATTTACTTACTAAAACTTTTGCTTACTAAAATCTTTAAAAGTAATCAAATAAACCTTTTACCTACTGAAAATTATAAAAGTAACCGAATAAAAAAGTTTTACGTGTTATGGATAATTATGTGGATGTTCATATTGTTGGTTTAATGGACAAAATATAAATAGATGCGTGTTAGGATCGAACTCGAGACCACATGATTGCACACTTTACGTATGAGAATTAAAGTTAATAATTAAATATAAATGTTATATTTATTTATTAATTACACGAAATAATATATCGGACGTTATGTTAATTAAGTGTAATGGACTAACGATCGTAAAATGTTAATTGGAAGGACTGGATTGAAAAATAGAGATCGAGAAGGTTCTAGAATCCCATGGGGAGTTCAAACCGATCGGTTATGGGTTTTCCAAACCCAATCCATATCTAACTTGGTCACCAAGTTATATTGAAATAAATACAAGGCCTAGGGTCTTAGTTTTTCATCTCTTGTACTCATAATCTAAAACCTAAAACATTGTTTGTGTGTTTTTGATTATAACCGATCGTACAACCCTCCTTGGGTGTCGATATGATCTTCTTGTTTTTCCAAAACAAATTGTTTCGTGTTTTTAAAACTAGCATTGCATTAATTTGATTTAGTACGTGTGTACAAGAACGTGGTACAATCACACTATTGATTGTATCTTGGATTGAATTACAAAACGGTAAGGGGTAGTTCACATAATCCTTATAAACTCTAATTAGGGTTCATCTCAATTGCTAGTTTTGTGGAATTGATTCTTGTTCAGCTAGAATAAAAAAGGTACGCATACTTTATGTTTATGTTAGTTAATTATTCATTATTCATTCTTATACGATTCCGCATGTTTCTTTGATGTTTTATGTGTTTTATATATGATTGTCATAGTATATAATTCCAACAGTGGCATCACGAGCTTGGTTTAATGAGTAATTAATTACTAAACACGTAAATAAACGAATATTGTATGTTGTTTGATATAATTATTCTAGTGTTTTGGTTATGATTATGTAAACCCTAATTTTAGGGATTAGGGCTTTTGCCCTAATTTGTTTTTAAATTTTTTTATGGATCGACCAAAAATTTTTTTGGGTTGAAACCCTATTTTTTTTTAGTCGATTATTTTAAAAATTGTTTTAGGATTTATTATAATTGTTATGTTATCAATATCGAAACCTAGAATTAATAAATTTGTTACGTGATAAATTCATGAATAAAGTGTTATGTGACATGAAATTGTATGCGATCTTGTGACAACGTGAATAAATTGTTATGTTAAATCCATGAAAACGTGCATGTTTGGCATGGATTATTGTCGATATATATTTAATTGTTAAGATTGGTTATGCGAAAATTAATTCTTAAGTTTTATACACATGTTTATTATTTTGATAAAATTTTGAATTGGGGAATACCTCAATAATATTAATGAATCAATTATGTGCAATTTGGTATATTTTAATTATGGCTTACGCAATCGATTCGTCGATGTATGTGGCTCACTTTCAATTGTGCGAGTGAAAGCCCTATTTAATATATACGTTAATTAACCTAGACATTGATTATTAATAGGTTTTATCAAATAAGTTGCATGTGGCTACTTTTTACATGTATTAATTGTTAGTTATGTGCGCATCTTTTTAAGTTATTTATTTTTTATTGTTTACTTGTTTGTTTATTATGTGTGGCAAGTTTTAAGCAAAGGGTAATTTTGAATAGAAAAATAAATTGGACTAAACAATGTTGAAATTTGATTTATTTTTGAAGAGTTAAATTTTCAAATGTGTGGAAAACTAGAAGGGGGGTTGAATAGTTTTACCGATTTTAAGTTAGTTTCAAAAACTTTAGATTCGTTAATATGTGAGATCTTATGGATGTAAAGAAAGTATAGATCTAATGATAAAGCAAGTAAATAAGGTAAAGTAAAGGGATAGAAATGACACAACCGATGTATAGTGGTTCGGCTACAAGGACACCTTCCTTGCCCTACTCCACTCCCCGAGTCACCTACTCGAGAGTTCAAGCACTATGTCAACAAACTCCTTCACTTGGTGGAGAAGCCTTCACAACGTTGCTTACACCTTTTTCCGGTACAAAGCTAGATACCGAGTCCGTAACACGGTGGACCAAACCAACACGACTATTACACAACAAATATGTGAAATATCAAATACAAGATCTTTGCTACGTAAATCTTATGGAGTGACAAATCAATCAAGGACCCCTTGCTTGGATGACTTGTAGAATGCTCGTGATCTCGCCTTTAGAGAATGAGCTATATGAGGATCACAATAGAAAGAAAGAAGAACAACTCTCTAGATCAAGTGATCTATATGTTAGAAGAGAATGAGAGTGTTTGAGAGATTTAGTAAGAAGAGGTGAGTTAGAATGAAGAAATGGCTCTCTATTTATAGGCAAAATCTTCCACTGTTCCCGGATCCCACGGATCCTCCCACTGGGATCCGTCTAGTGTAATCCTAGGGATCCGTGGGACGCCCTCTTTGCCCATGGGTTTTTGGTTATGGGTCATGGGTTATGGGTTGGTCCATGGGTTTTCTTTAGATTCAATGTATCTAAGTATACATTGTATCTAGCCAACTGGTATGGGTTATGATCCACGGGTTATGGTCCATGGGTTGTGGTTTTTACCCATCCTAATAAACTATTACAACAAATACTTAATTACTACATTTTTGTATTTAAATGGCTATATGTAAATGCTTTACAAAAATAACATGTATACTTATAATTGTACTTAAGATAACATTATATTTGTTATCAACAAAACACAAAGAGATCGCAAAATATTAATAAACATTTTACGGTTTATTTGTATTAACAATCTCCTCTTTTGTTGATGACAAAACATAATGTTATGATGAGTAAAACTTAAGAATAGATGTAAGTTTTGAAAGCCCTAAGTTTTACTTTTCTCCCCTTTTGTCGAAACAAAAGTTAACCCTGGAAGAAATAAAAGTGTGAAAAATTAGTCCACGTATCGCTAACTCCCCTTGACGGTAGCCCCCTAGTTTGGGCGCCAAGTGAAGAAAAATAAAAATCCTACAAAGAGAAAGGTTAGTAACATGCTTAAATAATCTTGTGATTGACGAGAATCAAGATTGGGAGCCAAGGTATGTAAACAAGGCCTTGTAATAAAACAACAAATTATAGTGGTATTTATGCCACTACAAGCATGTAAAAATAAGAACAAGACTTGTTCTTGAAAATGACTTCAAAATAAAAAGTATTAAAAATAGAAAATAGTAGTAATGATTCCTTCCATGCTTGCATAAGGTGATGGATGGAGGTTTGGATGAGTAATGGTATTGATGCGATCAAAGATGAGGTTGAGTATGAATCGCATTTCTTCCCTAACTTCTATTACAATTTCCCTAGTGGATTGGCAATGTTCACAATGTAGGTGATGTGGGTAATGAGTACGGAAATCTTCCGGTTGTTTTGGTTTGTGAGTTGCGAAAGTTGTGGTGGAAAATAGGAAAATACGGATCAAAGTCCGAATGATTGAAGTGGTAGTGGAAAAGAACCTAGATGTTCTTGTAGTTTAATGGGAGCTAAAGGTGGTGATGTTTCAAGATCATTGAATATTGTGTTTGGAGAAGTTGGAGGTGTCAGAAAGGCTAATTCTTTTTGCTTTGGTTGTTGAGATCTTGTTGGAGTCGTAAGGAGTTCCAAAAGAGTGATTTTAGTTGGTGAGTGAGTTGGTGATGAAGTTGGTGTACTCGTTGGTGATGAAGGAGGTGATATAATGGAAGCATCTTGTGGTGAGTTAGTTGATGGTGATGAGCCATATGATGATGGTTTTCCTAAGCAACAAGATCGGATGTTGATCCGTGCGGATATCCTAGAATTTGATTTTGGTAATTTGGAAGGTGGAAGTAGAAAGGTTTGGGTTTCATGAAGATGATTGTTTGTACTAGGTGATTCATCTAAAGAGTTAGTGAATGACATGGTGTAGTGTGTTTGTGAAGATGAGATGGATTATGCAAGCATTTTGGGAGTTCTATATATAGAAAAACAAAGCATTGTAATGAATGCTTGACCCAAAATGTGGATTAAAATCTAATGATTAGATATGATTTTAAGGCATGTGATCATGAGAACACAAGCATCGAAGAGCATACTCCAAAAAATAAACCAAATGTGGATTTTCATCCAAAGTGAGAAAAATAGAAGGTAAAACGACTTCGTCTCACGGATCCCACGGATCCTTCCTTGAGGGATCCGTCCAGCATGAAGGCTGGGATCCGTGGGTCCGTGATTCAGCACCACAAAATTTTCCTTTTGGAAACATTTTTGCCTAGTGTGTGCCTATATGCAAACTATTTGGAGTTGCGGTTATCTCGACCCCTAAGAAGGAAAAGAAAAATAAACTAGAAGTAGAAAAGCATCCTATTGAGATAACCCGAAAACACATATTTAGTACTTGAGTACGTAATTTAGTGTTATCAATGCTCCTAATTCATTGTTACTTAAATGAATGTACTCGAAAATACATATGAGTTATGTATCTCCTTTAGCATTCATAAGACATGAGATGCAATGAAAACGGGTTTTTACTTTGTATTAATAATGAAAAAGAGATTTGTCCTAGACGTGAGAAATTGCTTTTGTGAAATTGATACGGGAAGGAATCATCCTTTTAGAAAACATTTTGAAAAGAGGTTTTCTTTGAAAATTTGTATGTAGTTATGTGTTTGCAACTTGTAAAAAAATAAGAAAGCTATAAATGGAAAACTTATCTTGGGTTTTGAAAATTCCCGTATTGTTTGTGAGTTGTGCGTGAAATAGAGATCCTAGACTCAGAAAGAAGAAGGCTAGTGTTTACATACCTTGTAGAGTCAAATAAGTTACAACGTTTGTTCCATTAGACCAAGACCAAGACGAAGTAGGTTGAATTGTTCCCGCTTCAACGGTTTGGTGAGGACGTCGGCTATGTTGTCTTCGAATGCTACCTTCTCAATAGAGATGTTCCCCTTTTGAACATAGTCTCTTAAGAAGTGATGACGAATCTCTATATGCTTTGTGCGAGAATGAAATACCGGATTCTTGCTTAAGTCGATGGCATCTTTGTTGTCACATAGGATGGCTATGTCGCTTAGATGAATGTCGTAGTCAACTAACGCTTGTTTCATCCATAGTGCTTGTTGGCATGCTTTGCCGGCGGAGACGTATTCGGCTTCGGTTGTTGATATTGCTAGTGTCATTTGTTTCTTAGAAAACCAAGATGTTAAAAAACATCCCATGAATGTACATACCCCACTTGTACTTTTTCTATCAACGTAATCACCTGCATGGTCACAATCTGCATATACAACTATTTCTACTCCCGTGCCCTTAGGATACCATAATCCTAATTGTGGTGTACCCTTAATGTATCTAAATATCCTTTTTACGGCTTCTAAGTGTGATGTTTTAGGGTCTTCTTGAAACCTAGCACATAAGCAAACACTAAACATGATATCCGGCCTACTTGTCGTGAGGTAGAGAAGACTACCTATCATGCCACAATATTTAGTATTATCGATGGATTCGCCGTCTTCATCTTTTGTGAGTTTGGTGTCGGATGACATTGGTGTCCTAATTGGTTTCGACTCTTCTAGATCGAATTTCATTAACATCTCCTTTATGTATTTAGATTGATTCAAGAAGATACCATCTTCTACTTGTTTGATTTGTAGACCAAGAAAGAAACTAAGTTCTCCCATCATACTCATTTCGAACTCGTCATGCATGATTTTAGAGAAATCATCACACGTGTCTTGACAAGTGGATCCGAATATAATATCATCTACATATATTCGTACTATGATTATATGTGACTCTCTTTTCTTAGTAAAAGTGTGTTGTCTACTAACCCCATGGTATAGTTGTGTTTAATTAAAATGACTTGAGTCTATCATACCAAGCTTTTGGAGCTTGTTTAAGACCGTAAGGGCTTTCTTTAATTTATACACATGTTTGGGTTTTTCAAAATCGATGAAGCCCGGAGGTTGAGCTACATATACTTCTTCATTAATGAAACCATTTAGAAAAGCGCTTTTGATATCCATTTGATAAAGCTTTAGATCATTAGCACAAGCATACGCAAGAAGTGTTCTTATAGACTCTAATCTAGCCACGGGGGCATAGGTCTCATCAAAGTCTATTCCTTCTTGTTAGTTATACCCTTGGGCAACGAGTCTATCCTTGCTTCTAGACACTACTCCGTTTGCATCTAATTTGTTTTTATAAACCCATTTGGTTCCTATTATGGTTTGATTACTAGGTGGAGGGACAAGTGTCCAAACATCATTAGAAACGAATTGATTTAGTTCTTCTTGCATAGCCATTACGCAACTCTCATCTTTTATGGCTTCTTGTGTATTCTTAGGTTCTATGGTTGAAACGAAACAAAACAAGCTACTTTAGTTTTGAACTTGAGACCTTAATGTTCGTTCGTTTAGCTTTCCTATGACTTTATCTATGGGGTGATCTTTGAACTCTTTAATGTTTATGACTTCATCATTTAAAGGTTCTTCTTATTTATTTATCTTTTTCTTTATTACTATAGCTTCACTTTCTACAATCTCGTCATCGACAAGAGGTGGAGAGGGTTTGGGTGGACTTTCATCAAATTTTATATTTAATGACTCTTCTACCTTCATTGTTTCTTTGTTTAATATGACGTAAGCTTTGCTATTTGGAGAGTAACCTAGAAGTTCTCACAACATATCCATCATTCTCATTATAAATTTGATATCATTTACTCTGAGGTGAGTTCATAGCCCCACTTTCTATTACTTAATTGTTTTACAAACCCTTGGGGGAGATACATGCTTTATTTTAAATCAAACACATTGCTTTCAAATTATACTTGAATATATTAGTTGCACTAAGTACACTATTGCCAAAGTCCTTATTATCATGAACCATTAATCACTCATGCAGTGAACGCCAATAATGTGGATAGATCTATCGAATGACAAATCCCGTTTGTATTGACCGGTTAGGCAAACAAACGCACTCTATTTGAAGATCCATAGGTTTAATGGCAAATTACCTATTAGGGCATCGGTTACTATTATATGACAGCTGTTAACGTTTCGGTATCATGAGCTTAGTGCAATAATATCTGTTTTGCTTTCAAACTATTGGTGTGAGTCTATAGCTCACACTACCAACATAATGTGTTCAACCATCAATCAAACTCTATGAATTTCACTCAACCTTTGTATTGACAATTTTAAGCATGTATTTCAGTCCATATTGTACGAAGATGGCACGGAGGAGCACATATACTCAAGAAGGCTATAAATTTTATTATCATTCGAAAACCTATTTAATGTATTTTGTAAACAATGGAACCAACTGGGACCTCATTTTTGTAAACACCGATATTTATATAAATTGAATGATAAATCTTTTAAAACGACTCCATTAGAGTTCGTTTTCTATTGTTATGATTTGTTGTCATGAAGTAACACCCATTGAATTCGCCACGTATCACGAAATTGGGGTGTTACACAAGACATAGTGATCAATGTCCTTAAGGCTACAAGAACATTTCCTTAGTTTGTTTACAATCAACATGGTCGTCGCATCCGTAATTCATGCAACACCTAGTCGATTCATTTTAATAGCGATTAATTGATCAAGTTCACTAGTACAAAGCTTAATTGTTCATAATGATGAGCATTCTCGTACAACTTAGATGGTGTCATCAAGTTGAAAACAAGTAAGTCAAATTCATTATACACTTGAATAAATATAACAACTATTAGGTTCATCAACCTTGTTGGTTTTGTCACTAGGATCCTTGATTATAAACCTACCACCATTATCACTATGTAGAGTTTTTTTTTTCGCTTTTGTTTTCATTTTTTGTTAACTAGCTCGAAGTAGTGACAATGAGATATATGGGTCCGATTCATAAATTGGAAGATGCCGAACAAGTTCTTCGACATGTTATTTTACTTTTCTCACCTGGCTAGATTTTAAAACCGACTCTTCCAAATGCGCCTAAGATTCATGCCATGTCGTTGATTCATAGTCAATTATCTTGCTTGCTCGTAAAAGTAACTTTAGGGGGAGTTTATCTTAGCTTATTTGATGGGCTTATAAGCTTAAAGTTTGACAAGTAGGAGGTATTCTTGTCTTATGAGCTTATCTACTCGAGCTTATGAACTTAATTAAGTTGTAAAGTCATGTTGATAAGCTTATAAACCATTTAAAATGAGCTCATCAAACTATGAATAAGCTCGTAAGCCCATAAAAAAAATTAAGTCAAACAACCCCTTAGCATTGTTCGCTCGCCATTGTTCGCTTTTTGCACCGCACTTTTTAAAATTTTGAGCCATAACTATTTGGATGGACGTTTGGAATCGTGGATACCACTGCACACCCTTGAGGTACACTTGACTATGTAGCAAAATGTGCTTTTGTTTTACATGTGAAGTGTTAAGTTAGTTTAACATAACAATTACAGTCACCCAAGCTCCCTAATGTTCAGGTTTTGCATCACCCAAGGTCCTTTTGACCCTTATCCGTCAGTCAAACTCTGTTATCTACCAAACATGTGTTTTTACTCTGAGGGCATAATGGTCATTTTATATATTTTGATTGTTACTCACATTAATTAATAGGGCTTTTTTCACGTGTCTCATCCATCTTCCCATATACATCTATACTAATTACATCGCCTCTTTCTTCATCCCCAAACTTTCTTTACAATATTATTTTTTTAAACGACAATTTTAACGATCTCAAAACATTTATACCACGATCTATCTCACATGTCCTAAGCAAGACTTGAACCCACAACCATTTGGTTGAAGAGCTTCACACAACATGGGGTACCATTGGAATACAAGCCCTTTGGTTTTCTTTACAAGATTTATCACACGCCCCAATTGCATGTCACAAACTCTAATTGCATGTCACAAAACCAAAGGCCATATTATTGAGATAAATAATTTGAGCATGGATTTTACATTATCGAAACTAAGAAGAGATCCATGTGGAAAGAAGCCCGGTTAGTTAAAGTGAGTAATAATCGAAATATATGAAATGACCATTATGCCCTCAGAGTAAAAACACACGTTTGGTAGATAACGGAGGTTTTTGTGACGGATAACGATCAAATGATCCTTGGGTGATGCAAAACATGAAAAGTAGGGACCTTGGGTGACTGTAATTTTTTTGTTGTGCTCGGCATGTGGTTTTGGTACAAGTTCACGGACGAACGATGTATTTTACTCTAAAATGATTGATGATACTAAAATCACCAACGGAAGTTATTTTCGTGGAGCTATTTTTGAGCACGTAACGACTAATATCGAGAATTTCTCATACATTGAGAATCCCTACAACACCCATCTCTAAGCATCTTAAAGTTACATCCTAACCAAATACCTACACTTACTAGTATCCTGACCGATCTCTGCAAAATACTTCACAACCAAGCGGTTTGCTTGGATAAACACTTAACATTAGCAAGAGTTTCATACAAGAGTTCAATAGCTGGATTGAAGCCACTCTCACCCCAAAATCATTCGTGTTTTGCTAACATTCTCTAACAATATATATGATACATCAAACAAATAACATCACAACCCTTGTACATAAGACACTATAGCAAAGAACGATGCAACTATCAAAGTATACATATGACTTATTGGCTAATTATTTGGTAAGTTGGCATAAATTTCAACTTACGATTGGATGCATAATATACTACTTTCTACCAATTTTGATATCCATACGTAGTCACGAAACTTTACCAAACTAATTCTAAGTTTGTAACTAAAAATACCCATGGAATCGAACATACAAGTAAAATCACAAACTAAGAGCCATACTTGTAATTTTAGAACAATAATATGTACGCTACATATATAGATATCAAACAACAACATTAAAACAAAATATAATAACGATCCGATGCCATAACAACACAATACTTGATACCTAGTTCTTCCGAAAAGATGAAGACGAAGAGTGGCTTTTGGTGATTTATGAAGGTAGAAACTTTAGAGAAAAGGTCAATTTAAATATTTTAACTTTGTGATTGCTTTTACATTATTTTGACTCCTAATCGATTCAAGAAAATGATGACAAATTTTACTGATTATTTATCTCATAGTAATCTATGCTGATTTTATTATTAACGTTTTCCATTTTGAATTATATTTATCCCGATGATCAAAGTTTGAACTTTCATCGATCTACTAAAATAAACGATTCTCTAATAATTTGGAAAATGTCGTATTCATTTGCGATTAGGCTAAATCAAAAGTAATTAAAACTATAGGTAAAATTATATACAAAACATTTTAATTATTATGATGTTAATTTAATCAATGATTAATTATCATAAAGAATTATGATCTTTTCATAAATTTCACAACTATATGAAAGAGAAGTACAATACCATGATGGGAGTAGTGAATCCCAACTCACGATTAAGCCGTCGTAATCACGACCCAACCAAGAGTCGGCCACATTTCACCTGGCCCCTCCCTCGCGACCCTTGCGAACGTGTCCCCTTCGCTTTAGCTTCTTGGCTTGGTTGGTTCCGTCCGCCCAATCAAATGGAATACAAAGGCTCGTGTAGTTTTTTTTTTTTTTTTTTTTTTTTTTTAGGTATGATTTTTCATGACCGTGGTCTTATTACGGGCATAAGCATAGTTCTCAAGCTGAAAAAGTACAAAACGACTAGTGTTGTACCACTCTTGATCCCACCAACAAACCGAACAATATTAAGACTTTTCCACATTAGATCTATGAATACAAATGACCGACGGTCCCATACATTGTGATTGACCATATGCGCAAATGGTAGGCTATTTTGTAGTTGAGTTTAAAGATGAAGGGTCACATGTACTCTAGGCTTGAGACCTTATAGAAGGTATAAACCTTACAAAATAGAACTAAATTTTCCATTAAATCGGGCATATAACATAGAGATGTTGGATTCAATTAGATTGAGATGCTAAAGAGGCAGGAGATGCACCAAAATTTCGAAGAGAGTTCTGCTGGTTTCCAACCGATGACAAATAAAACAAAAGAAATAAATAAAGAATGAGTTAGTTAGCTAAAACAACATATACACAAATAAAACCGCTTAACTAACTCTATAATCTTCATGCAGAAGATCTCGTAAGGATTCCCTTTAGTACCTTTGGATGTCACCCGCTTTCAACCCGCTCACGCAAAGGACCTTTGTCTATCTTCACCGCCGACTCTTTAGCCCCATTCGTGGAATTCTAAGAAAATCTTGAACATCATTTAATACCGCAAGAGCAAGATAAAATCAATCGCTTACTTTCCAACGATAAAAGTAGAGGTGATGAAGTTAGGTAATGGGTCAAAATGGGTGTTTGTTTAGTGATACACTTTGAAGTTTGAAAACTTTCAAACCGTTTGACCCATTAGAAATAAATGAATATAAGTGAACGGGCTGAAATTGCCACCTCTAAAAGGAATTGACAAATTTGAGAAGAAATGTTGAATGTCTTATCGTATGATCCTTAATTATGTCCTCGTAGTAAAGGATGATATGTCTAGTGGTATGAAGTATTCCAAAGGCTTGTTTAACCATGTTGTCGAGATGTTGTAGCTCGGGTATCTTAGCCCGACATTATATCGATATTTCAAGAAAGATGAAATCAACAAATGCATATTGATACTAATTTATCTAATCCATGAAGGTCAAACATGAAAGTCAAAGTCAAACACAAAAGTCAAATATATGTATAAGTCAAAGTGGCGAGTTATTGTCGGTTAGAAAAACAGTTATTTTATATAAACCGCTTAATGAAACGGTATGTTGTTTAGTATGTGTCGTTTGGATAGTATAAGTACTCATGTAAATACATTTGTAAACCTAACGATTGTTATATATCAAATAAACTTAGTATACCTTTATATTCGATTGTTCATAGATAGAAGATTAGACTAACAATTGGCATCGAGCCAAAAGGTTCGTGGGAACCGAGACAGTAGAAGACTAACGATCTGTGGAATCGCTCCAAAAGAAAAATAGAAGACTGATTGATTCAGGGAATCAATCAAAACACGAGAAGAGTTATTGATTCAGCATAATCAATAAAGAAACAAACACGATTCGATTAAAGAAAATCAGAGAACACAAAAAAGAAAAGAAAAAAACATACCGGTTGTGCGTCCGCCGCCGTATTGTTTGCCGGAGAAGAAAGAAATAACCACCGCCGCCGACGTCATCGGAAAAGTAACAAGAATCTTAACCACCATCGATTGCAACAGGAAGAAGAGAAAAGTGATTTGCCCTAATTAGTGTAGAAGAAAGAAGCGGATTTATTTGGGGAAGAAGATAGGCGCTTTCCTTTGGGAACAAATAGCCGGTGTTATTGTTTGGAAAAGGGAGCCCACAAGTAACAGGTTCTTTACTTCTTCAAATACTTAGTTATTTTTTTAGAAAAGTTAGAGAATTTGCACATTAGTATTGTAGATTAGTAGAATAGATTTCTTCTATTACAATTCGCGTTAGAAACCGTTAGAATTGCTTGAGAATTATTGTGGTTAGAAAGAAGGATTTAAGATTCGACTATTATTAGAATTATATTGGTCTTAGAAGAAAACCAAATCGAAAGTTATGACGGGAGATAAAAACGAAAACAGAGTTGTTTTCACCACATCGTTACCATCATATCAATGCCCAGTTTTAAGCAACACAAATTATACATTATGGGCATTAAGAATGAAGAAGATATTAACGGCAAATGGAGTATGGGATTTAGTAGAAGGAGTAAGTACATCAAAAGAGATTGATGTAAAAAAAGATAGTTCGGCGTTAGCATACCTATTTCAAGGGTTACTAAGATTTGCAAATGCAAGTTATGGATGTGAAACAATGAAAGAAATTTGGGACTCTAAAGTCCGATTTATTGGAATGTAAGATGTACAATGAGCACACTCAAGAACAACTTAAATCACAATTTGAAAGACTTGTGATGAAAGAAGATGAATCAATAGATTCATTTATCGGGAGGTTGATGAGCATTATTACAAAGGTGCTACATGTGGATTGACGTTGATGAACAAACAAAAGTACGAAAATTCATCGAATGCGCGTGCGGATAAGTTTGTACTAATAGTAGAACCATTGAAATGGTTGTTGATTTTAAGAAAGAAAAATTAGAGGAGATTATTGGGAAACTTAAGACTTATGAAGAAAGGCTTAAGTTTAGAAAAGGAAGTGAGGAAGATAATAGAGAAATTGTTATTCACACGCGTCGGGAATAATAAAATTATGAACGCAACTATGGAAATGATAGACGATGAGGTGGTAATCGACCGAGGAAGAGGCCAAGGAAGATTCACAAGAGATAGTAAGAATGGAGATAGTTATGATAGAAACAAGAGAAACCAAGGAGATCAAAACTACCATAGGAGAGACTTTAGAGAAATAGAGTGTTATAACTGTCATGAGTTTGGACACTTTGCTACAAATTGTCCAAAACCAAACCGTAGAGAAAAAAAGGCAAACCTTGTGTTCGAAGATGACGAACCAACACTATTGATGGTTACTAGTAACGATGGAAAAGAGATAACATCCTTAATGGATGAAATTCAAAAGGAAAAGTTAGAAGATATGCGGTCAGAGATAGAAATTGATTTGAAGAGTAAATTAGAGTTTTGGAAGTTTGAAATGCTTCAAGAGTTAGAGATTGAAAAACAAGAGTTTAAGAAGAAAATAAGAAATAGAGAAATGGCATTTGAGAAACAAATGCAGATAAAGTTAGAGAACCTCAAGAAGTTGAGAGATTGCACAAGCAAATAGATAAAAGAGTTAAAGACAGTAAGAGAATTGTTTGAGAAAGAGAACCACGAAGTTGTTTCAAATGAGAAACATCTAGAAGAAGAAAGAATTGACAAAGGCGAATGCACAAAGCATCAAGAGACGCCATCAAGAGTTCCAATGGAAAACCAGATTGAGAAAGACATTAAATCATGCAACAAAAAAGTTGAACCAGAAGATCGTGATACGAGAAACAGATTATTGAAGACGCAAGATTATGAAATGATACAAATGAAGGAAGATAGTGACAAAGGAGACAAAGATGATCGAGATGAGATTGAAGACAAGGAAGAAAGAAGTCAAATCAAGGAGGAAATTCAAAACATAGTTCGTTGAAGATCAAGACAAAGGAAGTGGAAACAAGCCAAAGTTCAAAGATAAAGATGATGGAGCTTGAAGATATCAAGACATGGATTAATAAATTAGAGGAGTATTGGATACTAATTTATCTAATCCATGAAGGTCAAACATGAAAGTCAAAGTCAAACACGAAAAGTCAAATATTGTATAAGTCAAAGTGGCGCTTATTGTCGGTTAGGAAAACAGTTATTTTAGATAAACCGCTTAATGAAACGGTATGTTGTTTAGTATGTGTCGTTTGATAGTATAAGTACTCATGTAAATACATTTGTAAACCTAACGATTGTTATATATCAAATAAACTTAGTATACCTTTATATTCGATTGTTCATAGATAGAAGATTAGACTAACATTGCATGCCTACACCATAAAAGATACACACAAACCGCATCAGGGGAGTGCACGTGGGATTTATGCTTGCCATTTAGTGGCTTAGCACTTTGGTCGTATGCATTAGCAAGTATTGATATTCTTCAACGAAGAAGATTTCTTCTAAAAAGGAAGATCATTGAAATTCCCTTCATACTGAAGTAGTCTACTATTGCTTCTTGATTCTGCATGAGACCCAGAATAAAATCAAAGTCGTCAAGCTCGCAAGCAACCCTTAGATTCCGGACATGACAGGATTCGTATATAGGTGATAGAGGTCATAGATTATCAGTCATACCCAAGCCTAAAGGTGACTTCACATATGATGCCTTTATCAACCAAACAATCACAAACAGGTCATGTATAATGTACTTAAACACCAGAAGATTCTTATATATTATGCTCGTTAAAAGCTCATCAGCTACAATGGGGCAATCTAAACAATACATTGTGGCAATTTCTATTGACTGAAAAGTGGAAATCTAACTGCAATGTAACTTAATATAAATATTCATTTAGCTGGTGTTGCATACAAGGAAGACACACAACAAATTGTCAAACGGAAGGACAATGATTACAACATTCTATGGTTTGTATTATGCAGACGCAGTGGCTTGACGGCGTATAGCTAAAGAGAATGGAAATACCAAATACTCAATTTATATCTTTGCTTATGCCAAGTTTTCCAATTGATCGATATCTTTATTCAAGGGATTCAATATTTATTAAAAAAAAAAACCCTTATGCCTGGCACGCTACATATGAGAATAAAGTAGGTAACACCGATTTTGTAAAAGATCATGGGTAAGCTTATTGTTCAATAGAAAATACATGTTAACTTCATTTGTTAGGAAGTACTTGACATTGTGTTGAAAGAGGGATTGTTTAGGGTGAAGTAATTGGTTTAGTTTCGAGTAGTTGTTAAAAACTATAGAAGCACGTTCAAACTTTCTATAGTCTTCAGCCGTTTTGTTAAGTTTTAGTTGTACAATAAATCCCTTCAGCTGTTTAGGGATTCTGTTTGTAATGCAGCCACCTTCTGGCGCATGATCTTTGACAATCACACCATGATTTGCCTTTTTGCCATGCTAAAAAGTACTGTAGTTCACTAGTAACCCCAACCCGTGTTGACCCATTCTAAAAGTCAATGTTTATCCAGTTTGAACGAAAAAACAAATGTTTACATGTATTATTGGATAACTAACTACTACTGTCTCCCAACATAAGTATGAGAGAATATAACAGAGATTTTCAATTTTGACCTCCAACCAAACCAACCAGGTTTTTCGTAGCTGCTAAAAATAATAGATTTACTTAATTTTCATACAACAAAGTTGGACCAACATATTATACAAGACATTTCATTGAAGAACAACTAGTTTTTCGACAAATAAATCTAATTTGTCGAACAAACCAAAGTTTTACGTTACAAAACCAAAGGCATATAAACAAATATCCTTAGACCGTCCGTAATAAGGTGCCATAGCACACGTCTTCGTCCTTGCTAGAAAAATAGCATGCATCTTTGCTTACTACACTCACCCACCTTCGACACGTTAAAGACCAAAAAAACGAAGACTCGGTCGTGCAGACGACCGAGTTGTGGGGGGTTTGTTGTGTGTGTGTGTTTATAAAATGGTTTTTGTGAGGTATGACCAGGAACATACGGGGGACTAAAGATGTACATGTGTATAACCAGAAGCCTTGTATTATGAGTTTGGTATCAACTCAATATAATCACTTTTATACACAGATTCTTTAGCATACTGAAAGTTTTTTTTTTTTTTTTCCAAAAGGGTGAATGATATATTATTGAAATAACCAAGTTACAATTTGAATACAAACACCGGACATGGGCATTCCCATCCAGGAACAAAACACAAAAACACTATTCTTAACAAAAAAAAAAAAAAACATCATTCAAATGAATACAACTGCTGATCCAAACAACCCTTTATTCAGGCAAAAGATCTAAGCAGACCAAAAGTTGGTCATTTCTGACTTCCCACCACATATTGAAACTGAACATTCCATATTTCAGCAACTTTTGTGGTGTGAAAGTTAACACACACACACGCATCCTTTTCTTCATCTCATTGTATAACCAGAAGCCTTGTATTATGAGTTTGGTATCCACTGATATAATCACTTTTATACGCAGATTCTTTAGCATACTAAAAGTTAAGACACACACACACACATCCTTTTCTTCATCTCATTGTATAACCAGAAGAAGCCTTTGTATTATGAGTTTGGTATCAACTCAATATAATCACTTTTATACATAGATTCTTTGGCATACTGAAAGTTAATACACACACACGCATGACGCATCCTTTTCTTCATCTCATTGTATAACCAGAAGAAGCCTTTGTATTATGAGTTTGGTATCAACTCAATATAATCACTTTTATACATAGATTCTTTGGCATACTGAAAGTTAATACACACACACGCATCCTTTTCTTCATCTCATTGTATAACCAGAAGAAGCCTTTGTATTATGAGTTTGGTATCAACTCAATATAATCACTTTTATACATAGATTCTTTAGGATACTGAAAGTTAACACACACACACACGCATCCTATTCTTCATCTCATTGTTGATCAACCACAAGAAACTTTTCCACAGATTCATTTTGTTCATCTGGTTGATTAGAATTTCGGCCTTCAACTATTCAGTGTGTCGTTGGTGCTTAAACACAAGAAAATTATTCATGGCTGATCCCATTATTTCCGCCCTTGTGAAGGATTTGGTAGGGAGATTAACTTCTGCAGCAATCCAAGAGTATGGGTTGCTTAGGGGACTTAAAAATGATCTTTCAGCTCTCGAGAATACTTTTAAACAGATTCAAGGTGTACTTTATGATGCTGAGATGAAGCAAACGACGCAAAAAGATGTGGAAGAATGGCTCAGGATTCTCAAATCTGCCTCTCTGGAGGCGGAAAACTTGCTCGACGAGGCCAAAACTGAAGCTATGATACAAAGGATGCACTGGGAAATGGGCAGGAAATACAAGGTAAGAACCTTCTTTACCTCCCGCTATAATCCGTGTATGGTCAAAACTAGGATTGCTCATAAAGTTAAGAACATACGAAATAAGTTGGAAGTAATTGATGCTAATAGATCCCGGTTTCAATTGACTCCCACTAACGTAAGAGAAGATGCCGCGGGAATTGATAGTAAAATTTCAAACAGGGAAACTAGCTCACTTGTAAACTTGTCTAAGATCTATGGAAGGGATGTAGAGAAGAAGATGATGGTTGATAAGATTTGTAACCAAGAAATAGGCATCAGACATGACAGTGATGATGTTCGGGTTTATGCTATATGGGGCATGGGTGGCATCGGAAAAACTACACTAGCTCAATTGGTTTACAACCATGAAACGGTGGAGACACATTTCGAGTTAAAGTGTTGGGTGTATGTCTCTTCGGTGTTTGACATCAAACGAATAATTAAATTGATATGTGGCCCAGACGATGTGAACCTGAATGAGACTTCACTGGATGTTTTGCTGAGACAACTTCAAAACAAGTTAGAAGGAAAGAAATATTTCATTATAATGGATGATGTGGATCGAAAACAAAGACGAAGACATGAAAAAGTGGGACGAGTTATGCAAAGCATTAAGATGCGGAGCAAAAGGCAGCACGGTTATGGTAACAACACGGAATGAAATTACTGCCCGATTGATGGCTAAGATTCCTGAGTTCCAGCATAATGTGGGAGTATTATCAGATGAGGATTCATGGTCGCTATTCAAGATGTTTGCGTTCCCAGGCGAAGGAGATATGGGGGAAAATGTAAAGAAGTTGGAGTCTGTAGGAAGGCAGATAGTGAAGAAATGCAAAGGCTTACCTCTAGCGGTGAAGACTTTAGGTAGCTTAATGTTGACAAAAGAAAAAAAGGTGAATGAATGGCAGGATGTAAACGACAACTTCAAGTGGGAGCAAGACGATGGCATCGTCCTACCTGCTTTGAGGTTAAGCTACAATGATTTGCCTCCACGTATGAAGATATGTTTCGCTTATTGTTGTGTATTTTCAAAAGGGGAGGAAATGAGAAAGGATTCATTAATAGAGTTGTGGATTGCAAATGGATTTATTCCATCTGAAGGAGGTATGAGCTCGTATGTGCTTGGGGAGAAAATTTTACTTTTTTGGTCCAGAGGTCATTTTTCCAAGATGTCATTGAGAAGGATATAGAAATGGGTGCCATATGCAAAATGCATGATTTAATGCATGATCTGCGCTAGATGTAATGAAACATGATTGTGCAGTTATAGAGCCTGGTAAGGAGATGATAACCTCTGATGAGGTGCTTCATCTCAGTTTATCATGTGAAGATTTTGAGTTTTCAAAACAGGATTTGAAAAAGCTAAGATCAGTACGATCAATGCCTGTCTTCAATTGTAGTTATATGAGTAACATTAGTCAAATCTCCAGCCATGTTTATCTAAGGGTGTTGTACTTGAACGGAATTGAAAGCTGGACGTTGCCCAAATCAATCTGCAAGCTAATACATTTGAGATACTTGAGAATATCAGGAACAAAAGTTATACCAGAGTCGATTATAAATCTCCAAAACTTGCAAACATTGATTCTAGAAGAGTGTTGGTTGTTACGTGAGTTACCTAAAGGTTTGAGGTACATGAGGAATCTTCAACGTCTGCATATTGATTACGAAAATGACCTCCAGCATATGCCTGTTGGAATAAAAGAACTAACCAACTGTAGCACCCCAACCCGACAAGGGTAAAGATATCGCAAATATGGTTTCATATCAGAACTTTAAATACTATACAATAGCGAAAGCCTTTACAAAATATTCAAAAAGAAAACATAAATAGCTAAACTTCAAAATAAATCTAAGATCTCTATGGTCAAATCTGCTCTCATCTCTACTCTCAACCCGGATCGGCTATCCCATAAGCTCATCTTGAACGCTTAATACCGCCGCAGAAAAGAAAATGCGGTCGAGCTTACAAAGCCCAAAGGAATGATATAACGAAACAAAACTAAACAAAACATAAATACGAATTGAACAAAGAAACGAATAACAAAATCGTAGCGGAACGAGAATAATGAATCATTGAGGATTCTGCGGAAACACAATATACGTAAACCGGAACAACAATTAGCAATCAAGGACAAACACATAGCATATTGATGACTCCAACGCAAACACATCAAAATAACCGACACTTAACATATCAAGAAGAAATAGATTACATATAAACCAAACGAGAAATCTAAAGTTAACGGAAACACTTTCTAGAAAATAAACATGGCATTCAACAAATTAATTAACCTTCACTTAACACACTTAATTCAATATTGCAGCCTTAATGAAATAGCGTATCAAATCATGGCGTACTCAAAAGCAAATAGGAAACATAGTAGACAAACTATAATTAAATAGACCAAACAAAACATAGCATAACCATTAACAATTATAAAACAGATATCATAAGCTAAACCAGCCTCGATCAAATCCTAACATCGCAGAGTTTAACATGGCGGATCAAACATAAGCGATAGATACACTAACGGATAATCAAAGTTCACGAATTAATCGAGCAAATCATGCATACTAAACTTTCGTGATACTTACTTTTACTACTAGCACATTCATCAAAGCGCATCAACGTATCCACATAACGATAAACTAACATAACATCGATGACAAGATAATCATATTTAAACATATTAATCATATCTTAGCATAGCAGACGGTAGTCACATAAACATACAAAAGCATAAACACATATAATAGCATATAATAAGCCTTGCACATAATCATAAACACTTGAACATACCGAAACAAAATCAGAATACTTATCATAGAAATAACAGATAAAGATTTAGTTAACTACCACGAGCCCATAACATATCATATCAAAAACATCATAACTATATAGAAACAATCTCAAAATAAGTGGAGTAGCTAGCTCTCGAGTTTTATGAAGACGCGTATTGCACACGACATCATTCACCTAGACAAATCATATCGGATAATGATCGATCTAGGATGCATCCATCGCCCGACAAACATATATTGGCCATATAATATAACTTGAGTTCATAATGATAACAAATAAGGGACGTGGCGTAACTTCACTCTATCGCCCTAGAGTCATGTCGAGGTGCATCAACGACACGGACATGGAACCCCATGACTAGTTATTATTTGGCTCGGTGTCAAACTAACTTAGGTCAAATTAGAATGTCAAAACTGAAATAGATCATAATCAACACAAGGTTAACAGTTAACATATCATATAGTTCATATAAGGTTCATATTCAAATATTCAGGGGTCAGAAATCCATATCACAGTCACAAATCGTACATTCATAATTAGAAGTTCATAATTAACATAGCAAGGTTCAAAAAAAACAAGTTCAGGCAAACAGAGATTCACATAAACAGAAGGGAATCATAGCAATGGCATAGGGAATCCTATTAATTGAAATAGAAAAGCTAACGGAAAGAAAACGTCATGAGAGACTTTTACTGAAAAGGTCAGAATATATGTACCTTGAAGCAAATGAGAGAAAGCAAACGAAGCAGTGAATCACGAAGATATAACGTCGCGTCTCCTTCAACGAATCTACACGGATTATGATTTATTTAATACTTATTAGCATCATTAAGGTTATAACGGATTCATCGATTAACATTCTTAGAGTTATAAGTATATTCTCATTTATAAGCTTCTTATGCATTTGTAAGTGTGTTACCTATTGATATCATATTTTATCTTTCGATTTCTTAAACTCATATTCGGACCAGACTTTAGTGATTTTATAAAATACTTACTTAGCTCAAATGAAATCAAGAAAATTACAAGGGTTCCCATATGAGTTAAGAGACTCTACAAAATTTGTGGGTTCTATTTCCATGCTAAATGGCCTATGGAAAATCAAAAGTCCGACCTATCCGAAAGTGATCGAAAATACACCTTAAAAGTTTACGCTTATTGGACCTGTTTAGACACCTTGAAAAATCCCAGAACTCCAAGAAATTCATTTATGTCATAAATATCACTCCTGTAAAGGAGAGCTCCCAATTCATTATGGTTTGAAAATGAAAATCAAACAATCCAACCAAATTTCGGACCCGTTTTCTCAGCTTTGACACTTGATCTTGTAAAATTCAAAATACGACTTAGACAACTCCAAATTCGACCAAACCACTTGGAAAACTTAACTAAGACATAAAATAAACTTTTCCCACAAAACCCAGATTATTGCACTTATAAAATTGGATCTATACACACACAAATTCGACATATGATGCTGTCCAGTTTTAGGGTTTATTAAAACCAATATAAGCACATATTTAGACCATTAATTACACTTAGGTTCCATTCCAATTAGGGTTTCAATTTATTAAGCATGATAACATTTATATATGTGGTTCGGTTCTCTTGTGCTCGACATACCTATGATCCGATTCAAACAATACATATATAATACATGTTCTCTTAATATTACAAGGTTCAATTCATATGGTTTGTTTTTGTTTGGTTTCATATGGTTCGCCACAAAAGAAAACACAACTCGACTAATACAAACATGATACAACATATACTAACGTAAGGTGTATTAAAGGAAGACGAATAAAACATGTTATACCTTAGCTTGTTGGAACAAAAATCTCGACTCCAATGGTTTAGGGTTTCGCCGAATGGGAAGAAAAAGAAAGAAGAGGCAAAACTAGGGTTCCAAATTATGTTTATGAGTTTGTATATATAGGTGGTGAAAATTTCGGTTCTAGGGCTTTGAGAAGGTGTGTGGTCGGCCTCTTGATCCAAACGAACAAACAAACACCCATCTTGGGCTCTCGGCAGAGTCCAATCCACCAAACGAACGGCCCAACTAATTACGCGAGACGTTTAATCTTCGTCGTACCATGTCGATCACGTACACATATTCGTTATGTTTTAATTATAGATAGGTTAAGTTTTAAATTTCGTTAAATGAACATAAACGTATTTTACGTATTTTATAATTTTCGATTTCAAGGGTAAAATAGTCTTATTACGTGTCTTAGATTTTCGGGTTTTACACCAACCTTCGAAGGCTTTCACAGTTTGTGGTGGGAAAAGATGATGGGGCCCGAATAGGGGAATTGGGAAATCTAAATCTTCTTGGGAGGTATTTGTTCTTATCAGGACTTGAGAATGTTGGAGGTTTAAGGGATGCCAAAAGTGCCAAGTTGAAAGACAAAACAAATCTGAAGTCTTTGAGATTAGAATGGTATGATTGTCGTGAACGAGAAATATCTGATTCAGAGGAGGTTCTTGAGGGATTGGAACCAAATTCGGGTCTCCAGGAGTTGACTATATGGGATTACATGGGAACGGTTCTTTCTCCAAGTTGGCTAGTCAATTTAGTTAATTTGACTAGTATTAAATTTAATTATTTTGAAAAGTGTGAACATATTCCACCACTTGGGAAATTACCCAGCCTCAAGATAATTGAATTGAGGCATATGTATTCTTTAAAGTGTTTCCATGATAACGACAACTCTACATCAAAAGACGAGATTCTCTTTCCTAGTTTATAAGAGTTACACATAGACGCTTGTAGGAATTTGGTTTCTTTGCCTAATAACTTTCCAAAACTCATGTCTTTGGAAATATTTGATTGTGAAAAATTATGTTCTCTACCAGATGAGATACAAAGTTTCGAGTATCTCAATCAAATTACCATTAAATATTGTAAGATTCTAAGCAGAAGGTGTGAGAAGGAGATAGGAGAGGATTGGCTTAAAATTTCTCACGTTCCACATCTCGACATTATAGCTTCAGGGTAACACACTTTTTCTTTTCTTCTACCACACTGTTTCTTTTCTTCTTTCTTCTTCTTTTTTTAACTATGGCTGTTTGTCTATTAAACAAATCTATAATAGAAAAGAGTATTTAATTGTTGCTTTAGGACTTGAAAATGAATATAGTCAAAGTGTAAAAAGATAATGCCAAATCCAATATTACAATTGCTTTTCAGTATTTCTTAATAACAAAAATAGTTTGTTCAACATTTATTCTAGTATCATTTGTTTGATTTGCGTGGTTTAATTTTATCTAATATTTAAATTGGAGTTTATTAGAAGCTAATGTTCATTAGATTTTGGTTTGTGTTTAGATATGAGGACGAGGACACTGACGAGAATGAGGACACGGTCGATGATAGCGAAACACTACAGGGATGACGACTAGAATCAAAGTTTGGTGTGACATGTAAAGATGGTGTTGCTTTATGGTTTTAAGTTGTTTTCTGGTTGGTGAATTTTGTGGGTATATTCATCAGAACCCTCACGAGACAACACTCGTCCACTAGGGATCATCTAGGGTTCAAAGGCTTGTTGGTATGCTAAATGCAACCGCGATTCCTGCTGAAAGTGAGTTAGGATCACGTACAATTTTTTTTTTTTTTTTTTTTCCATTCTTTTCAGCTTGTGTGTTAATGACGTTTCTTTTCTGTGTTTTCAATTTGTGTATGTATGCATGATATGTAGTTGCTAGATGTTAAGTCTTCTTTGTACAAGTCCTCTCTGTTATTATAAAGTTTTATTGAGCCATCGAATTACAATAAACTACGGTTTTCTTAATATTACCATATGTGGCTATGTGTATTCTGAATATACCATAGGAAAATTAGTTGTAAGGTTTTCTTAATTAGAGTTATTGTATATATTTATCTTTTGATAAAATATGGAAAGTGAGTGGGGATTAGTGAACGGTTCGCATTTTAATCAAGTGGATCAAAGATGAAAAACGAGCAAGCTAATCCGGTTCCTTGTTACTGATAATTTTGTTTTTCACTTCGTTACAATATTGGATTGTGTTATCTTGGACAATTGTCGGACCGTGTTATCTCGGACCGTTGTCCCATCCTTTTTCCAATGCTTTGTTGATTTCGGACCTAAGCCTTTTAGGGTGTTCACTCATGGCTCAGTAATGAGGAATTCTGCACTTTGGTTAGTAGATCATGGAATTCTTGAAAGGTTGTGGTGTGGCGATATTCGTGCAGTGCTTGATGTGGTGAGATAAAAGAAAGAGACCATACTTGTTATTGAAAATTGGTATGTGGGATAAAAAGGCTCATAGGGGTCTGCTATCTCAAAATGAGATTGAATCCCATTAGGAAGTACTTGTTAAATATCATAGATTGGAGCATGTTAGCTTTTCGTAAGATTCGTCAAAAATGTTGTGTAAATGGGCAGTTGAGGGGACGAAACACTCGCTATCCTGATGCTTCTTTAAAACAAAATACAAGGAAAAATAAAATTATGGGTATTGTCTAAAATGGTTTTGGATTGCAGATCCATCTCAACTCAAATGTATCATGTATGACCATTTTTGGATAGGTTCACTGAGCCTCGTGTACAAAGGCCTGTTTTTCAATGCTAGCTATTTCGTAATTTGGACCTAGCAGACTCAGAGTCAAAAATTGGTGTGGGACTGTGCAGGTTCAGTTCCTACAAGCATGCCCCTTTCACATTTAGTGGGTCAATCTTCTTATGGTTATTTTGTGCCCCTCCCTTCTAAGTACCTTCTATAATTTTAGCAACTTCAGAATGAATTTTACATGTGTATTTTCAATGCATACAGAAACGAACTCACACTGAAAACACCATCCCAATCAAGCTGAAGTTTAGTACTTGTATGTAACATTTTAACCCATCCATGTGAAACTAATGAAAGGCAGGCCAAATGGCAGTTCGCTACCATTATTGTTGAAAGGTCAAACTGCAATTGTCCCAAAAGTGTTTAGAAAGGATGATCGCCCAAATACTAAGATGTAATACAAATACTACACTGTCATGTGGAACTTCCTTGTGTTTTTAAGACAAGGGAAGAAGCCATGGATGACGATAGGTTATAGCCTTTTCCTGTCCGGAAGAACCACTAACTAATGAGTGTGCTACTACACTATAAAGGATGTTATCAGTATACTTTTCAACATAATGCGAAAGATGCTTAAGATACATTTTTATTGCTATTACAACATCTTATATCCAACACTAATTTTGATGCTCATCAGCATCCAACAACATTTAGAAATTTTGAAGTATACTAAGATGATACATATTATCCGGACTTTTATAGAAAGGGACAATAAGTACTTTAAATTCAACATTCACTAGAATTTGTTTTGTTTATTTCCGTTGCTGTTGCAGCAGACCAGCAGTAAACAAACACTCCTGCTACTGCAGCAGCAGCAGCAGCTTATTTGGTCAAAACGGGTTAAACGGGTTTTTTGGTCACTTAATTTTACACATTTTGGCTTAAATGTGTGAAATGGTTGATTTTTTTGACATGTTACTTGTAGTACACGTTTGAAGTAAACTAGGTCAAAACGGCTAAAATGGGTCAAAACGGGTGAAATGGGTGTAACATAAACCAAATAAGCAGCAGTAGCAGCTTATTTGGTCAAAACGGGTGAAACGGGTGATTTGGTCACTTAATTTTACACATTTTAGCTTAAATGTGTGAAATGGTTGATTTTTTTGACATGTTACTTATAGTACACGTTTGAAGTAAACTAGGTCAAAAAGGCTAAAATGGGTCAAAACGGGTGAAATGGGTGTAACATAAACCACAAAGTTACTTATCATTACATGTTTGGGCTAAAATGGGTAAAATGGGTCAAACGTGTAAAATGTGTGTAATGACTCAAATAGACGACAAAGTTATTTATAAGTACATGTTTGGGCTAAAATTGGTGAAATGGGTCAAAACGAGTGATACATACATATGTACAGCAACTTCGCATACAGTTATGATACAAGTCACCATGTAACATATATCATGTCTACACCCGATCGATTATGCATATAAATCATGCCTCGTACCCTAATACTTAACTTGATTACAATCAAACCTATGTAAGAATGACAACATAGTACAACATCCATTACTTGTTCTTGCAAGTCATTGATGATAGTATAATACAAATGTCTTGATCTATTTTTAAAGACATTTTTCTTATGTCCATTTGTATGATGGAACAAGTGCTCATTTGAGAAAGTTTTGACTATTAGCTATTGTGACTTGTTTTGACTTTTAAGCATGAATCTTTTCTAACTATAGGGAAGGGCCTAGCAAAGCTAGAATCACCCAAGAGTAAAATAAAGAACCTTTAAAGTCTTAAATCAATTCGAAATCTTCACATACTTTATACAAATTACGAAAATCATTAGTTCGTTTTTATGTTATCAAGAAGCTTACTGTAAATAGTACTTTTTAGTTAACTTTTAGCGTCTTTCTGCTAAAACAATGTTGGTCGTCAAAAGATTTGACCACGTCGAAACTTGATCATTGAGCGCCATATGAGACTCGTAAGTGGATATTGAGACAAAAACTTAATGTGGAAGTGATTGAGATGAGATAAGTGAAAATGATTGTTAGATGTATACCATTGTTTGAATCATAACGAATGATATCAAAATTGTAAGTTTGTGTATATTGAATGAATAATAATGTTTGGTACATCAAGATTATATAGGATACATAACGGGCCTAATATACAATGGGCCAAATACTAATCCTAATACTAATAGTCTAACACTCCCCCGCAGTTTGAGCGGGAGGAGACCGAACACTCAAGCTATCACGAAAATCAGTAAACAAGGCAGATGGTAACCCCTTGGTAAAAATATCTGAAACCGAGAAGGAACTTGTAGAACTCGAACTTGACCAAGAGCAACCAAATCACGAACAAAATGAATATCAATCTCAATATGCTTGGTACTGATGTCTTTGAGCAGGTTAGAAGACAAGTACATCGCACTCACATTATCGCAATAAACAATAGTAGCAGATGCAATGGTGTATGAAGCTCACGCAAGAAATTCAAGCCAACATGTCTCGAAAGCGAGCGTGGCAACACCCGATACTCACCTCAAGATCGAACGAGAAATCGTTACCGACGTTTGAGGACCATGAAAGTAAGTTGTTGCCAAGAAAAACACAATAACTGATGTAGACGCGAGTGGTAGGGCAACCAAATTTCAATCAAGATCCGAATAAGCAACCAGGACTCGATGAGTAGAAGAAAATAACAGAAACCATAAGCCAAAGTCCCTGAACATACCGTAAGATCCGCTGAGAGCGGTGAAATGAGGCTCACGAGGATCATGCATATATAAACAAACCGCTGCACAAACATAAGTAATATTGGGTCGAGTGAAAGTAAGATCTTCAAGAGAACCCGCAAGACTCGATATAACGAGGATCGAACCGGATCACCATCATCACCCAACTTAGACTCGGTGTCAGCAGGAGTCCTAGAAGGGTTACAACCAACCATGTGCACGCTCCAAAATCTCCATAGCATACTTACGTTGTGACAAAAACATCCCGAAGAGTCAAGCGTAATGCACACACCCAAAAATAATTAAGAGCACCCAAATGTCATCGAAAACTCCTTATGCAAAGAAGCAATAATCCACTGTAATAAACTATCGAGGAAGCGAGAAGCACAATATCATCCATATAAAGCGTGAAAAGTCAGATCATCACCCCAGTCGGTAAATAAATAAAGAAGAATCACACCGACTCAAAGTAAACCCAACAAGAAGAATGTAGCGACAAACCCGAAACCATGCCCGAGGCGCCGCTAAGACCATAAAGAGAACACCGTAATAAACAAACATAATCCGGATGCTCGGGATCCCAAACCAGTGGGCGATGCATATAAGCGATTCACCAAATCACCATGCAAAAATGCATTCTTGACATCAAGTCGATGAACGAGGCCAATGTCGAGAAATAGCTAAACTAAGAAACGATCCGAATGGTGCCCGGCTTTACAACCGGACTAAAAGTCTCATCAACATCGACTCCTTCCATCATGTGCTACCATTGGCAACAAGACGTGCCTTGTACCGACTAAGAGTGCCATCAGCCAAATACTTATGACGAAATAACCACATACTCCTAACAACATTTACACCCGCAGGACGAGGTACACAAGTCCAAGTTTTATTCTTAATAAGCGCATTATATTCATCAATCATAGCATTTTGCCAATTGGGATCATCAAGAGCATCCTTATATGACCTAGGTGATGGAGAAACAATGGACACATGACCAGCATACTTAGGATTAGGACGAGTAGTCCCGACACGAGAGCGTGTGACCATGGGATGGATAGATACAACAGGTGGTGGCGTTGGGGGGTCAAGGACAGGTGCGGGAGAGACAGATGGTGTGGACGTTGGTGTAGGTGGGGCAGGAGAGGACGGTATGTTGACTAGTTTGGTAGGTGTAGGTATAGGAATCAGGTCTAAAGTAGGACCAATTGGGGTGGTGTTGATAATAGTGGAAATGAGATTGGAAGAATCTTCCAAAAAATCATAGGAGGGGGTGGGTTTGGACGGATGGGTTTGAAACGGAAAAACCGTTTCATCAAAGGTCACATGACGAGAGATAATAATTTTGTTGGTATTTAAATCAAGACAACGATAGCCAAAATGACAAGACATAGTGATCAATATTCTTAAGGTTACAAGAACATTTCCTTAGTTTGTTACAATCAACACGGCTGACCATTCGCATCCAGAATTCATGCAGTCACCTGGTCGGATTCATTTTAATAGCGATCAATTGATCAAGTACACTAGTACAAAGCTTAATTGTTCATAATGATGAGCATTCTCGTAAAACTTAGATGGTGTCATCAAGTTGAAAACAAGTCAGTCAAATTCATTATACACTTGAATAAATATAACAACTACCTTAATTAGGTTCATCAACCTTGTTGGTTTTGTCACTGATCCTTAATTATAAACCTACCACCATTATCACTATGCAAAGGTTTTTTTGTCGCTTGCTTTCATTTTTGCTAACTAGCTCAAGTAGTGACAATGAGATATATGGGTCCGACTCGTAAATTGGAAGATGACCGAACAGGATCTTCAATATGTTATTTTACTTTTCTCACCTGGCTAGATTTTAAAACCGACTCTTCCCGGTGCGCCGAGATTCATGCCATGTCGCTGATTCATAGTCGGTTATCCTGCTTGCTCGTAAAAGTAACTTTGGGGGAGTTTATCTTAACTTATTTGAAGGGCTTATAAGCTTAAAGTTTGACAAGCATGTATCCTTGTTTTATGAGCTTATCTACTCGAGCTTATGAACTTAATTAAGTTGTAAAGTCATGTTGATAAGCTTATAAGCCATTTAAAATGAGCTCATCAAACTATGAATAAGCTCGTAAGCCCATCATAAAAACTAAGTCAAACAACCCCTTAGCATTGTTCGTTCGCCATTGTCCGTTTTGCAGCTACACTCTCTTTAAAAGTTTGAGCCATAACTATTTGGATGGACGTCGTGGAATCGTGGATACCACTTCGCTCACCTTGAGGTACACTTGACTATGAGTATGTAGCAAAATGTGCTTTTGTTTTACATGTGAAGTGTTAAGTTAGTCTAACATAACAATAATTACCTCCATCAAATAGTTCCTGTCATAGTCATATAGGCACTTTATTTTCAACCCAAACAAACATAACAAAACTAAATTCATAAATCAAAGATTAAAATACAGCGTTTGACCCTAAACTTGTACCCAAACCACACGCTGAGTACAACATAAAAATTACAGTCACCCAAACTCCCTACTGTTCATGTTTTGCATCACCCAAGGTCCTTTTGACCATTATCCGTCAATCAACCACTCTTATCTACCAACCATGTGTTTTTACTCTGAGGGCATAGTGGTCATTTTATATATTTCAATTATTACTCACTTAATTAATCGGGCTTCTTTCCACATGTCACATCCAAATTAGTTTTATTTTTGATTGAATCAATGTGATCGCAAACTGGACTGAACCAATATGGGTATATCTCATAAGCATAGTTCAAGCTGAAAAAAGTATAAAAACGACCAGTGTTATACCACTCTTCAGTCTCCACCAACAAACCGAACAATATTAAGACTTTTCCACATTAGATCTATGAATACAAATGACCGTCGGTCACATACCTGTTGTGATTGACCATATGCGCCTCTCATGGTAGGCTATTTTGTAGTTGAGTTTAAAGATGAAGGGTCACATGTACTCTAGGCTTGAGACCTTATAGAAGGTATAAACCTTACAAAAAAACTGTTCATCAGACATAACATAGGATGCAACCCTGGAACTAAATTTTCCATTAAATCAGACGTACTAGTCTATGACAGAAAAAAAGAAAGAGATGTGGGATTCAATTAGATTGAGATGCTAAAGGGGCAGGAGACAGACCAAAATTTCAACAGGAAAGCCTATTGGTTTCCAACCGACAGACAAATAAAACAAAAGAAATAAAAAAAGAATGAGTTAGTTAGCTAAAACAACATATACACAAATAAAACCGTTTAACTAACTCTATAATCTTCATGCAGGAAGCTCTCGTAAGGGGTTCCATTTAGTACCTTTTGGATGTCACCCCAGTTTTCAACCTGCTCACGCAAAGGACCTTTGTGTATCTTCACCTGCCGACTCTTTAGCCCCATTCGTGGGATCCTAAGAAAATATTGAACGTCATTTAATACCTGCAAGAGCGAGATAAAATCAATCGTTTACTTTCCAACGATAAATAGTAGAGGTGATGAAGTTAGGTAATGGGTCAAAATGGGTGTTTGTTTAGTGATGCACTTTGAAGTTTGAACAGCTTTCAAACCGTTTGACCCATTAGAGATAAATGAATATAAGTGAACGGGCTGAAATTGCCACATCTAAAAGGAAGTGACTTGAGAAGAAATGTTAAATGTCTTACTGTATGATTCTTAATTATGTCCTCGTAGTAAAGGATGATATGTCTACTGGTATTGAAGTATTCCAGAGCTTGTTTAACCATGTTGTCAGCATGTTGCAGGTATCAGTAATGTTGTATTAATTGAGGGCTTGTAGAATCTTAGCCTGACATTATATCAGATATTTTAGTAAAGATGAAATCAACAAATGCATGCCTACACCATAAAAGATACACACAAACCTCATCAGGGGAGTGCACGTGGGATTTATGCTTGCCATTTCGTGGCTTAGCACTTTGGTCATAAGCATTAGCAAGTATTGATATTCTTCTACGAAGAAGATTTCTTCTGAAAAGGAAAATCGTTGAAACTCCCTTCGTGTTGAAGTAGTCTACTATTGCTTCATGATTCTGCATCAGAACCTGAATAAAATTAAAGAAGTCAAGCTCGCAAGAAACCCTTAGATTCCGGGCATGACAGGATTCGTATATAGGGGAGAGAGGTCATAGATTATCAGTCATACCCAAGCCTAAAGGGGACTTCACATATGATGCCTTTATCAACCAAACAATCACAAACAGGTCATGTATAATGTACTTAAACACCAGAAGATTCTTATATATTATGCTCGTTAAAAGCTCATCAGCTACAATGGGGCGATCTAAACAATACATTGTGGCAATTTCTATTGACTGAACAGTGGAAATCTAACAGCAATGTAACTTAATATAAATATTCATTTAGCTGGTGTTGCATACAAGGAAGACACACAAAACAAATTGTCAAACGGAAAGACAATGATTACAACATTCTATGGTTTGTATTATGCACACGCAATGGCTTGACGGCGTATAGCTAAAGAGAATGGAAATACCAAATACTCAAGTTATATCTTTGCTTATGCCAAGTTTTCCAATTGATCGATATCTTTATTCAAGGGATTCAATATCTATTAAAAAAAAAAAAAAATTATTCCTGGCACGCTACATATGAGAATAAAGTAGGTAACTACCGATTTTGTAAAAAGATCATGGGTAAGCTTATTGTTCAATAGAAAATACATGTTAACTTCATTTGTTAGGAAGTACTTGACATTGTGTTGAAAGAGGGATTGTTTAGGGGTGAAGTAATTGGTTTAGTTTCGAGTAGTTGTTAAAAACTATAGAAGCACGTTCAAACTTTCTATAGTCTTCAGCTGTTTTGTTAAGTTATAGTTGTACAACAAATCCCTTCAGCTGTTTAGGGATTCTGTTTGTAATGCAGCCACCTTCTGCCACATGATCTTTGACAATCACACCATGATTTGCCTTTTTGCCATGCTAAAAAGTACTGTAGTTCACTGGTCAACCCAACCCTGTAGTTCACTGGTCAACCCAACCCGTGTTGACCCATTCTAAAAGTCACCCGTTTGACTTGTTGTCCCATAAAGATCTTAACATTTCTTACCCAGTTTGAACGAAAAAACATAAGTATGAGAGAATATAACAGAGATTTTCAATTTTGACCTCCAACCAAACCAACTAGGTTTTTTGTAGCTGCTAAAAATATTAGATTTACTTAATTTTCATACAACAAAGTTGGACCAACATATTACACAAGACATTTCATAAAAGAACAAACCAAAGTTTTACGTTACGAAACCTAAGGCATATAAACAAATATCCTTAGACCGTCCGTAATAAGGTTCCATAGCACGTGTCTTCGTCCTTGCTAGAAAAATAGCATGCATCATTGCTTACTACACTCACCCAACTTCGACGCGTTAAAGACCAAAAAAACGAAGACTCGGTCGTGCAGACGACCGAGTTGTGGGGGGTTTGTTGTGTGTGTGTGTTTATTACATGGTTTTTGTGAGGTATGACCAGGAACATACGGGGAGCTAAAGATGTACATGTGTATAACCAGAAGCCTTGTATCATGAGTTTGGTATCAACTCAATATAATCAATTTTATACATAGATTCTTTAGCATACTGAAAGTTAACAAACACACACGCATCCTTTTCTTCATCTCATTGTATAAACAGAAGAAGCCTTGTATTATGAGTTTGGTATCCACTCAATATAATCACTTTTATACACAGATTCTTTAGCATACTGAAGTTAACACACACACACGCATCCTTTTCTTCATCTCATTGTATAAACAGAAGAAGCCTTGTATTATGAGTTTGGTATCCACTCAATATAATCACTTTTATACACAGATTCTTTAGCATACTGAAGTTAACACACACACACGCATCCTTTTCTTCATCTCATTGTATAACCAGAAGAAGCCTTGTATTATGAGTTTGGTATCCACTATCCACTCAATATAATCACTTTTATACATAGTTTCTTTAGCATACTGAAAGTTAACACACACACACACGCATCCTTTTCTTCATCTCATTGTTGATCAATCACAAGAAACTTTTCCATAGATTCATTTTGTTCATCTGATTGATTAGAAATTGGTCCTTCGACTATTCAGTGTGTCGTTGGTGCTTAAACACAAGAAAATTATTCATGGCTGATCCCATTATTTCCGCCCTTGTGAAGGATTTGGTAGGGAGATTAACTTCTGCAGCAATCCAAGAGTATGGGTTGCTTAGGGGACTTAAAAATGATCTTTCAGCTCTCGAGAATACTTTTAAACAGATTCAAGGTGTACTTTATGATGCTGAGATGAAGCAAACGACGCAAAAAGATGTGGAAGAATGGCTCAGGACTCTCAAATCAGCCTCTCTGGAGGCGGAAAACGTGCTCGATGAGGCAAAAACTGAAGCTATGATACAAAGGATGCACTGGGAAATGGGCAGGAAATACAAGGTAAGAACCTTCTTTACCTCCCGCTATAATCCGTGTATGGTCAAAACTAGGATTGCTCATAAAGTTAAGAACATACGGAAAAAATTGGATGACATTGATGCTAATAGATCCAAGTTTAAACTGACTTCCAATACCACAAGTGAAGATGGCACGCGAATTGCTGGTGAGATTTCAAACTTGGAAACTAGCTCACTTGTAAACTTGTCCAAGATCTATGGAAGGGATGAAGAGAAGAAGATGATCGTTGATAAGATTTGTAACCAACATATAGGCATCATACATGCCAATAATGATGTTCGGGTATATGCTATATGGGGCATGGGTGGCATCGGAAAAACCACACTAGCTCAATATGTTTACAACCATGAAGCGGTGAAGACACATTTCGAGTTAAAGTGTTGGGTGTACGTCTCTGCTGTGTTTGACGTCAAACGAATAATTAAGGCTATATGTGGCTCAGAAGATTCTAGGTTGGATGCGATGCAAGTATGCCTTCAAAACAAGTTACGAGGTAAGAAATTTTTTATCGTCATGGATGATGTATGGATCGAAAACAAGGACATAGAAAAGTGGCACGAGTTATGTAAAGCATTAATTTACGGAGCAATAGGCAGCACCGTTATGGTAACGACACAGAAGAAAGATACTGCCCTACTGATGGCTAAGATTCCTGAGTTGCTGCATAATGTGGTAGTTTTATCAAAAGAGGAGTCATGGTCGCTATTCAAGATGCTTGCGTTTCCAGGTGGAGGAGATGAGGGGGAAAACGTATGGGAGCTGGAGCCTGTAGGAAGGGAGATAGTTGAAAAATGCAAAGGTTTACCTCTAGCAGTGAAGACTTTGGGTAGCTTAATGTCGACAAAAAAAAAGGTGAATGAGTGGCGGCTTGTAAACGACAAGTTCTTGTCGGAGATGCAAGACAATGGCATCTTAACTGCTTTGAGGTTAAGCTACGATGATTTGCCTCCGCATATGAAGATATGTTTCGCTTATTGTTGTGTATTTTCAAAAGGGAAGGAAATGAGTAAGGATTCATTAATAGAGTTGTGGATGGCAAATGGATTTATTCCATCTCAAGGAGAGGTAAGCTTGTATGTGCTTGGTGAGGAAATTTTTACTTGTTTAGTCCGGAGGTCATTTTTCCAAGATGTCGTCGAGGAGGATATATACTACAGAGGTGAGAAATGCAAAATGCATGATCTAATGCATGATCTTGCGCAATATGAAATGAGACATGATTGTGCACTTATAGAGTCGGGTAAGGAGTCGATAACCTCGGATGAGGTGCTTCATCTCAGTTCATCATGTGAAGATTTTGAGTTTTTAAAACAGGATTTGAAAAAGCTAAGACCAATACGATCAATGTTGGTCTTTCATGAGATTTATGAAAGTAGCATTAGACAAATCTCCAGCCTTGTTTATCTAAGGGTGCTGTACTTGAACAGAATTAAAAGCTCGACGTTGCCCGAATCAATCTGCAAGCTAATACATTTGAGGTACTTGAAAATATCAATCTTAGAAATAAAAGTTATACCAGAGTCGATTATAAATCTCCAAAACTTGCAAACATTGATTCTAGAAGAGTGTTGGTTGTTGCGTGAGTTACCTAAAGGTTTGAGGTACATGAGGAATCTTCAACGTCTAGATATTGATTCTCCATTACTCCAGCATATGCCTGTTGGAAAAAAGAACTAACTAACCTTCGGAGGCTTAGAGAATTTGTTGTAGGAAAAGATGATGGGCCCCGAATAGGTGAATTGGGAAATCTAAATCTTCTTGGGAGGTAGTTGGGGTTAACGAAACTTGAAAATGTTGGAGGTTTAAGGGATGCCAAAAGTGCCAAGTTGAAAGACAAAACAAATCTGAAGTCTTTGATATTATATTGGTTAGAGGATAGATCTGAAGAAACAAATGATTCAGAGGTTCTTGAGGGATTGGAACCAAATTCGGGTCTCCAGGAGTTGACTATATGGGATTACATGGGAACGGTTCTTTCTCCAAGTTGGCTGGTCAAATTAGTCAATTTGACTAGTATTCATTTAGGGGGGATCCATACTTGTGAACAACTTCCACCACTTGGAAAATTACCCGGCCTCAAGAGAATTAATTTGGAAGATATGGGGTATGTAAAGTGTTTCCACGATAACGACAACTCTACATCAAAAGACGTGATTCTCTTTCCTAGTTTACAAGAGTTACACATAGACGGTTGTAGGAATTTGTTTTCTTTGCCTAATAACTTTCCAAAACTCAGGTCTTTACAAATAAAATATTGTGACAATTTGCGTTGTCTAACAGATGTGTCACAATTCTCAATTTCCGATCATTTTGCAAACTTTAAAAAAAAAAAAAAAAAATTCTATTCACTTTTACTATTAACTCCCGATACCCGCACCACCTTTTGAGTGATACATTTTAATTTACCTTGAAAAGTCATATACCTAGTCAACAACTAGATATTATTTAGATAATACTTAGTTAAATATCTTATAAAATATCTCACCAAGAAGTCAAATTGAAATTCTCTTCTTAAATATCTTACCATTCTAGGCTTTAACAAATACATGCTCTGGTCAAAATTTTCAATCATTTAATATGCTAAGATAGGTTATATTAATATGTTTTAACATTTTTACAAGTTTCATATTTTTAGGATACCCGGTTTTAAGTTTCGTGACTTTACGACTTAGAGTTAGCGATTACCGGGACCAAAACTGACTCCGTAAAAGCAAGATAACATCAAAATTCATACCTAGTCATTCAAGATAGAGCATGAACGAAATTTTAATGATTCACCAAGCCTTGTTGGCTTGGTGATAAGTCTTGAATTTATTAGTTACATACATGTGCTAGTTACTTAGTTTTTAAGTCTTAAACTTAAGACTTAAGTCTTAGGAAATATCCTATAAGACTTCATCTAAGACTTGATAACTCATAAAAACTCATCCATTTTCCTTTGTTTCATCCTCCATAACCGAACCTCAATAAATCACACTCACCTTCCATCTTTGATCTTCAAGCAATAAGTTATACTACAAAGTTAAAGGCCTTAGTGTTCTACACATGCTTCTTAAGTTTATTTGGTGATTCCATGGTTGGTTTAAGAGCTTCACAAGGTGCGTGGTCTGAGATTAGATAGTTTTTACAAGGTTAGATCAAGGTTAAGAAGGGTTAGCAAGGTGAGTTAAAGGTTGGAAGCTAGGGACTTTGGTTGAAAGGGTTTAGGTTTTAGTGTCCTAGTTCTTGGTTCTTGAATTGTTTCATCACAAGGATTGTAAGCAAACTCCTATACTTACCTTTGATTTCAGTAATTATTAGTATTACATGTATTTAATATGTTCTATATGCTTATTATATTTGATTGTGCTTGGATAAATGAATTAAAACACTAGAAACCATCGAAAGGACTAGATTTGCAACACGTAAACCGGACAGGGGCGTAAACGTAAATTCGGGTAAAATTGTGGACGGATAAAGTTAAGTAACAACATAGGATTGTAGATCTATGTCTTGTGGTCATTTTCCGGTGGCTCGTGCCGTAACTCATCCCGATGAATAAACTAGAGCCAAAACGGCTAAACGTGTCCAAATCGAGTAATGATTTCAAACGGGTAATACTCATAAAACTTGCATATAACCAACTGTTGGTCAAAGAATAAAAGTTGTAGGTAACACCCTAACTTGAACGTACGCTGGCGTGCATTAAACGGAGTTGTAGAACTCGACCTATGACCAAAAGCGTGAGAGTTCTTTGGCGATTGAAATAACTAGTACATCCAAGGGTAAATTGGTAATTTCACATTAGTTAAATAATTTCTGGGGCAGTAGGGCCCACTAATCTGTTTAGTACTATCAAATACCTTTCCGAGGACATAAAAATCGAGTCGTGATCATTTACGGTTTAGAAGTAACGGGTAGATTTAGACGGGAAAACTTAAATATAAGGAACATAAACACTTATACGACTTCACAAATGTTAAGTATCCAAGCATAATTGATGTAATAACTATATAAGGCATGTTTATACATTCACATCGTTATTTTAGAACCTAAGACACAACACATATTCTAGGTTCGCGTAGAGGTTTCTCGCTTATCCATCGATTCGCTATATATTGATATCACATTTATTAAGGTGAGTTCGTAGCCCACTTTTTACTCGTTTAATTATTTTATAAACTCTTTGGGGAGATACATGCTCAACTGAGTAGTAGTCTCATATGTAAGCAATTACAATCGAGCCAAATTTTCAAAAGATTTTCTTCAAACCACTTGTTTCAGTTTGATCCGAGTGACAGTTCTTGTTTGATGAGTTGCAAAGATCAAGCTAGAAACAAGTTGTTGCTCAAACCGATTAGCCTAATCTCATGACAGTTCTTGTTTGATGAGTTGTGAGATTAAGTAAAATCGGTTACCTAAAAATCTTTGAGGTTTCGCTCGAGAATGGGAAAGCCCGCTCATCGAGCCTAGTCATAAGAGAGCATGTATTTAGGACGGAATGCTCGCGATAGCACGAGAACGTATATAGTTGGGTGAGGAACCCATATACATGAACATTGACATAATCATTTAGAACATACGCACGAGCATAAACTTTTAGACCCTTGTCGAGATCGGACTATAGTTATGAATAATCGAATCACGAGGACGTGATTCCTTTATAGGGAAAATGTCACAATTCTCAATTTCCGATCATTTTGCAAACTTTAAAAAAAAAAAAAAATTCTATTCACCATCACTATAAAGTCTCCCTTGATCGGAGCATCACTATAAAGTCTCCCATGTTCGGAGCATCACTATAAAGTCTTGCCTTATTGGTGGGCGTTCTCATTAATTCTCGCCTTATCGATGGAGTGTGCAAAGTCTCCCATGTTACGGAGCGAACGCCTCAATATGTTACGGAGCGTTCTTGACCCAAAGTCTCCCCTGCTCGAGCAAAGTGCAAATTCTCCCATGTTCGGAGTGTTCTTAATTGTATATAATAGTTGTATGATGTACTGCTGTTACATTCGCATTGTTAGTCTCCTATTAGTAGGTAGTATGGATAGCGCTATTAGAGGTCGGCCAACCTCTCGTCCACTATGTTATGGGACGATATTATTTATTCTAGGGCTTTGCATGGCATACATTATTATATACGTGATGCTATATTGTGAACTGTTCTGACAATGTATACTTGACTACTTGACACACTCTATTTTGTGCAATGGGTTGTGAACACACAGGTTGCAAGTTTTGTATGGGCGGAACTTGGAACTGAGTGGATTTACAATGCCTTTGCTTTGTGGACTATTCTAAACGACCAAAACTTTGCCTTTGCTACATGAACCTTCTTTAAAATCTTTTCATATCAGTACAAACTCTATGAACTCACTCAACCATTGTGTTGACACTTTAGCATGTTTTATCTCAGGTATCTAAGGCATTCACTTTATGGCATGCATTGGACTTATCATAGAGTCGTGGTGACGCCGTCTCACATATATTTTATGCACTTAACTATCGTTTGATTGTAACAATCTCATTTTGGTACATTGGAAATCTTTTGGGACCTATGTTTTGTAAACTCGATTATTTTATCTAATCAAACGATATTTTCAAACGACACTTTAGGTCGCTCGATATAACTGTAATTTGATGCTATGATGTTATCCCTGTGAATTCCATTCCACCGCAAAATGTAATTTGGGGTGTGATGATTGGTATCGAGCATCGGTTATAGAGAACTAGGTTGCATCATTGACCCTAGACTATAACTACATCATCATAGCATCTCATCATATCATTATAAGTGCATACTCCTTATACATGTGAACTTATGACTCAACACCAAACATCATATGAGACGATTAGTCCAAGCATTGCATAGTTACTCCTAAATTATACATAGCTCGATCACCTATGTCTAATTCGGGAAGAATCATGCAATGAAGGAGTAGTAGTCTCATATGTAAGCAATCTCGCAATCGAGCCAAATTTTCAAAGATTTTCTTCAAACCACTTGTTTCAGTTTGATCCGAGTGATGATTCTTGTTTGATGAGTTGCAAAGATCAAGCTAGAAACAAGTTGTTGCTCAAACCGATTTAGCCTAATCTCATGATGTTCTTGTTTGATGAGTTGTGAGATTAAGTAAAATCGGTTACCTAAAAATCTTTTGAGGGTTTCGCTCGAGAATGGGAAAGCTCGCCTCATCAAGCCTAGTCATAAGAGAGCATGTATTTAGGACGGGAAATGCTCACGATAGCACGAGAACGTACATAGTTGGGTGAGGAACCCATATACATGAACATTGACATAATCATTTAGAACATACGCACGAGCATAAACTTTTAGACCCTTGTCGAGGATCAGACTATAGTTATGAATAATCGAATCACGAGGACGTGATTCCTTTAACAGGGGAAAAATGTCACAATTCTCAATTTCCGATCATTTTGCAAACTTTAAAAAAAAAAAAAAAAATTCTATTCACTTTTACTATTAACTCCCGATACCACACCACCTTTGATGATACATTTTAATTTACCTTGAAAAGTCATATACCTAGTGAACAACTAGATATTATTTAGATAATACTTAGTTAAATATCTTATAAAATATCTCACTAAGAGAAGTCAAATTGAAATTCTTCTTAAATATCTTACCATTCTAGGCTTTAACAATTACGTGCTCTGGTCAAAATTTTCAATCATTTAATATGCTAAGATAGGTTATATTAATATGTTTTAACATTTTTATAAGTTTCATATTTTTAGGATACCGGTTTTAAGTTTCGTGACTTTACGACTTAGAGTTAGCGACACGGGACCAAACCGACTCAGTAAAAGCAAAATAACATCAAAATTCATACCTAGTCATTCAAGATAGAGCATGAACGAAATTTTAATGATTCACCAAGCCTTGTTGGCTTGGTGATAAGTCTTAATTTATTAGTTACATACATGTGCTAGTTACTTAGTTTTAAGTCTTAAACTTAAGACTTAAGTCTTAGGAAATATCCTATAAGACTTCATCTAAGACTTGATAACTCATAAAACTCATCCATTTTCCTTTGTTTCATCCTCCATAACCGAACCTCAATAAATCACACTCACCTTCCATCTTTGATCTTCAAGCAATAAGTTATACTACAAAGTTAAAGGCCTTAGTGTTCTACACATGCTTGTTAAGTTTATTTGGTGATTCCATGGTTGGTTTAAGAGCTTCACAAGGTGCGTGGTCTGAGATTAGAGAGTTTTTACAAGGTTAGATCAAGGTTAAGAAGGGTTAGCAAGGTGAGTTAAAGGTTGGAAGCTAGGGACTTTGGTTGAAAGGGTTTAGGTTTTAGTGTCCTAGTTCTTGGTTCTTGAATTGTTTCATCACAAGGATTGTAAGCAAACTCCTATACTTACCTTTGATTTCAGTAATTATTAGTATTACATGTATTTAATATGTTCTATATGCTTATTATATTTGATTGTGCTTGGATAAATGAATTAAAACACTAGAAACCATCGAAAGGACTAGATTTGCAACACAGAAATTGGACAGGACTGAAACGTAAATTCGGGTAAAATTGTGGATCGATAAAGTTAAGTAACAACATAGGATTGTAGATCTATGTCTTGTGGTCATTTTGCGGGTGGCTCGTGCCGTAACTCATCCCGATGAATAAACTAGAGCCAAAACGGCTAAACGTGTCCAAATCTGAGTAACAGATTTCAAACGGGTAATACTCATAAAACTTGCATATAACCAACTGTTGGTCAAAGAATAAAAGTTGTAGGTAACACCCTAACTTGAACGTGGCCGCTGGCCGTGCATTAAACGGAGTTGTAGAACTCGACCTATGACCAAAAGCGTGAGACAGTTTGCTGCTGATTGAAATAACTAGTACATCCAAGGGTAAATTGGTAATTTCACATTAGTTAAATAATTTCTGGGGCAGTAGGGCCCACTAATCTGTTTAGTACTATCAAATACCTTTCCGAGGACATAAAAATCGAGTCGTGATCATTTACGGTTTAGAAGTAACGGGTAGATTTAGACGGGAAAAACTTAAATATAAGGAACATAAACACTTATACGACTTCACAAATGTTAAGTATCCAAGCATAATTGATGTAATAACTATATAAGGCATGTTTATACATTCACATCGTTATTTTAGAACCTAAGACACAACACATATTCTACGTTGCGCGTAGAGGTTTCTCGGCTTATCCATCGATTCGCTATATATTGGATATCACATTTATTAAGGTGAGTTCGTAGCCCCACTTTTTACTCGTTTAATTATTTTATAAACTCTTTGGGGGGGATACATGCTCAACTACTTTCTTTTACTTTACATTTATATGAACTTAAATATCTTTTGTTTCACTCTATGTCCGCGTAAGTAGATTATGCCCGAACTAAATTGATCACTATGTTATTAACGCTATTAGTTGAAACACTTTCTTGATTTTGAACCCTTCGACATGTATATCCGAGCTCTTTTAAATTGATTCGGACCCTTTAACATATAAGTGAACACTTTGGACTTGATTTGAATTTTGACGATAGTCGAACTCTTTTAACTTGTAAAGAACCCTTTGATATATTTTAAACTTGTTTGACGTGATTTTGAACACTTCGACTATCTTGAACCTTTTGATATTATTCAACTCTTTGGTGTTTACGAACTTTTGAACTCGACTTAAATCTTTGAACTTAATTACGAACTTTGAGCGGAACTCTTGAACTTAAATACAAACTTATGACTTGTTTGAACTTATTAAACCGGACGTGTTATGACCTTGACCTAAAGTCTCCCATGATCGGAGCACCACTATAAAGTCTCCTATGTTCGGAGCATCCCTATAAAGTCTCCCATGTTCGGAGCATCACTATAAGGTATCCTACGTTCCCAGTATATCTTTGGGAAGAGGCACCCAGTATATCTTTGGGAAGAGGCACCCATTATATCTTTGGGAAGAGGCACCCAATATATCTTTGGGAAGAGGCACCCAGTATATCTTTGGGAAGGGGCACCCAACATAACTTTGGGTAGTGGCACCCAACATAATTTGGTTTCATCAGAAGCATCATTACAAAGTCTCTCTTGTTGGAGCAGTGCAAAGTCTCCCATGTTCGGAGCATCCCTGAATTATTATATACGTGGTACTATATTGTGAACTATTATGACCATTTATACTTGATATGCTATATTTTGGCAGTGGGTTGTAAACACACAGGTTGCAAGTTTTGTATGGGCGGAACTTGGAACTGAGTGGATTTACAATGCCTTTGCTTTGTGAACTTATTTGACAACGTGTGCTTGAACATAAACTAGACATATTTTGGCAGTGGGTTGTAAACACACAGGTTGCAAGTTTTGTATGGGCGGAACTTGGAACTGAGTGGATTTACAATGCCTTTGCTTTGTGGACTATTCTAAACGACCAAAACTTTGCCTTTGCTACATGAACCTTCTTTAAAATCTTTTCATATCAGTACAAACTCTATGAACTCACTCAACCATTGTGTTGACACTTTAGCATGTTTTATCTCATGTATCTAAGGCATTCACTTTATGGCATGCATTTGGACTTATCATAGAGTCGTGGTGACGACGCGTCTCACATATATTTTATGCACTTAACTATCGTTTGATTGTAACAATCTCATTTTGGTACATTGGAAATCTTTTGGGACCTATGTTTTGTAAACTCTGATTATTTTATCTAATCAAACGATATTTTCAAAACGACACTTTAGGTCGGTTCGATATAACTGTAATTTGATGCTATGACGATTATCCCCAGAATTCCATTCTGTTGCAAAACAGGTAATTTGGGGGTGTGACAAGATGAGATTCAAAGTTTCAAGGATCTCAATCAAATTACCAGTATAAATTGTGAAATTCTAATAAGAAGGTGCGCAAAGGAGATCGGAGAGGATTGGCCTAAAATTTCTCACATTCCACATCTCTACATTTATCCATCACGGTAATATTCTCCTTTTCTTCTTTGTTTTTAACTATGGCTCTTTATCTATAAACAAATATATAATAGAAAAAGTACTTAATTGTTCCTTTACGAGTTGAAAATGAATATAGTCAAAGTGTAGAAAATTTACTCTTTTCAAGTAATAAGTGTTCATTATTCAGTATTTCTTAATAACAAAAATAATTTGTTCAACAATTATTCTAGTGCATTTTTTGATTTGCTTGGTCAAATTTTATCTAATATATTATCTGGAGTTTGTTTGAAGCTAATGTTCATTACATTTTGGTTTGTGTTTACATGTGAAGATTGTGACGAGAATGAGGACAAGGACGAGGATAGCGAAACACTACAGGATGAGGACTATAATCGAAGTTTGGTGTGATATGTGAAGATGGTGTTTCTTTATGGTTTTAAGTTGTTTTTGTTAGGTGAATTGTGTGGGTATATTCACCGTAAACCCTCACGAGACAACACTCGTCCTTTAGAGATCATCTAGGGGTTCAAAGGCTTGTTGCTATGCTAAATGCAACCGCGATTCCTGCGAAAGTGAGTTAGGATCATGTACAATTTGTTTTTTTTTTTCTTTTTTCCCATTCTTTTTAACTTGTGTATCAGTGATGTTTCTTTTTTTTTTTTTCCAATTTGTGTATGTATGAATGATAAGTCCTCTCTGTTATTAAAACGTTTTTTTCAATTTGTGTATGGTTTATCTTGTGAAAAAATGAGATCTCTCATATCACCATATGTTATTATAAAGATTTTCTTAATTATAGTTGTAGTATATTGACCTTTTGATAGAATATGGAAAGTGAGTGGGGATTAGTGAGCGTGCCTCCATTTTAAACTTTTATGGTTAACAGTTAGGCGCGTTTAAAGTGGGATCTTTGGAAGACATCTCAAATCTTGTTGATTCTATGGATGGTTTTGCATAGCTATGGGTTATTTCAATGCGGTTAAGTCCATATCCATGAAGAGCGGGCTCCCAATTCGATACAAATGAAGCTATGTCTTCGATAATTTCATTGCAAATGTGGGATTTCATGACTTTAATTTGGGTGGGCGAAATAATACTTATTTTAATCAAAGTGGATCAAAGATGAAAGATGAGCAAACTAAACCAGTTCCTTGTTATAGTAAGTTTTATTTTTCATGAAGCAACACTTGTGTTACAGTATCTGTTGGAAAATTTAGTGCACTTGTGGGATTAGTTCACACCTTGTAATGGGTTAGGAGGTACGGAGTGTACACCCATAAGGTCCATGAACACCCTGACTCTTATAGTCGTTTGTATTGATAGTGCTAGTGGAAAGTACTGCTTGTGATTTCCATTGATAAGCGATGTTTCCAGCGATAAGCGGTGTAATCAGGCGTTGGAAGTGTATCCATCGCTAGCGCTATGAAAGTACTAATGAAAGTCTCGCTTGTAACGGCTTTGACCTATTCAAGTGGCGGTTTCAACGCTTAATGACCACGTTTAATTGGTCATGTAACCACTAACGGCTATAATGGGGATAATTATGAGGCTATTAATGGGCCGATTAATACTCATAATACCATTTGATTAGCTTAGAGTAAACTCCTATAAATAGGAGATTTGATTATGCATGATGGACACACATAAAACGATTAACACTTATAAGCAAAAGGGTTATTGAATTGTGCCTAATTCTATAACTGCATTTGGTCTTATCCCAAGTAGATATTCGTGTAACCTGGGCATTAGGGTCGAATAGTTTACTTTGGAAAGTGATCACACGATTCCAAGTGATATCCGGTAACCACCTAGTGGTATTGGTTTCTGCCGATTTGATATCTGTTTCTGGCGACCTCGATTATCTTAACCCCTGCTCGGGAGTTAGACTCCAACAATCAAAGTAAACTATTTTGTGATAATCAATGGTCGCGTTGCAATGAAACACATGGCTTTAAACTTTGCCAAGCTTGACATGTTTGAAGGGTGGACTTTAGGAGGTGGCGAAGAAGATGCACTTCTGTCGTCAAGCATGAGTGTGGTGTATGTGCTAACTACACCTATTCGTGATGATGGGGATGATGCTCATGGGAGCGATCGGGAGGAGGAGCAAATGGGAGAATGATGACTACATATGCAGAGGTCTTATTCTCAATGGTATGTCGATTCTCTGTTTGATATTTATCGAACTTTGAATCTTCCAAAGAAATGTGGATTCCTTGGATGCCAAATATATCGAGGATGCATCAAGTAAGAAGTTTCTTGTAAGTAATTTCATTAAATTACAAAATGATGATTCAAGACCGGTCATGGAACAATACAATGAACTTCTTGGTATACTTGGAAGGTTTACACAACACAATATGCACATGGATGAGGCTATTCAAGTCTCTTGTGTTATTGATAAACTTCCTCCTTCTTGGAAAGATTTCAAGCATACCTTGAAACATAAGAAAGAGGAACTAACTCGGTTGAGTTGGGCGATCATCTGCGCATTGAGGAATCTCTCAAGGTGCGGGATAATGACAAGCCAAAGAGTAATCTTGATGGTGCATCTGTTGTCAATATGGTGGAGCATAACAACTCCACGGGTACAATGACAACAAAGGCAAACGCAAATATCATGACAACACAAGGCGAGATCCTAACAAGAAGGCAACACCTACTTGTTGGAAATGTGGCAAAGCGTCACATTAAAGGGACCGTAAGGGTGTTAAAGTTGGTGGTAAAGCCAATAGATCAGCACTAATGGTTCGTGGGTGGTGGTTCTTCCAACTCACCGAAGGTCGAATATGGTTAATAAGTCTTTTCGATTTATTATGTTACATATGTATCGAATCTCATTATGTGCGTGATGATGATGTTGCTTGGTGGGTTGACTCTAGTGCAACAGCTCATGTGTGCAAAGATAGAAGTCGGTTCAAGACTTATGAGTCACCGAATGATGGTTCTATTATTCACATGGAAATGAGTCAACAGACCTTGGTGCATGGTCTTGGTTGTGTAGACCTTAGGTTTAGTTCGGAAAGATTGTAACTTTGTTTAATGTTATTCATGTTTCGATATAAGGAAAAACTTGGTTTCAAGTAGTGTTTTGAATAATCATGGATATAAACAAGTTATTGAGTCGATAAATTTGTGCTTTCTAAGCATGGTGTTTTTATTGGTTTTGGTTATTTATGTAATCAAATGTTCGGGCTTAATATTTCTCCGACAGTGTTAATTCAAAGATTTGTGACCACCACCGACATCGACTCTACCCTATGGCATGCAAGACTTGGCCATGTACATTATAAAAGAATGCAAGATATGTCTAGGGATGGTTTAATCCAAGCATTTGACATGGACACTGAAAAGTGTAAAACTTGCATGTTGACCAGATAACCAAGAAACCTTTTCGTGGTGTTAGTCGTGAGACTAAGGTCTTGAGCTTATACACAGTGACACTGTGTGATTTGCATGCCACTCCTTCTTTGGGGAATAAGAAGTACTTTGTCACATTTATTGATGATGCTTCTAGATTTTGTTATGTCTATCTTTTACATACCAAGGATGAAGCATTAGATAAATTCAAAGTGTTTAAAACGAAGTTGAATTACAACTTGGGTCTTTGATCAAAAGATTAAGGATCGATAGGGAGGTGAGTACATGGATACTCAGTATTTTCATCTGTTGGTATAATCCATGAAACAATCGCCCACACACTCCTCAAAGAAATGGTATTTCGAAAGGAAAAACACAGGTCAAGGAGATGGTTAATTCCATGTTGTTCTATTCGGGATCGAGTCAAGGGTTCCGGGTGAAGCTATGTTGACGACTTGCTATTTATTTAACAGAGTTCCCAACAAAAGGAACAAGGTTACTCCTTATGAACTATGGACTAAAAGGAAACCTAACTCGAATATCTCAAGGTTTGGGGTTGTAGGTCATTGTAAGACTCCCGATCCAAAGCTAAAGACTTTGGGTGAAAGAGGCATTGATCGCATCTTTGTCGGATATCTTGAGCATTCCAAGGCTTTTAGGTTCTATGTTATTGAACCTAATGAATATATTTCAATTAACTCAATAATTGAATCAAGGGATGCGTACTTTGATGAGAATAGATTCTCATGGGTCCCTAGACCAAGTCGAGGATTCCTAATGGAACTCATGACACGGTGTATCGAGGTCCTCGACGATGAACCATCGGTGGTCCCCGATGAGGTTGTGATTCAACAACTCGAACTCGCTCGGGAAGAGCAAAGGGTCGACTCCAAAGTCATTTGGACACGAGTTTCAACTATACTTAGTTGAAGGAACAAGGGATGAGGTCTCGCACCAATACTCCTATTGCTTCATTGTTGAGGATGATCCCAAGACATTTGAAGAAGCAATGATGTCCCAGGATATGTGGCAAAACTGATCACTCGCTATTCCCTTATAGTGGTTTGTATTGGTAGTGCTAGTAGAAAGTACTGCTTGTGGAAAGTACTGCTTGTGATTTCCACTGATAAGCAGTGTTTCCACTGATAAGCAGTGTTTCCATTGATAAGCAGTGTTTCCATTGATAAGCGATGTTTCCATCAAGCAAAGTGCCCATCAAGCGGTGTATCCATCGCTAGCGCTATGAAAGTACCGCTTGTAACGGCTTTGACCTATTCAAGTGGCGTTTCAAGCCGCTTAATGACCACGCTTAATTGGTCATGTAACCACTAACGGCTATAATGGGGATAATTATGAGGCTATTAATGGGCCGATTAATACTCATAATTCCATTTGATTAGCTTAGAGTAAACTCCTATAAATAGGAGATTTGATTATGCATGATGGACACACATAAAACGATTAACACTTATAAGCAAAAGGGTTATTGAATTGTGCCTTATTCTATAATTGCATTTGGTCTTATCCCAAGTAGATATTCGTGTAACCCAGGCATTAGGGTCGAATAGTTTACTTTGGAAAGTGATCACCCGATTCCAAGTGATATCCGGTAACCACCTAGTGGTATTGGTTTCTGCTAATTTAATATCTGTTTCTGCTGACCTTGATTATCCTAACCCTGTTATTGGAGTTAGAATCCAACAGTATCGGACTGTGTTATCTCAGACCATTGTCCCATCCTTTGTCCAATGCTTGTGTTGATTTTGGACCTAAGCCGTTTAGGTGTTCGACTCATGGCTCAAGAATAAGGAATTCTACACTTTGGTTAGTAGATCATGTAATTCTTGGAAAGGTTGTGGTGTGGCGATGTTCGTGCGGTGCTTGGTGTGTGGTGTGGAAAACTAGAAGGGGGGTTGAATAGTTTTACCAATTAAAACTTCCTTTTAAACTATTTAGATCGACTTATGTCAATCTATTTGGTTGTGTGTGTTGGATGTTGATAAACAAGCATATAAAGATATGTAATGAAAAGATAAGAGTAAGAAGCACAAAACCACAACGCGAGTATTTATAGTGGTTCGCTACAAGGACACCTTCCTTGCCCTACTCCACTCCCGAGTCACCTACTCGAGAGTTTGTAATCACTACACCAATCTCCTTATGGCGGAGAAGCCTTCACAACGTCGCTTAATCTTTTTCCGTACAAAGCTAAATACCGAGTTCTTTCACACCAAGGCGAACCACACCTAACACAACGTCGCCTACCCTTTATACGGTGCTAGGCTAATCACCGAGTTCTTTCACACCTTAGGTGAACTACACCTTCACAACGTCGCCTACCCTTTATTAGGTACTAGGCTAAGTACCTAGTTCCATTGCAATGGAGGAACTACTACCACACTACACCAACGACTAATCCCAAAGGAGATCTACTCCTTTACAACATCATCAAGGACATCAATATCCTTGGATCTAATGCTAGTCTATCTAGTACATCGAAACACACCATATCGAATGTACATCTAAGGCACCTTTCACTAATGCCTTTGATTAGATCTACAAGACACCTTTCACTAATGTCTTTGATTAGATCTACAAGACACCTTTCACTAATGTCTTGTGTCTTCACTTCTAAGCACCTTTCACTAATGCTTCTTGTCTTGACTTCTAAGCACCTACCACAAGTGCTTATCCTATAGACGATAGATACCCTTCACTAATATCTTCGCCTTGACACTTGAGACATCTTTCACTAATGTCTTTAACACTACGCTTCTTTGAAGAAAGAAAGGGATCATCAACAAGAGGACTTCAATAGCCTTGATGATGAGGAAGCTTGGCAACTCATGGACTTGAGCTTGCTCGACTTCAAAGGTGGTGATCTTCCCTTTAAGAGGAACCTAAAAGATCACACAAAACAAAACTACAAACATAGATCTCTTGGATCTAAGGTTAGTGAGATTTAACTCGGGGAGAAAGTATGTTAGAGAGGGTGAGATATAATGAAGAAATGGCTCACTATTTATAGAGGAAAACTCATCGTTTCCCGGATCCCACGGATCCTTCCACTGGGATCCGGCTAGCACAAAGCTAGGGATCCGTGGTCCGCTCCTCTTTGCCCATGGGTATTTTTGGTTATGGGTCATGGGTTATGGGTTGATCCATGGTTTTCTTTCTAGATACAATGTACTTGGTTAAGTGGTATATATAAAACCATGGGTTATGGGTCAAAACCATTTGCTAGTATTTAACCTTTTTGTATATACTTGTATTTACCCAATTTAGCATACACTTAGTTTTTACCCATTTTGGTATACTTAGTTTAAGTATATGTTTAACCCAATATGTAAACACTAGTTGTTGTACATATGTATCTAAGTCATAAAATCACTTATACTAGTTTTAGTGTTTTATGTGAAAGCGTAAGTGTGTTATAAAACTATTAGTTCAAACCATTTACGTGTTTTATTTGTTTCCTTAAAATGATCTTACTTTTGTTATCGACAAAACATTAGAAGATCGTAAAATATAAATAAACGTTTTTACGGCTTATTTGTATTAACAATCTCCCCCTTTTTGTTGATGACAAAACATAAGATTATTTTAAGGAAAAGCTAAAATTCGTAAAAGTTTGAATTTGTAGTTTTACTTTCTTCTCCCCTTTTGTCGAAACAAAAGTGTTTGAAAGAAAGCAACACATCGTTTTAAGAAAAACATGTGAAAAGAAAAAATAGAGAGCAAGTAACGGAAAGGATCTCGTCGTTACTCCCCTTGACGAGTCCACCCTAAGTAAGGGTGTCAAGAAACTAATTCTAATCTAGTTCATTTGCAACTAACTTATGCAAAGGATTACGTCTATGTGACGGTGTGCTCCCCTAGATGATTGCAATATTTGCAACGGAAGTCATGAAATTTAAATCAAATGTTGCAAGTAATTTTAACGTATTGTTTTGACACCAAGCTCCCTAGCTTTAGGATGTCAAATACTTTATGTGTTAATTGAATAACCGCAAAACAAGGGTTAGAAAAACAAGTATAATTCACAATTTCCGGCAAATGTGATAAAGAAAACATTCGACTTCACGGATCCCACGGTTCCCTTCTAGTAGGGATCCGTCTAGGCAATACCGAGGATCCGTCGGCCGATGACTAAAATCGCAAAGGTGATATAACAAGTAATGTTATCACATAAATGAGATATGAATACATATTCTCAGAAAAATAACAAGTAGCATGTAATTCCATTTAATAAAACAAGAGTTATGATATACATGACTCTAAAAATAAGAAAATAGACAATACATAACTAGGAATTTCTTAGACCAACTAACGCTTGAAGCTTAGACACCACTATAATCTTCTAGCTCAAGTTATGTTTAGGTTTAATCTCGTCGAAACGTTCGAGGAGATGATAGAACATGAAACGTTGGTCTTCTCGTACTTCATGTATCAAACTTTCAACATGTTGACAATGATAGCAATCTTTGTCATGGCTAGGTAGTGGTGGTGGATGAAATGAGGTGGCTTGATTCAAAGGATCAATTGAAGTGGTTTGAGGAGCCTCGAATGATGGAGGGATTGGTGGAGGTCCATTTAGGAATGGTTCGATCAAGAATGATGATGGTGGTAAAGATGTGTCAACTTCCATAAGGTCGGGTGGTTGACTTTGATGATTTCTTATAATCCAAATGGGATTATATGATGGAAACGCGAAAAGGAAGCGGAGCAAGTGTTGACTCAACACCTTGATTTTGAATCATTGTTCCTCCTAATGAGGAGAATGTTGTCGTGAAGCGGATGAGACGGCCTAGGTGGCAAGTCCTCTAAATTGTAGAGGTGAGGTGATGATTGTGGGGATGTAAAGAGATAGCTCTAGGAACCAAAGGTGATGGTTTAGTGGAGATTATATTGTTTGGCCTAGGAGGTATGGTTGTTTTGGTATAGGTAGTTTTGTGGGTACTATCCTTTTAGGAATTGGTTTGATTGGATGATGAAGGTTTGTTGATTTGACCGGAGATGATTCGGTTGAAGAGATTTCGTGTACAACACGAGCCCTTTTGATGGGTGGTTCTTTGGTGGATAGGTTGTTACTTGGGGTTTTCTCATGATGAGATGATTTGAAGAGATTGCAAAGGCTGAAAGTTAGAATGAGAGTGATGACTATGGAGGTCCTAACAAGGTGGTTTATAAACCAAAAGATTTGGAAAGTGCATTTAAGCTCTAAGCCACTAAGATTCATTGAATGTGATGATTAGCATGCACAAGAGTCAACTCTGAGAGGTTGTGTTGTTCTAGGAACTCATTTAAGATGAGATGGAGTGTTTGAGTTGAAATGATTTGTTTTAGTAAGATTTGTCATAGATCGTCATCCGGATCCCACGGTTCCCTTCTCGAGGGATCCGTCTAGGCTAGTTCTAGGATCCGCGTTCAGCAGTTTATGAAAGAGTGGAAATGATGTTTCTAAGATCCTAGACCTACATCACCTTGAGTGTTTCAGTTCTCCTAAGTGTTTTAAATGAAGGGGTGCTTAAGTGTTTGAAGGCAATGAGTGGTGTAGCTAATGATTGTTATTTATGGAAGGATTTGGAACTTTCAACAAGTACCAATGGATGAGCAAGGATGACATTAAAGATGTCAATTGAAGTTAAATGAAACTAAATGATCCTAGAGATCAGGTTGTGTCTTAGGATTATGTTTTGGAAAATATCCTAATGGTTATGAGATGGGAAAAACTAGGATTTGATCAACTTTGATCAATTTTGAGGTGAGATTGATTAATGATCAATATTGTCATAATCAAGGACTTCTAACCTAGTTGTGAGAGATCATATAAGAAGAATAAAGTGTGAGTTTTGGGAGCGGAAGAGTGATGGATTGAAATGGTAGATCTAACAAAGCCTTAGAATGTGATCTATGTGAGTTGGAAAGAGTAGGAAAGGTCAACCTATCTTGATAAAGTCTTAATCAATCTTAAGACACTATGTTTAGCTTAGTGTGAGGTGTTCTAAGGGATGTGTTTGACATATAATGCTTGCAATTGCATTTTCTGCTTTGTCGATCCCACGGTTCCTAAGTAGGGATCCGTTTAGTACAACATTTGGGATCCGTCTATCGCTAGACAGTAACCTTTACTAAAGGTATGCAATGATCTTTGACAATGCATTATATTCCAAGTTTTGTTTAAGTGAGTTCTAAAACTAGGAAATCAAATGTAAGAGTTTTATTTCATGGAAGAGATAGGATTACAGAGTAGAATTGATCCTATTTGACTATTCTAGGTTCCTTGAGTGTCTTCACTAGGAGGATCATTATGTGATTGATGGGTATTGGTGGAATCATGAATGAAGAAAGTCTTCATGAGAGATATGTTTAGCGGTTCCATCATCTTGTTCACAAGTACGTACAACGGACTTTGAAATTGAGGATGGAAGTGCATAACATTGTGATAGAGGCGTGTCAAGAACATTCCATAAGGGATGAGTTTATTCTTGGAGCCTTGAAGATTTGCAATTCGCCTTTGAAGAAGTAGGCGAGATTGTATGGTTGTTGTGTTAGCAAACAAGACAACATGTGAGCACAACAAGCGGGAAGAATATCTCGATTTCCTAAGACTCCAAACATTTTCACGTAGAATGAGAGCAACAGCTTATACTCTTCTCGGATATCCCGTGTATGGATAATGTTTGGATTGGAGTAATATGGTCGAGGTTTGCATATCATGCGTTAAATCTTCCGAGAGGGTATGTGTGAACAATATGGACTATTTTCTTCACGAAAGTTGAAGAGAGAATCAAGAGACCAATCTTGGTGAAGGCACATTGTCCATGGTTTGGAATTCGGAGGATGTGAGCAAGATGCCCAAGGCTTAAAGTGAATTTTGGTTTTGATATAAAACCAAAGAGATAGAGAGCGATCCTCGTTACGAACGAGTTCGACTTGACGGAAGAATTCCATTATGAACCTTGGACATATCTTCTCGTTGATTTCAAGAAGACATTCTAGTCCTATGGCTCGGAAGGAGGTATTGATACCTTCTTCGAATTGTAGAGAGGTGTCTACAACGTCCTTCATGGAAGTGACGGTTTCGAGATTATTGAACCCACGGACATGATTGCCAGGTGTGTTGGGCTCAAGGGAAATGTTCGGGGTGTAGACGCTAGTGAGTGAAAAATCAAACTCGTATTCATGCGTCATAGTTGAACCTATAGAAGTGATGGGTTAATAAGGGAAGACGTTTATGGTCAACCTATAATAATCTAACATTTTTACTAGATATTCTATTAACAATTAGTATTTAGCTAACTCATGGTTTTGAAACTCTAGTGGATTATTACTTTTAGAAAGATAGTGGTTTTTAATCTTGCATGAAAGTGTTTTCAAAGAGGACGGATCCCACGGTTCCTTTTCAAAAGGGATCCGCTAGTGTAACTTCCGGATCCGTGGATCAGTAGTAATGTAACCGCTTTTAATAAAAACATAGGTTTTACGGTTATTGTACCATGAAGTATGTTTTATCCTACATTTTCTTTTAGCATGCATACATGACATCTAATGTATCACGAAAGAATATAACACATATAGATCAAAAGAAATGAAACACACATAATAACACAAACATCCTAGATAAAATAGATTATCAATAATATTGCATTTCAATGCTAAGGATGATACAAAGGATTGGGTAAATGACCCCAATATAGATTAACAACACAAAGTAAATGTCTCCGTATGTGAACTTCATCATAGGGAACACAAGTGCGATGAGTGTTAGGCGATGAGCACGAGTGCGATGTAAACCATGTTGATGACGGATCTTCTTGGTTTAGGAAGAGATGGAATGAGGAGGAAGATGAAGTTTTTGAATGAGAGGAATTTTGAAATTGGAAAATTTGAAAAGTGAGGATTGAAAAAGTGGGCGCGAGTGGGTTTATTAATAGGGAAGGAGGAATTTTGAAATTGTGTTTTGTTTTATTAGAAGAAATAAAGCATAAGCTCTATATACTATGACTATAGACGAGAAAAATAACACGTATGTGAGAAACAAGCTTCCTAACGAGTTACATGTAAATCATGTGTAAACACAAAATCTACTCAAATAAAAGCCTAGCAAATAACACTTATATACTAAACAAATATCATTTAGATATAAGTAGAAAGTCATACCGAATGCACTTAGGAATGTCTTTACAAATGACAAATGTCACTTAGACGATTCCCGCTCCTTTATGCGTCTAAGATACCTTCTTAAGGAAGGTATTCTTGTTACCAAGCAACTCCTAAAGCTTGGTGGGTATGAGCTTTGACTAATCAACATCACAAAGAAGATTAGTGCAATTTAAGTGAAAAGAAAAAAAAAATGTTGTTATCAAATCAACATCCAAACATATCGCTTTTGAAAAACATGATGTTTGTATATAAAAAACCTTCTTTGTAGTTTTCAATTAACTATGGATCGTATCAAGTTTTTAAAGTACAATATACTTCAAGAAACTTGGTAACGAAGCTCGATGCCAATTGTGGAAAACTAGAAGGGGGTTGAATAGTTTTACCAATTAAAACTTCCTTTTAAACTATTTAGATCGACTTATGTCAATCTATTTGGTTGTGTGTGTTGGATGTTGATAAACAAGCATATAAAGATATGTAATGAAAAGATAAGAGTAAGAAGCACAAAACCACAACGCGAGTATTTATAGTGGTTCGCTACAAGGACACCTTCCTTGCCCTACTCCACCCCCGAGTCACCTACTCGAGAGTTTGTAATCACTACACCAATCTCCTTATGGCGGAGAAGCCTTCACAACGCCGCTTAATCTTTTTCCAGACAAAGCTAAATACCGAGTTCTTTCACACCAAGGCGAACCACACCTAACACAACGTCGCCTACCCTTTATACGGTGCTAGGCTAACCACCGAGTTCTTTCACACCTTAGGTGAACTACACCTTCACAACGTCGCCTACCCTTTATTAGGTACTAGGCTAACTACCTAGTTCCATTGCAATGGAGGAACTACTACCACACTACACCAACGACTAATCCCAAAGGAGATCTACTCCTTTACAATATCATCAAGGACATCAATATCCTTGGATCTAATGCTAGTCTATCTAGTACATCGAAACACACCATATCGAATGTACATCTAAGGCACCTTTCACTAATGCCTTTGATTAGATCTACAAGACACCTTTCACTAATGTCTTTGATTAGATCTACAAGACACCTTTCACTAATGTCTTGTGTCTTCACTTCTAAGCACCTTTCACTAATGCTTCTTGTCTTGACTTCTAAGCACCTACCACAAGTGCTTATCCTATAGACGATAGATACCCTTCACTAATATCTTCGTCTTGACACTGAGACATCTTTCACTAATGTCTTTAACACTACGCTTCTTTGAAGAAAGAAAGGATCATCAACAAGAGGACTTCAATAGCCTTGATGATGAGGAAGCTTGGCAACTCATGGACTTGAGCTTGCTCGACTTCAAAGGTGGTGATCTTCCCTAAGAGGAACCTAAAAGATCACACAAAAACAAAACTACAAACATAGATCTCTTGGATCTAAGGTTAGTGAGATTTAACTCTGGGAGAAAGTATGTTAGAGAGGGTGAGATATAATGAAGAAATGGCTCACTATTTATAGAGGAAAAACCTCTGTTTCCCGGATCCCACGGATCCTTCCACTTGGGATCCGCTAGCACAAAGCTAGGGATCCGTGGTCCGCTCCTCTTTGCCCATGGGTATTTTTTTGGTTATGGGTCATGGGTTATGGGTTGATCCATGGTTTTCTTTCTAGATACAATGTACTTGGTTAAGTGGTATATATAAAACCATGGGTTATGGGTCAAAACCATTTGCTAGTATTTAACCTTTTGTATATACTTGTATTTACCCAATTTAGCATACACTTAGTTTTTACCCATTTTGGTATACTTAGTTTAAGTATATGTTTAACCCAATATGTAAACACTAGTTGTTGTACATATGTATCTAAGTCATAAAATCACTTATACTAGTTTTAGTGTTTTATGTGAAAGCGTAAGTGTGTTATAAAACTATTAGTTCAAACCATTTACGTGTTTTATTTGTTTCCTTAAATGATCTTACTTTTGTTATCGACAAAACATTAGAAGATCGTAAAATATAAATAAACGTTTTACGGCTTATTTGTATTAACAATTTGATCGGATGTAACAATTTAACCCATCCATCCAAAACTAACGAATGGCAGTGAGATTTCTAATAGCCATTATTTGCATTTCGGTGATCGCCCAAATACAAAGGCTACACTGCCATCTGCCTTCTGTTGTTAAGACGAGGGAAGAAGCCATGGGTGACGATACGTTCTAGCCTTTTTCCTGCCTAGACCTTCTTCTTGCCGAAGAACCACTAACTAATGAGTGAGCTACTACACTATAAAGAATGTTATCAATATACTTTTCAACATAACGCGAAAGACGCATAAGATTCATTTTTATTGCTATTACAAACATCTTATATCCAACACTAATTTTGATGCTCATCAAGATTCAGCAACCTTCGAAATTTTGAAGCATACTAGGATGATACACATTATAATGAATTTTATAGAAAAGGACAATAAGTACTTCAAATTCAAAAATTCACTAGAATTTGTTTTATTTATTTTCATTGTTGTTGTAATGTAACTAAACACTCTGCTGCTGCAGCAAGAGTTTATTTGGTCAATACGGGTGATTTGGTCACTCAATTTTACACGTTTTGGTTCAAATGTGTGAAATGGTTGATTTTGTTTACACGTTACTTATTAGTACACATTTGGGATAAAATAGGTCAAGACGGCTAAAATGGGTCAAAACGGGTGAAATGGGTGTAACATAAATGACAAAGTTACTTATTATTACATGTTTGGGCTAAAATGGGTGAAATGGGTCAAAACTTGTGAAATGCAAAGTTACTTATTAGGACATGTTTGGGCTAAAATGGGGGACATGGGTCAAAAAGGGTGATACATACAGTTATGATACAAGTCACCATGTAACGTATATTATGTGTAAACCTGATTACAATCAAACATATGTATTAATGACAACATAGTACAACATCCAATACTTGTTCTTGCAAGTCACTAATGATAGTACAAGACATTCGGAAATAAAGAAATGCTCATGTGTTCGGTAAAAAGGTGTAAAGTACTAATAAGATTGTTCAAGACATTCAACTCAAAAGTTGAGTGGATTGTAAGAAGATAAAAAAAATATAAAGATATAGATTGGCAACAATGGTTATGGGATCCTCAAAAATTTCGACTACAGTAAGTACTGATGCAGTATGTGATAAAAATGCTACAGTGAGTTTTGAGAATACACCTGCGACTGATCAGTGGCTACTGCAAGTGCTTATGTGTTGTTCAGTTTGGTATGATTGGTATATATGAATTCCTTCTGAGTTGGCACTGATTGGATAAATGTGTAACACTCTTTCAGTACGAGGTCTGTGAGTACATTTTTGGTGTGCAGTAAAAGCTGGAAAAACACTGTCCACTGTTAGTGGGTGTGTCCGACAATGGGCTTTGTTCCTTTCTTGTCTTTTTGCTGTTCACTCAAGTTGTGAGGGTCATTATTTAGTCCTCATGTTCATTGTGTGTGTGTGGTAATATCAGTTACTCTCATGAACTCCAGCATATGCCTGATGGAATAAACCAACCTTCGAAGGCTTCAAGTATCTGTTGTAGGAAAAGATGATGGGGCCCGAATAGGGGAATTGGGAAATCTTAATCGTCTTGGGTGGCATTTGGAGTTATTAAAACTTGAGAATGTTAGTGGTTTAAGAGCTGCCAAAAGTGCCAAAAGGTGTATAATTAAACATGTCTCATCAAATTCCCTTATGGGAGTTGCGATAAAAGAATCTACAGAAAAAAAGAGTACAACAATATAAATTGAAAATAAAGAAAATAACAGATCATGGGTGCAAATAATATGAGGTACATAACACCACAATATTGGCAAACTTAGCGGTTTATTTTTAGAACCGAAAATTATTCATACTAAAAACACCATTTTGCATAAGCTTCACATATGGCTCAACTAAGAATTAAGCATGACCTACTCATCAGGGCCGTCCGGTGGATTTCGGTGGCCCTATGCTATAAATTAAACTAGGCCCTATTGATACGGAATGCTTATCATATGTAAATGAAATGTTAACTAATACACAAATTGTAATAAGAAACCTAGACGCATTGCCTAAGACCACAACTCCCAACAATGTTATGATCGACATAGTAAAAACATAATGTTAGTTTGATAAATTCAATATTCCTATATCAAGTTAGAGTAATTATTACGTATTAGAAGCTAAGTTAGAGTAATTATTACGTATTAGAAGCTTAAAAATTAAGCTCAAATAGCATTTACACATTATTCTGAAATGTTATTTAAATAGAGAGAAAAAACTGTCCAAATTAATTGCTAAGAATTGACTGAATTAATTGTAACATATTGATTGTTCCTTTGTGTTCACGTTTTTTAGCATATTGTCACCCTAATTATCATCCTTTAACAGAATTAGCTACCTAAATAATTAAATATGGGCTTTTATTGGGTTGAAAACTAAAAAAAACGCGTCTACATTCTACATGTATATAATGAATTTGCATGAGTTTGAGGCCCTCTAAATTCAGTGGCCCTGTGCGCTCGCACTTACCACACATGCCAATCACCGGCCTGCTACTCATTTACAAATGAGGCAAATGTAGATAAGGTAATCGAAAGATCCTCTACGAGAAAGTAACGTTTTCTTTTATTATTACAAACTTTGAAATGGAGGGACTTTTAGGATATGACTACACTATGGAATTTTTATCAATGATAAAGCCTGCATATTGGTTAATGAGATTTATTTTAAAGACTTTTCTAACATGTGACATGGTGGCATAAGTTTAGAAGCATCAAATGAAGTGGTAATACCTTACTTAATGTTACTTAGACCCAAAACTAAATAATAACAATAGAAATAATACCTACCTATATATGTCATGAATTAATTTGAATTTACATAGAGTTGGAAGACAAACAAGCAACAATCTGCGTCGCTAGGCCCTTTTTGGATTGGAAAACTGATTCTCTTTAAAACAACATATTTGATCTATATGTCATAACATTACTAGCAGGGTACCCCGTGCGTTGCGGCTGCGGGTACCCTGAAATAAATTTTCTAGTGAATCATGTATTTTGGTTTTATTATGTTTTTTTTGACAATAAATTTACGGATATCAAGAATTTCGTTTAGCCCGTGCCCGTTCGGGCTCGAGCCGGTTTGGCCCGCGCCAGTTCGGGCTTAAGCCCATTTGGCCCGTTCGGACTCAAGCCCATTTGGCCCGTTGCCCGTTCGGGCTTGAATATTTGTATAATGTGCTTTATTATTTGTATTAGTGACATTTAATAAAGGAATTGTGTTTAATTTGGTTTTACAATATGCTTGATAATTTGTATTTTTTATGTAAAAGGTGTTTTAATAACGATATTAATTGTATTTATTGACCAGTATTAATTGACTACATTAAATAACATTAATGTGGTGTTTTGTTTTTTTAATATGTGCATTAAAGTGGTGTAGGCTATGCTTCTTGTCTTGTACGTCTGAAAATTCTGTGCATTAAAGTGTTGTACACTATGCTTCTTTTCTTGTAAACTTACTAAGTATTTGGCTTAGTAGGTTTCTTAGATTGTAAATTGTGGTTGTATAGTTGTATTTTTTGGTGAAATGGTATTTTTAATAGTGTATTAATTGTATTAAATGGATGGGTAGTGTTTTTTTAGTTTTATTTGTGCTTTATGTATTGTACAATAAGCATTATGACTTGTAAACTAATACTATGATGAGAGAGATTCATTCCTCTATTATATATAGTAAGATTATGCATAACACGTTGAAATATGTTGAGAAGCTCCAGTGGCTTAGGTGCAAGAAATCCAAATGTTACTGGATATCAATATTTTGTTAAATTTGTGAAGTTTAAAAAATTTACCATTGTTTTATATGAAAGTAATGTTTCCTATTCAAATAGTTCCCACCACTACCCATCAAATCACAATTACTAAAAAAACAACTATTAAAAGCTCCTTTAATTGCGGCCTTTGTTAGTTAAATGTGAAAATGATACGTTGTGCTTTAATGATTCCCACCACTACCCATCAAACATTCAAAAAAAACAACTATCAAAAGCTACTTTAAGTGCGGCCTTTGTTAATTATTAATTGTATTTACCATATTCTCCCACATACACTTGAGTCTTGGTCTTTGTAGTTCATTTTGAATCAGAATTTGTGTGTAACTGTGTAAACACTGCGTGAGTTCTACATTTGGTTCTAAATTAAAGCATTATTCATGGCGCGCTGATCCCATTACTTCTACCCCTTGAGTGATTTGGTAAGGAGATTGACTTCTGTACAGATTCAAGAGATCCAAGGTGACGTTGGGTTGCTTTGCAGACTTAAAAATTATCTTTCAACTCTCGAGAGTACTTTTAAACAGATTCAAGGTGTACTTATGTGCTGAGAAGAAGCAAATGGCGTAAAAGAATGGCTCGGGACTCTCAAATCTGCCTCTTTGGAGGTGGAAAACGTGCTCGACGAGGCCAAAACGGAAGCTATGATACAAAGTCTGCACCGGGAAATGGACAAGAGATATAAAATAAGAGCCTTCTATAAAAAAACTGAAGCTATGATTCAAGGTGTACATGACATTATGTTGAAAGAGGGATTGTTTAGGGGTGAAGTAATTGGTTTAGTTTCGAGTAGTTGTTAAAAACTGTAAATGCACGTTCAAACTCTCTATGGTCTTCAGCTGTTTTGTTATAGTTGTACAATAAATGGCTGAGAACCTTTTTTGAGCCTTTAAAGAACATCTCTATCCTTACTACGTTGTATGAACCTTAGGGATTCTGTTGGTAATGCAGCCACCTTCTGGCACATGGTAATCACACCATGATTTGCCTTTTTGAGCCTAAAAGTCGCCCGTTTGACTTGTTGTCCCATAAAAATCTTAACATTTCTTACCCAGTTTGAACCAAAAAAAATGTTTACATGTATTATTGGATAACTAACTGTTGAGAAACAGAGGGTAGTGTAGAGAGAATGAAAAAGTGAATTGTATTTCATTGAAAGAAGAATGTGTACATTACAAACTATTTATAGACTATTACATGAAACTAAACTATGCTAACTATATGTGTAACTGCTACAAGATTGATCTAACACTATAGACTATACTACATGTTACATTGAATTAAACACTTGTTAAGAAGTAGTTTCATCTTTGGAGGAGTTGCAGCTCTGTGTGGACTCTGAACTTGAGCTGTGTTGCATGTAGGAGTGTTTGGGACTGCTGTGTAGCTTGTAGAGACTGTTGTACTCTCTTTATCCCCTCCGCAAGTTGGCAATGTGAAAGGATCACATATGCCTAACTTGGATAGAAAATTATAGTGAAGTACCCTGCTAAGACCTTTTGTGAGAATATCTGCCAATTGGAACCTTGAGGGAACAAAGCAGGGTTTGATTTGACCTTGTTTGATTTTATCTCTAACAAAGTGTTGAACATGCATGCACCTTCAGCGGATCTTGAGCACTGTGGATCGTTAGTGTTGCCTATGTAATCATAAGCAAACTAATAGAAAATCTCTACAACCCGTATTCTATAGCGGAATGTAAATACAAGTTGTTATAACTAAGAACACTTAGATCCTCTATGGATCTTTTATTAACTCAAACTCTATGTTTGAATTAGTTCAACAGTAAACACGGCACGGCTTTTATACTTCATTAGAATCTCTTCAAGAGATTCGCTTTCAGTAATCCTTTAGTCAAAGTAAATCCTTCTTCGCATAATTCCCAACAATCCTCCCTAAACTGGAATTTGACTTGGTTAAGTTCCGCTTCCTAACCTTGATAGATCTTAAAGATGCATTACTTAGAGGATTCATGTTTCACTATTTCAACATTTTAGTAAACTTGGTTTACTTGTTTCAAATTCATTTCTCGACACGATTCATGTTTCACTATTTCAACTTAGAGGTTTAGCGGCGAACCTTGGAGGTTTAATTCATGATCATGACATTTCATATGGACTATGATTAGTCTACATTTCATTGACATCATGTGCATCTCATTAGTATATTCACGACATTTCATTTCACCCTTCAACGCGTAATTTTTATATTTAATAATTTTTATCGCGTGAGTTTTTATTTTGATTTTTTAACCCGTTACTTTCAAAAATGATCCCGAGGTATTTTTAAACTCACATTTAGTTATAAAAACTATATCTTTAGTTTTCCTAGTGTTTCACATTTATTTGGTACTTAAATCGTTAACGTTTAATTATTACGTTGTTTTCTTAAAAATCTTACGATAATTATTTTATCACCCGATTTTCACAAGGAAAGTATTTTTACAATTTTTATCACCTCAATACAATCTATTTTGAGCTACTAAAAACTTACTTGTACCACAAATTACCATTTACCTTTACATTTATTTAACTTACCTTTTATTCTACAAATTAAACAAGAATTACAAGTTACACAAGTTAAAAAAAAAAAAAAAAAAAAAAAAAATATATATTGAGAGACAAACCTCCCCAAAACCGCCAAGGGGAGGGAGTGTCTTAAATGTTGGTATGGTATTCTTACTACATTGTCTTTATAATAATTCACCTCACATATACAAAGTCTTACACTCAAAATTTTCTTCACATACTTCTCATTTTCTCAAAGTGTTAAAAACAAAAGTTTCTCTTCTTCCTTGGGACTCCATAACCGGCCATACATACAAAACAAAGGGATCAAGATTTTTGCAACTTCAAGTGTGTTATTTCAACCTAGTTTATATCCTTTTCATGGTTTTGAAATAAAACCAAGGATATTTAAGTTAATCCTTTGTTACCTACACCTCTTCACTTGCACTAGTAAGCATATTCTCATCATTTTATGTTTCCTTGTCATTTTCATATGCTTCTTATCATTTTGGAGCTTATATGCATGTTATGTAGTTTATACCATTTATTTCTTGATTTTAAGGTTTTATATACTTATTAGTCATCCTATAATTATTCCCAAGTTATTCTTTGGTCTTGATGGTGATTAGGAACCCATGACACCCTAAGAAGGTGTATGGTAGGATTAGATTAGCTTTGGAGTTGATTTGAAGGGATTAGAATAGGTTTTGTCCGAGAAAACTATTTTCGTAAACTATATTTTACGTTCTGTCCTTAAAACGAATTTCTGGAAAACCCACTGTTGGTACGACATTTTGGCCTTGATAATTAGAAAATATACTTTAAAACGAATCCGTGGCCGCTTGAACGGATAAAACGGAGTTATAACGAAGCCGTGGTGAATTTTTAAAGTTTGGCGATTTAAAAGTATATTTTTCGAAAAAGACAGCATGCAGATTTTACACATTTCGGTCAAAACGAGCCTTAAGCTTCACAAATCATTTCGACTAGTCAAAATATATTAGTTTACTTGATACGAAGCTAAGGACATATTATACGTGAAAACGGATTTGAAACGACAAATATATGCACGTTTTATAAACTTGCCGTAACTATTATTTTCGAAAAACTATATTATTTTTACGATACAAGTATTTCATTAGCTATATCGTCCATGTTTATGCGCTTTTAACCATGATGTGAAACTTTTATAACGAAATGTCTTCTAGTAAAATCAAGTTCACCGCCATATTTTTCAAAACAAAAAGCCGTTTGTCAAGCGGAGTTATAGTAAATTATTTACGGATGTTCAAACTTGGCGAAACTTATTTTCTCGCACACAATTAGCAAAACCACCATCTTTAGCCCTTGATATCTTTATGATCGAGACCTTTGAACGAAAACTCCTGAACTGAAACTTTTAGATATCGATACAAACTTTCCAAAACCGTCGAGTTCGTTCTCTAACGATCGACGACACCGCTTTACGGCTAGTTTTCCAAAGCCATTTTTGTTAATTTCAAGAAAATTCCGACGACATTGTTTTGCATTTAAAAGTAGTAATTTCACCAAAATCGTTATAAAACCATTGTAGGATGACATTTTGACGTAAAAACTTGTAAAGTCATTTTGAAGGGTCAAGACGTCAAAAGAGTATTTTTCGACGACGAGTAATATTTTCAAAACCCGTAAATGGTATAAATAACATACGGTGCATGCATAACATTACATTGCAACTCATTACATATCATATCATTCGTAATAGGTCATTTACTTAGATTCACGCTATACCTCGGTGTATCCACTTTTGCCATCGCATTATTGTCCATGTGAGTTTTCATAGCCCTACCTTTACTTGCTTTCATAAATGTTTTGGGGAGATACATGCTCATCATCTTTATGACATTCATATCTATTTGCAAACTACATGCTTCATCGAACTTAATGTTTAGTCATATCTCGTATCATAAATCATTGGGTGAATGTCTTGGGATTATCATTGGACCGAATGTCTTGGGATTATCATTGACCGAATGTCTTGGGATTATCATTGTCTTGAATGTCTTGGGATTATCATTGTCTTGAATGTCTTGGGATTATCATTGAACCGAATGTCTTGGGATTATCATGAATGTCTTGGGATTATCATTGTCTTTGAATGTCTTGGGATTATCATTGACTATACATATCTTGGCAATGGGTTGTGAACACACAGTTGCAAGTTTTGTATGGGCGGGACTTGAACCGAGTGGATTCACAATGCCTTTGTCGCATAAACGATTTCTAAAGGCTTTACATTTCAAAACAAACTCTATGAACTCACTCAACCTTTGTGTTGACACTTTTAGCATGTTTTATCTCGGTATCTAAGGCATTCACTTCATGGCATGCATTTGGACACATCATGGAGTCGTGGTGACGACGCGTCTCACTGGGTTTTACATACTTTAAAACATCGTTTGAATTGTAACAAACTTATTTCCGCACAAGTTGATTTTCATTTGGGACCTACTTTGTAAACTCGATTATTTTATTAAATCAAGCGATGTATTTTCCAAACGACACTTTAGGTCGCTCAATATAATCGTGATTGTGATGCTATGACATCAATCCCGTGAATTCCATTCCACCGCAAAAATGTAATTTGGGGTGTGATAGATTGGCATCGAGCTTGATTATAGAGAACTAGGTTGCATCATTGACCCTAGACTATAACTACATTATCATAGCATCTCATCATTTCATCACAAGTGCATGTTCACTTTACATGCGGTTTTACGATACATTTTCGAGTTATTCACTTTCATTTCACATCGATTGTCACATGGATGCCCTTAAATGCCCATTCCATTATTCTTTCTTCATACTCTAACGTGGAGAATTCCTTGTCATTCCCTATCGCAATTTTTTTATATCACCGATTCATCATCGATAACGACGAATGCCGAGATAAACTTTTATATAGGCTAAGTCGCCTCACTCCTTTGTTTCACCACTAACATGTCGAGTTACACGCTATTCACACCGAGTCACTAAACCACCATACATTTGAAGCACTTACAACACATCATAACCCATCTTTTGGAACCCGTCGATCATTTTGAAAGATAGCCTCAAACTTATCATTCTTATCACATTTCTTTGGAGCGTTTATTAGTAACATCGGATTTTGCTACGCCTCACATTTCCTCTTGTTTTGAAGAAGATATGGCATCAAGAAAGCTACAGCTTGAAATGACCCAAGCGGCTATTCGGTTAGTGAATGATAGCATTGCTAATGCTCTAAGAGTTGAAAGGAAACGGTGGCCGCTCTGCCGCCGAGGTCATGATCTTCTCAGAGCCGCTAGGCTAGCTACTCGCTCTGGAAATGCCGGAGGATCCGGAGTTAAGAAATGTTCGTACAAGAATTTCAAAAGTTGTGAGCCCACGAAATTTAGAGGTACCGAGGAGCTATAGCAATGGTTCGATGGTTTGAAAAGTTGGAGTCAAGTGTTTTGCTTTGTAACCGTCCGGATGATGAGAAGGTTAAATTTGCTACGAGCACATTACTCGATGGAGCATTATCGTGGTGGAATTCATATGCTCAACCGATTGGAATGGAGAATGCTTTCAAGCTCACTGGGAGCAATTTAAAGGTTTGGTGACTAAGAAGTTTTGTCCACGCACGGAAATCAAAAAGTTGGAGACGGAGTTCTATGAATTAGTAACCATTGGGTACGACATTGATACTTACATTCGGAGATTCCAAGAATTGGCGTGTTATGCCCGTCCATGGTTTCGATAATGAGAAGTTGCTAGAGGCTTTCATCGGGGACTTCGAAATTATTCAAGGCGATGTGACTTCTTCCGAACCATAAACGATTGAGGAAGCTATTCGATTGACTCAAAAGCTAATGGCCCGTGTAGTGAAGAGAGGCAAGTACCCCAACACCAACCAAAACAACAACAACCCCAACAATCGCACCAATTACTACAATAACCAAAACAATGACAACAACACCGATAACCAAATCAACAACAACAAAAGAAAATGGGAAAATGACCGAGGAGGTTACAACAACAACAATCAAGACCGTAACACTAACCATCATCAACAATGTAATAGAGGGCAAGAGATCGCAATGGTTTATGTTCTTCGCACCAATAGAAGGCGAGGTTATCTTGGAACCTACCCATTATGTAATCGATGTAAGTATCATCACACGGGACTTTGTCCTGTTATGCTACAAGTGTCAAAAACTAGGACACCATGCCAGAATTGTAGAGGCAAGACCATAGTTACGTGCTTCGGATGTGGGGAGCAAGGACACTATCAAGTCAATGTCCTCAAAACCAAGGTCAACAAGTCGAAGGTGCTCATGGGAATGTATATATGTTAGAAGGAGGAGGAGGAGCTCGTCAAGGTATCAACGACGCGGAAGACCAAGAAGTTGGGAAACTAATGTCTTGTTTTTCTTTATGTACCATGTTGTACTAAGTTTATGTTTTCCATCGCATCCGAATCTTTATAACCTAAGATGTACTACTTTTGCTGAACTACCCGTTGTAAAATATTCTCATCTATTATACTTTATTTTCTTTCCGATTTGTTATCATTTACGTGGGTCTTTATCCTTGTTACTTTAACTATCATTTTAACGACACATCTCCATGTCTTCTCTCCTCGATGTTCATCACAATTTTAACATCAGTTGACTCAACACCAAACAACATATGAGTCGATTAGTCCAAGCATTGCATAGTTACTCCTAAATTATACATAGCCTGATCACCTATGTCTAATTCAGAAGAATCATGCAATGAAGGAGTAGTAGTCTTATATGAGTAAGCAATTCCGTAATCGAGCCAAATTTTCAAAAGATTTTCTTCAAACCACTTGTTTCCAGTTTGATCCGCGTGATGCTTCTTGTTTGATGAGTTGCAAAGATCGAGCTAGAAACAAGTTGTTACCTAAACCGATTTAGCCTAATCTCATGACAGTTCTTGTTTGATGAGTTGTGAGATTAAGTAAAATCGGTTACCACAAAGTCCTTTGAGGGTTTTGCTCGGGAATGGGAAAGTTTGCTACCTCAAACCCTAAACCCGTTAGACCTAATAACGATTGAATTCGTGGATGAATTCCTTTTTGATGGGCGAATGTGACAACCCGTACTTTCGTGTCATTTCTATTACCGATTCATGTTTCACTATTTCAACATTTTAGTAAACTTGGTTTACTTGTTTCAAATTCGCGTAACCTTGGAGGTTTAGCGGCTAATTCATGATCATGACATTTCATATGGACTATGATTAGTCTACATTTCATTGACATCATGTGCATCTCATTAGTATATTCACGACATTTCATTTCACCCTTCAACGCGTAATTTTTATATTTAATAATTTTTATCGCGTGAGTTTTATTTTGATTTTTAACCCGTTACTTTCAAAATGATCCCGAGGTATTTTTAAACTCACATTTAGTTATAAAACTATATCTTTAGTTTTCCTAGTGTTTCACATTTATTTGGTACTTAAATCGTTAACGTTTAATTATTACGTTGTTTTCTTAAAAATCTTACGATAATTATTTTATCACCCGATTTTCACAAGGAAAGTATTTTACAATTTTATCACCTCAATACAATCTATTTTGAGCTACTAAAACTTACTTGTACCACAAATTACCATTTACCTTTACATTTATTTAACTTACCTTTATTCTACAAATTAAACAAGAATTATACAAGTTGCAAAGTAAAAAAAAAAAAAAAAAAAATATAAATATATATTTAGACACAACCTCCCCAAAACCGCCAAGGGAGGAGTGTCTTAAATGTTGGTATGGTATTCTTACTACATTGTCTTTATAATAATTCACCTCACATATACAAAGTCTTACACTCAAAATTTTCTTCACATACTTCTCATTTTCTCAAAGTGTTAAAACAAAAGTTTCTCTTCTTCCTTGGGACTCCATAACCGCCATACATACAAAACAAAGGGATCAAGATTTTTGCAACTTCAAGTGTGTTATTTCAACCTAGTTTATATCCTTTTCATGGTTTTGAAATAAAACCAAGGATATTTAAGTTAATCCTTTGTTACCTACACCTCTTCACTTGCACTAGTAAGCATATTCTCATCATTTTTATGTTTCCTTGTCATTTTCATATGATTCTTATCATTTTGGAGCTTATATGCATGTTATGTAGTTTATACCATTTATTTCTTGATTTTAAGGTTTTATATACTTATTAGTCATCCTATAATTATTCCCAAGTTATTCTTTGGTCTTGATGGTGATTAGGAACCCATGACACCCTAAGAAGGTGTATGGTAGGATTAGATTAGCTTTGGAGTTGATTTGAAGGGATTAGAATAGGTTTTGTCCGAGAAAACTATTTTCAGTAAACTATATTTTACGGTCTGTCCTTAAAACGAATTTCTGGAAAACCCACTGTTGGTACGACATTTTGGCCTTGATAATTAGAAAATATACTTTAAAACGAATCCGTGGCCGCTTGAACGGATAAAACGGAGTTATAACGAAGCCGTGGTGAATTTTTAAAGTTTGGCGACGAAAAGTATATTTTTTCGAAAAAGACAGCATGCAGTTTTACACATTTCGGGTCAAAACGAGCCTTAAGCTTCACAAATCATTTCGACTAGTCAAAATATATTAGTTTACTTCGATACGAAGCTAAGGACATATTATACGAGAAAACGGATTTGAAACGACAAATATATGCGTTTTATAAACTTGCCGTAACTATTATTTTCGAAAAACTATATTATTTTTACGATACAAGTATTTCATTAGCTATATCGTCCATGTTTTGCGCTTTTAACCATGATGTGAAACTTTTATAACGAAATGTCTTCTAGTAAAATCAAGTTCACCGCCATATTTTTCAAAACAAAAAGCCGTTTGTCAAGCGGAGTTATAGTAAATTATTTACGGATGTTCAAACTTGGCGAAACTTATTTTCTCGCACACAATTAGCAAAACCACCATCTTTAGCCCTTGATATCTTTATGATCGAGACCTTTGAACGAAAACTCCTGAACTGAAACTTTTAGATATCGATACAAACTTTCCAAAACCGTCGAGTTCGTTCTCTAACGATCAACGACACCATTTTACTGACTAGTTTTCCAAAGCCATTTTTGTTAATTTCAAGAAAATTCCGACGACATTGTTTTGCGACGAAAAGTAGTAATTTCACCAAAATCGTTATAAAACCATTGTAGGATGACATTTTGACGTAAAAACTTGTAAAGTCATTTTTGAAGGGTCAAGACGTCAAAAGAGTATTTTTCGACGACGAGTAATATTTTCAAAACCCGTAAATGGTATAAATAACATACGAAGTGCATGCATAACATTACATTGCAACTCATTACATATCATATCATTCGTAATAGGTCATTTACGAGATTCACGCTATACCTCAGTGTATCCACTTTTGCCATCGCATTATTGTCCATGTGAGTTTTCATAGCCCCTACCTTTTACTTGTTTTCATAAATGTTTGGGGGAGATACATGCTCATCATCTTTTATGACATTCATATCTATTTGCAAACTACATGCTTCATCGAACTTAATGTTTAGTCATATCCTCGTATCATAAATCATTAGTGAATGTCTTGGGATTATCATTGGATTGAATGTCTTGGGATTATCATTGGACTGAATGTCTTGGGATTATCATTGGATGAATGTCTTGGGATTATCATTGGACCGAATGTCTTGGGATTATCATTGGACCGAATGTCTTGGGATTATCATTGTCTTGAATGTCTTGGGATTATCATTGTCTTTGAATGTCTTGGGATTATCATTGACTATACATATCTTGGCAATGGGTTGTGAACACACAGTTGCAAGTTTTGTATGGGCGGACTTGGAACCGAGTGGATTCACAATGCCTTTGCTGCATAAACGATTTCTAAAGGCTTTACATTTCAAAACAAACTCTATGAACTCACTCAACCTTTGTGTTGACACTTTTAGCATGTTTTATCTCGTATCTAAGGCATTCACTTCATGGCATGCATTTGGACACATCATGGAGTCGTGGTGACGACGCGTCTCACTGGGTTTTACATACTTTAAAACATCGCTTGAATTGTAACAAACTTATTTCGCAAGTTGATTTTCATTTGGGACCAACTTTGTAAACTCGTTGATTTTCATTTGGGACCTACTTTGTAAACTCGATTATTTTATTAAATCTCTGGAGTAGCGATGTATTTTCCGATTTATGAAACGACACTTTAGGTCTTTCAATATAATTCTTAGAATTGGTGAATTGATAACCAAATATGGATTCGATTGCCTTTACCACAAGCCATATACTTGTGGGCTAGCCAATTCTTGGATTCCAACAAGGAATATACCATGGTGAATTGAGGACCATACAACTCTCAAAGAATTAAGCATGGGTGGTTGCAGACCTATGATTTTGAGCAAATCATTACAAATTTATCAATGATTTGATGTGTCTTTACCAAAGTTGTACCCTTTGGACTAGCTAACTTTTGATATACACAAGGTATATCCGTGAGTTAAAACCATCAACAAAATACAACAAACCCGCAAGAGAAAGTTAGTTTTTTTTTTTTTTTTTTTTTTTTTTTTTTAACTAAGAAAACAACAAACAAAACAAAACAAAATCCTCCCCGAGGCATATGCCTCCCCGAGGCCTATGCCTCCCTTAAACTTTGTAGTTAAGGGTTAAGCATTCCAATATTGACCACAAGGTGTAGAAACCTTGGTCCATCAAAAGCTTTTGTTAACAGATCCGCCACATTATCATCTCGTATGAATTTTGGCCACATTTATCAAATGTTTTCATATGCATCTCTTATGAAGTGGTGCCTCGATTTCAATATGTTTGGTTCTCTCTGTGAAAACTCGGATTTTGACAATGCATATGGTACTCGATTATCAATAAAAGTGTTGTGTTCATGAAGTTATACCCATAATCCAAAGAATTGGTTTTGAATCCAAAGGACTGTCCACAAGAATTTGCAAAGAAACAACATACTCGCTTGATGAGTTGAGGTAGCCACAATGGTTTGTTTCTTGCACCGCCAAGAGATCAATCTCGTCCAAGGAATTGTGACCTCAGGTTGTGGATCTCCTATCCGATTTGCACCAAAGATAATCACTATCACTATATGCTTCCAACTTAAAAGGAGACTCTTTTGGGTACCAAAGGCCTAAATGAGGTTGTCCTTTGAGGTACTTAAAGATCTTCTTGATCGCATTGAGATGGGAAGTAATTGGAGTGACTTGATGTCGAGAGCAAACACTCAGAAAAGTAATATCGTGCCTTGAAGTCGTTAGATACATTAATGAACCAATCATAGATCTGTATAAATGAACATTCATGTAGATCCGGTTCATTGTTGGTTTTGTTTTGAGCTTCATAAGGTGTTGTGGCGTTCGACACCTTCCATACCAAATTTCTTCAACATGTCCTCACATATTTATCTTGACCGATAAATATCCCATCTTGTTTCACGAACTTGAGACCCAAAAGAAAGTAAGCTCCCCATAGCACTCATCCGAAATTCTCCTTCATCGATCCTCAAATTCCCCGCACCAAGCTTCTTTAGTGGATCCAAAATAATGTCATCCACATACACTTGCACAAGTATGATGTCCGTCGAGTTCTTCTTCAAACAAAGAGTCTTATCAATGGCACCTCTTTCGTAGCCATGCTTCAAAAAAAATGATGAAAGCCTAGCATACCATGCCCTTGGTGCCCTGATGAAGTCCATAGAGAGCTTTAACGACCTTATAAACATGATTAGGATGATCGGTTCTTCAAATCCTTTGGGTTGAGTGACATAAACCTCCTCTTCTATCTCACCATCTGTAAAAGCACCTTTAACATCCATCCGATCTGAAGATGAAGCCCATGTAGGATGCATAGGCCAAGAAAATTCGAATAGCCTCTACTCTAGCAGCAGTGCAAACACTTCATCATAATCAATCCTTCCTCTTGCTTGTAACCTTGAGCTACTAATCTTGCTTTGTTTTTAATAACCACACCCTTGCATCTCTTTTGTTCTTGAATCCATTTAGTTCCAATAGCATATTTGCCATCGTGTAGTGGTACCAAAATCCAAACTTGTTGGTTTTGAAACTTTGCATTTCATCTTGCATTGCTTCAATCCAACTTGAGTCTTCAAGAGCTTGAGTGACTTTGGTTGGTTCTACTTGAGAAAGAAAACACGCAAACAAACAATGCTTGAAGTACGTGTGATTGTCTCTTTCGATTTGAGACATAAGAGAGAAAAGCAACTGTCCAAATTTAGGACTAGAGATAGCCCTTCGAGTTCTAACAGGTGCTAGAATGTCACCAATAATATTGGATTGAGGGTGAGTGATGTTGATTCTTTTAGTAGCGATGGGGTTGACTTCAATGGAAGGTTCAAGATTAGACACAGTTGGTACAAAAGTTGTGTCATAGGAAGGTGAGGTGAAAATGCCGTTGGGTTGATGATTTCCAAGATCCGAAGGTCTTGGAAAGCGAGTATAGGGTTCACCAAAGTCTGTGGACACTCTAGAAGGAATAGGGTAGAAACAATGAGCTTTCAGATTTGATGACGATGGGAGAGATCGCATCGGTGTCGCAGAAATATGGTTTCCACCGACACCTCATTTGCAAGCTCCCCATTCACCTTCTCGCCTTCAAGCTTAGCTGCAAACTCTTGAATCAAGCCTAGCAAGGTCCTCAAGATAGTGTGATTCATCTTCACTCTCAAAGAAAAGTATCTCTAGAAGTGTTACCTGCAATATTGTTAGGGAGAAAGAAGGCACAAGTATAGGTTGTTCATCATCTTCAAATTCACTTCAGTCGCATCCAAGGTACCGCATTGTTAGTGGGAGATTCTTGAGAGCCCGCACTTTGGTTAGCCATATGTCTAGTATAACCCGGATAACCGATTAGGTAGTCAAGGTTAAAAGACCACACATGACCACGTCCTTGAACATTGGGCTTATCTTCCGGTATCTCGTGTTCAAAGTCTCCTCTATCTTCTTGGCGAGATAAGTTGTACACTCTGAAGCCTTGCTATTAGCCGAATAACCCACAATATAACCATCATCGCCTTTCTCATCAAACTTCCCCAACGGATCACCGGTGTTTAGAATGGTCACTTGACAACCAAAAGGTTTGAGGTAATGAATGACCTGGAACCTTCCCAAAGAGAAGTTCATATGGTGTTTTGAGGTGAGGTATTGTAATGGAGACCTGTTAAGCACATAGCAAGTCGTGCCAACACTTCATCCAGAACATAGTGGGCAATTTAGAGTCTACAAGCATTGATCTTGCAGCCTCTATCAAGGTCCTATTCTTTCTTTCACTACCCCATTTTGTTGCGGGGTTCTTGGATTGCTATATTCCTCTTTATCCCTTTAGACCTACGAGTTCTATAATAATAGCATTCTTGAACTCGTCCCATTATCACACCGAATTCCCTTAACCTTCTTGTTCAACTGATTTTCAACGAGGGTGATGAAGTCTTTCAAGACCGGAGTTGTTTCATCTTTAGTCCTTAGAAAGAACACCCAACAAAATCTGTTATAGCCATCGGTGATAACCAAACAAAATACTTGTGATCAATGCTTCGACTTGAGTTGGACCAAATAGATCCATATGTAACGGTGAAGAGGCTCGTAAATGATGCTTGTAGCGATGATAGCTTTGTAGGATGCTCGTGTTGCTTCCCTTTGTTGCATGCAACACAATTATGACCATTGGAGAAAACTTTAGAGGGTAGACCTTCAACAAGACCCCTTTTAGAGAGTGTGTTTATGGTCTTGAAATTCACATGAGCCATTCTCCTATGCCATTTGGTAGACTCATCCAATGATGCTTTAGCCACCAAACAAGTGAGGTCACCTTCAGGATGAACTTCATTGAGGTTGAATGTGTATAGATTGTGAGTTCGAGGAACTCTCAGTAGAGTTGAAGTATCTTCTGGAAGCTTGAACTCTTTAGAAAGCACAAGACATTCATCTTCAGAGAAGAGTACCTTGTTCTTGGTGTCACATATTTGTGAGACTGAGAACAAGTTGAAGTTCTGAAGTTCCCTAACATAGTACACATTCTCAAAGTTCAGTAGGGGTGTCTTGATGGTGCCTTTCCCAGTAATTCTACCATTACTTCCACCAAAAGACACGTTGCCTCCTTCTTCAATAGGAACAAAATTGTGCATCATATCTCTATTGCCAGACGTACTTCTTGAACAACCACTATCAACAATGCCAATATCTTTATGCTTAAGAGGATGATCCTATAGAAACAAAAATATATACAAACGAATGTTAGTATACAAAGGAGGCTCAAGTCATTCTTGACTTGAACACCTCGTGGATCATAAGATTTTTGTCTAGCGGATGAGAGATCCACCATTGTTCTTGGGTTTCCATTAAAATTTAGGTCCCTTATCATTCCAAGAACAACTCACGAGGACTTGACAGCAGATTCCCAACACCCTTTCCCATTATTCATAGAGTAAACATATGGAGGCCAATAACCATGTTTAAAGTATGGGCTAGTAGGTTGCACATAAGGTCTATCAGCTGATCTCCTCCAAGAAGAGTCAGTATAAGTAGCTTGTGGGACATAAGGTGGAATATTATTAACATTGGTCCATACAGGTTTAGGTTTCTGCTGAGTAGCACATACACCCAATCTTTGCTCATAGAAATCACAATCCTTAATTAAATGAAATTTACTTCCACACACAAAACATGTCTTCCTTTTGGAAGATTGATTCAACAAAGAAGATGTTCTATTACATGTAGAAGTATTTAAAGCATAAACATTAAAGGAATTGTTTTTAACAGACTTATTATGCAAAGAATTAAAGGACAAGTCTTCGTGAGGAAACTGTCTTGGAAGTTGATTCCTCAAAGAATTACCCTAGAAGGCTTGTAGATAGACTTGGGTGCGAGGCTTGGGTGTAGGCTTAGGTGAGGGCTTGGGAAGGTCGACTTATCACTTGAATCACGGTGGAAGTAGACCTTGATCCGATGAATTGTCTTTGTCGGGAGAAAGAGACAAAGTCATAAGATGAAGCATCTCGTGTTCCGCAAGTCTTTTGACTTTTGCCATACAGATGGTGTGATCCATCAAAGTCAACATTAATGGACGGTCGGTGGGCATGAATTCACATCTAATAGGTCCGGGGATAGCATGTAAATCACCTTCCTTTTAAAATGTGCTAAGCCTGCAGGAGTAGATTTCGCCCATCTTGCCTAGCTTCCAATCCTACATACTTTTGAAAACCTAAACCTATTCCGAGTTCATCGACCGACTATTATAGAGTTCTCTAGCTAGATTGTCACCGATATTAACCATTGTTTATGTCTAGCTATTTCCTCGACTAGTTTCTCTTTAAGCTCTAGATTCTCAAACAATAGCATCGCCTTTTTCCTTTTCAAAGGCATTTTAAGTTAATGTCCGCAATATCTAGATCAATTTGTAACCCTTAATCTTTTCTTCATAAGCTATCTCGATTCTTACGAAACCAAACCTTTGTCTTTCTAATGTTTTAACGAAAGTTTATAAGCTTCATTATCAACATAGCATTCATTGTATTTAGGTTTCATAGTATCATAAGCTTCTTTAAGTTCATTGTATCTTTCACTACAACCAAATATCTGAGTTGTGTACGAGAAAGTCCCATCAAGGAAAATTGATCATGCCTATCTTCAAGTACATCTTGCCAAAGAATCCAAGCTTCTTTGTATTAGCTTCCTCATTCATGTGTTCATGTGCAACCCAGTTGACTGTTCATCCAAGGTGACAAGAGCTTCAAGTTCTAGCTTCCGATTCTCACGATAGGAATTGTAGTTAGCTCCCTCCATTCTTCCTATCTTTGCATTCCTTGAGAAATGACCCATCGGTGACAAGAGAAACACTTGACCTTTCTCCTGTCAAACGAAATGGATCCTTTCCTTGAAGCCAAACTTTCTTCCCGCCTCTCCTCAAACCTTTTGATATCTACTAAAAGCATGGCCACCGCCATTTCGACTTCATCTCCTCCATATCAAGAGGGTCCACCGCTCAAAGTCTTCATAGACAAGATCTTCTTGAGTATCATAATCGACAACAAATGAATGAAGAACATCCTCCAATATACTACCGCTTTAGCTTGAGGACATGATGGAGTGGGACGATAAGATGATGATGGTAAGTAAGTTGGACTTGGAGCATGCATTATCATATTGGAGTGAGATGTCCCAACAAAGACCGTATGACCGAGGAGGATGCGGTAGGAGATCGACATCGTGTTCAAGAGATTTGAGTTTGTTGTATAGCTCATCAAAAGTGAGCATGTCCAACCCACCTTTAGCCTTTAGGGCTATACTCACATGTAACCATGATGGAGGCAAAGATCGAAGGAACTTTGAATTGCAATCATCATTGTCGGGTTTGCATTCAATTGGTTTAATGACTCAAAATCTTATGAAACTGTCGATCCTTGTGGATACCTTCTTCTTCGAGATGTTGAACTCTTGAAAGTGTTGTCTCAAAGATGGACTTCCTCATTCTCCTGGATTCTTCATTACCACCGAACCTTGATTTAAGAGCCATCCATATGTCCTTTGCATCATCCATGTGGTGAAAATCACCCAAGTGATCTTCAAGAATAGCTTGAAGAAGGATGGTTCTTACTTTGTGCTCTCTTTGCACAACTAAAATCTCTTCACAGTTTTGGGATGAGCAATGGTAAACTTACCATCAAGATCCGGATGGTCTTCTTGATTGTTTCCTTTCTTCACAATCTCCCAAAGATTCCAATCAATATTGGAGATCGATTCGCATCTTCATGGTCCATGATCATACTCTTCCTTTTCGAGATAAGGAAACTTACCATTCTTGTTGGAAAGACTAAGTTGCTGCATAGAGGTGGTGTTTTGATGTTGTTGTTGGTGACTTGATTCATCATCAGTTCGGGCATGGTGAATGTGTTTTTGGTTGTATGGGGTGAGGTAAAATATGGTTCTCGATCGTAGAGACTTTCCCGAGGCTCTGAAACCACTTGTTGAACACAGACAGACCTTGACAGATCTTGAGCACTCGTGGATCATTAGTGTTGCCTATGTAATCATAAGCAAACAAATAGAAAATATCTACAACCCGTATTCTATAGCGGAATGTAAATACAAGTTGTTATAACTAAGAACACTTAGATCCTCTATGGATCTCTTATTAACTGAAACTTTATGTTTCGAATTCGTTATCTATTACATACTATGAAGTTCCTTTTATAGACAAGGAACCCTAAACTATTACTACTCGATCGACTAAGCATGCAAGCATGCATTTAATGGCTAATACATTAAACAATATTGAGCAGTACAAAAATACCCATGCTAACCTCGGGCAGTACAAGAATAATGATGGGTTAGCATTTAAATAATAAAGCGCATGCAGATCCTAGTCGACTTCCACCCTTCAACAGAAACACGGAACGGCTTTTATACTTCAAGAGAATCTCTTCTTCACAGATTACGCTTCTACTTCACAGAATCCTTCTAAAGATTGACATGGCAAATCCTTCTTCGCATAATTCCCAACACAAAGTGACAATCAATTTCAATATGTTTAGTTCTAGCATGATGAATAGGATTGTTTGCCAAGGCTATAGTGGATGCATTGTCACACATTACTAGAGATGGTGTAGAGACTGGTACATGTAGATCTTGAAGAAGACATTTAAGCCAGGAAATTTCACAAGTACTATCTGCCAAAGCTCTGTACTCAGCCTCTGTTGAACTTCTAGAAACCACAGTTTGTTTCTTAGATTGAAATGAGATCGGACTATGACCAAGGAAGACAGCATATCCTGTAACTGATCTCCTTGTTGTGGCACAACTTGCCCAATCACTGTCACAGTAAGTAGTTAGTTGAAGAGGATTCTTGGTAGGGAAAATAGTCATTGTCCTGGACAAAGCTTTATGTATCTTAAGACCCTTATAAGTGCAGCATAATGAGAAGATCTTGGACTATGTGAGTACTGACTTAGAGCTTGAGCAGCGAAGGATAAGTCTGGTCTTGTGATAGTTAGATAAATAAGCTTGCCCACTAGAGTTCTGTATGAGGAAGGATCTGGGAGAAGATAGCCATCTATTTCATTGAGCTTGAGAATGGGATCTATTTGAGTGGTTATGGGTTTACTGTCAAGAACATATGTACATTCTAGGAGCTCAAGAGCATATTTCCTTTGTGTCATTGCAAGACTAGAAGAGTTCCTTAAAAATTCAATGCCAAGGTAGTAATGCAAAGGACCTAGATCCTTTATGCTGAACTTGTTATGTAAATATTGTTTGATGGTTGTAAGAAAGGTAGTATTTGCCAACTAACAGGATGTCATCTACATAAACAAGTAGAGATGTAAGACTACCTTGATGCATAATGGTTAAAAGAGAGTTGTCAGCATAGCTTTGTTTGAATCCAAGTTGTCAGCTTCTCAAACCATTGTCTATTTGCTTGCTTCAAACCGTACAAGGACTTTGTAAGTTTGCAGACTGTGTTTGGTGGTAGCTTGTGATTGTAGCCTTGTGGAACTGTCATGTATACATCCTCATGTAAATCACCATGTAAGAAGGCATTGTTAATGTCAAGTTGCTCAATGTAGCAGCCTTGTTGAACTGCAACTGCAAGCAATGTTCTGACTGTTACCATCTTGGCTACAAGGGCAAATGTCTCTTTGAAATCAATTCCTTCCTTTTGGTTGTACCCTTTTGTCACTAGCCTGGCCTTGTACCTTTCAACTGTACCATCAGCATTGAGCTTAATCTTGTATACCCATTTGCTTCTAATGGGTACTTTGCCCTGAGGTAATGTGGTGTAGATCCATGTGCTGTTTTGTTCAAGTGCTGTGATTTCTCTTTGCATAGCCTCCTTCCACTTAGGGTCTTTAGTTGCTTGAAAATAGGAGTGGGGATCATGGGTGGTGGTGACATTATAAATGAAATGCAGTGTTTTTGATGATAAGTTTCTATAATTTATGTAGTTAGTATGATGATGTTTGTTGTGACATTGTGTAGAAAAGATTTTGGTAGTTGGTATTGAAAGCCTGTGAGAGTTTTAGAAATGGTTTTGGGTCTTGTGGATTATCTCAGTGGAGGAGGTGGTATAGGTACTATAGTGGAGGGTTCAGTGGGTGGTGTTGGGTGTAGTGATGGTTCAGTGAATGATGTAGTAGATGGTGTTGGCTGTGTTGGTGTAGTAGTGGGTGATGTTGACTGTTGTGTAGCTTGTGGTGGTGATTCAGCAACTGAAGATGTGTGAGTATCAGTGTGGGGAGTTAATGGTTGTTCAGGAGAAGTTATAGGAGAGGATGTATGTGATATAGGGAAAGGTGTAGGTGTAGGTGTTGGTGGATCAGAGGAATATTGAAGTGGTGAGTTGTATGGGTCTGGTTGGGTTGAGGTGTCAATGGTGGATTGAAAAGGAAAGATGTGTTCATCAAATGTGGCATTCCTAGTGGTGATGATTTTGTGGGTTTATAGATCATATAAGAGGTAACCTTTCTGATTTTGTGGATAACCAAGTAAAACAGTTGATGTGGATTTAGGAGCAAATTTGTCTGTGGTGAGAATGTAAGCATTAGCTTTGCAACCAATGGTTCTGAGATGATCAAGTGGTGGTGGTTTGTTGTAAAGGACTTCATAAGGACTTTTATTGCCAATGATTCTAGAAGGTAGCCTGTTGATGAGATATGTGGAGGTGAGAATACAATAGCCCCATAGGTGTAGAGGAAAATGTGCTTGAAAGTATAGAGCTCTTGCCATTTCTAAAGTTGTTTATTTTTTCTCTCTACCCTTGTATTTTGTTGAGGGGTGTATGGACAGGATGTTTGGTGGATAATGCCTTTTGATTGAAGAAAGGTATTCATGGATTCATTTAGAAACTCTGTCCCATTGTCAGATCTTATCCTTTTGATGGATGTATTGAATTGTGTGGTAACATAAAAAAAGAATGATTGAAATGTGGTGGAAACATGTTGTTTAGTTGGTAACAGATAAGTCCATGTGGCTCTTGAAAAATCATCAACAATTGTAAGGAAGTATTTACATTTATTGATTGTAGGTTGTTTGTATGGTCCCCAAACATCTAAGGGAACAAGTTCAAACAAAGTTGTGGCATGAGAAGTACTAGAAGGAAAAGGTAATACATGTTGTTTTGCTAATGGACAAATGGTACAAATGGTTTCTGAGTTACATTTTATGAAAGGAGATAAAGTCTTGATCTTCTAAAGAACTTGATAGGATGGGTGTCCAAGTCTAGCATGCCATAGTTGAGATGAACCAATGGTGGAAAGGATGGTTGAAGTAGCAGAAGTTGGTGAACAGTTGAGAGTGTAGAGTCCACCATGTAGGGATCCTTGAGTCACAGAGCCATCATGGCCCTAAAAAATGCACTGTTTGTGAGTGAAAGTGACTGATGAGTGTGTGGTTGTTGTGAGCCTACTAATGGAGATGAGGTTATATGTGAATGTGGGGATATAAAGTACATCTGTGAGTGTAAGAGTTGGTGTTAGTTTGACTGAACCCACTGTATCAACTATGATTTGGTGTCCATTGGGTAAAGTAACAAGTGTTGGATGTTTAAGAGTGTGAATGTCATGCATTTTATCAAGAGATATGCATATATGGTCAGTAGCCCCACTGTCTATAATCCAAATATCTAAAAACCATGTGAAAATGAAGCTATAAAAGAGAATCTACCTGCCATGTGTGGAAGAGTACCAGCAGTGAATTCCTTTGGATTGTTCTGGAGCATGAGGAGAACTTGATTTAGCTGGTTTTGTAGTTGATCCATCCTTGAATGCACAAATGGATCAGTGAGCAGAAGTAGATGATGAGGTAGAAGGATCAGATAGATTTGGTGGTATATCAGTGGTGTTATCCAAACCAATCATGGTGTTGATTGCATTCACTTTTGACCCTGAATTGTTTCTTTGATTAGGAGGTGTGTACTTGTTGTGAAGGGGATGTCCTGGTGGATAACCAACAAGTTTGTAACATTCTCCCCCATAATGACCTTCCTTGTTGCAATTAGTGTAGTAAACTCCTTTCCTGAAAGGACTCCTCTTGTAAGATGTGTTGTGGTTGGTTGAATTGTTCCTGGTAGCAGTGTTTTGTGATCTATGGTTGGTAGTGGTGTGCAGAGCTGTTGGGATGGTGATGGTTAGTTTAGGGACATCTCTTTGGATTTCTTCCTGCCTTAACATATTGTAAGCTTTGGACACTTGTGGTATCGGCTGAATTAAGAGAATTTGACCCCTCACATTTGTGTAACTTTCATCCAACCCCATCAGAAATTGCATCAATCTTTTCCTTTGATCCCTTTCACCATTAGTCCTCCCATTTTCACAATCACAAGGACAAACACATGCATATGGTGCTTCCAATGCATCCAACTCATCCCACAATCCCTTCAATTTGTGATAATAAAGCTCAATAGTGGTATTTCCTTGCTGTTAATACAAATAAACCGTAAAACCGTTTATTAATATTTTGCGATCTCTTTGTGTTTTGTTGATAACAAATATAATGTTATCTTAAGTATAATTATAAAGGATACATGTTAGTTTTGTAAAGCATTTACATATAGCCATTTAAATACAAAAATGTAGTAATTAAGCATTTGTTGTAATCATGGTTGTCAGGATCCCGATCCTGATCTTAGGATCTTACGATTTTACGATACTGTAAAGCAAAAACGATCCGGATCCTACATAGGATCTTTGCAAGCTTAAGATCTTATAGGATCCCGATCTTGACCCTACGATCTTACGATCTAATCCGATCCGATCTTACTCTTCTCGGATTACAAACTAAAAAACTACAAATTTATGGGTTGTTTGTTTGTAGAATTCAAAAAACAACATGTTAATCTGTTTAAACATTTTATAATCATAATTTAGGACAACATTTATATGAAACATTTATAGTATTTTGTGCTTATAATGTATTAGAATTTGTAGATTTGTATAAAATTACATAAAGTATTAAGAAATAACATTAGAGTAGGATCTTAAGATCCCGATCCGATCTTACGATCACGATCTTGCAAAGACAAAAACGATCATGGGTAGGATCCCGATCTTGACAACCTTGGTTGTAATAGTTTATTAGGATGGGTAAAAATCATAACCCATGGACCATAACTCATGGATCTTAACCCATACCCAAAGAGACTTGATACAATGTATACTTAGATACATTGAATCTAAAGATAACCCATGGACCAACCCATAACCCATGACCCATAACCAAAAAACCCATGGGCAAAGAGGGCGTTCCACGGATCCCTAGGATTACACTAGACGGATCCTTGTGGAAGGGATCCGTGGGATCGAGGGAATAGTGAAGGAATTTGCCTATAAATAGAGCCATTTCTTCATTCTAAATCACCCTCTTCTTACTAAATCTCTCATACACTCTCATTCTCTTCTAACATATAGATCACTTGATCTAGAGAGTTATTCTTCTTTCTTTCTATTTGTGATCCTCATATAGGTCCTTCTCTAAGGCGAGATCACGAGCATTCTATAAGTCATCCAAGCAAGGGGTCCTTGATTGATTTGTCACTCCGCAAGATTTACATAGCGAAGATCTTGTATTTGATATTTCACATATTTGTTGTGTAATAGTTGTGTTGGTTTGGTCCACCGTGCTACGGACTCGGTATCTAGCTTTGCACCGTAAAAGTGTAAGCAACGTTGTGAAGGCTTCTCCGCCAAGTGAAGGAGTTTGTTAACATAGTGCTTGAACTCTCGAGTAGGTGACTCGGGGAGTGGAGTAGGCAAGGAAGGTGTCCTTGTGGCGAACCACTATACATCGGTTGTGTCTTTTCTTTCCTTCGCTTTACTATATTTACTTGCTTTATCATTAGATCTATACTTTCTCTACATCCACAAGATCTCACATATTAATGAATCTAAAAGTTTTGAAACTAACGTAAAATCGGAAAACTATTCAACCCCCTTCTAGTTTTCCACAATTGGCATCAAGAGCTAAGTTTATAAAAGTTTTAAAATAAAATTGTATTTTAAAACTTTTCGATCACTATGGGTTACGAAAATTATAAGGAAGGGCAATCTATGCAACCACCACCACTACTTGAAACTAATGGTTTTATATATTGGAAAAATAGATTGAAACATATGTGAAGTCTAAAGATATTGATCTTTGGTACATTATTGTTGAAGGTGATTTTGAGGCTAAACTAAACGATGAAATGAAGAAAAGCTTTCTAAAAATAGTGAAGCAAAATGGTTTTATATAATGCTTTACGAAAAAGGAATTGAAAGAATTTCTATGCTTAAAACCTCTAAAGAAATTTGGAATTCTTTAGTTGTAACTCATCAAGGCAACCAACAAGTTAAAAATAATAAAATTGATTTATTTGTTCAACAATATGAACAATTTTCATTATCGGATGAGGAAACTATAGATCATTCATTTGCTAACTTTAATACTATTATTACATCTTTACAAGCACTTGATGAATCTTTTCTAGCCGTAATCATGTTAGGATATATCTAAGGGCACGTCCATCAAGTGGAGATCCAAGGTGGCGGTGATCGAAGAGTCAAAAGATTTGACAATTCTCACCTCGATGAACTCATAGGCAACCTGAAAGTCTACGAGCTTGTCCTTGCTAAAGATTCCAAGCTTCAAAGGTGAAGAGAAACACAAATCTCTTGCCCTTATAGCCAAAAAGGCTACTGACGATGAGGAGAACTCCTCTTCGAGTAGTGACGACGAAAATGCGCTATGGCGGTGAGGACTTTAAAAGTTCTTTAAAGAAAGGGAAGATCGTCAAACAACCGTACACGATAAGAAAGGCTTTCGGAAAAGCAAAGATGACGAAGCCAAGGTTGATCGTACTTGCTTTAAATGTGGGGACCCAAACCACTTTATTAGTAAGTGTCCCAAACGGGATGATCAAAAGGCGTTCGTGAGCGGCACATGGGGAATGAGCGACGAGGAGGATGAAGAAATTTGTCTCATGGCAAATGACGAGGTATGTCACGAATACTATAGTAGTTCATCACTCGATGACGACTCATTGCATAATGAATATGACAAACTATGCAATATTAGCTTAAAACTAATTAACAAAAACAAGCTTTTAAAGAGTCAAAATCAACGTTTAGATAAAGAAGTCATAGAATTAAAAGCAAAACTAAAACGTTTAGAAAAGGATAAAATAGCAAGTGGTGAATGTGAACTTTGCGTTCAACTTCAAACACTAGTGGATAACTTAGATTCTAAAATTGCTAGAATGAGTACGAACACATTAGATACAATACTCGAAGGTGTTAAACCGGTAACAATCAAAAGGGTCTAGGTAGTCAACAACTTGATCCATCAACTAGTGAAAGTAAAGAGACAAAATTTGTTAAGGAACTAGAAAAACCAGCCCTTGTTGTGGCGGATCCCTGGATCCCTAAAAGGGAACCGCTAGTGTACGAAAGGGATCCGTGGATCTGCTTTGTAACAAGCAGTAGCAATAACGTAGCTTCCTCATCTAGAACCGAGTTTGTTATAGTTAATAGGAAGAAACCAACTCATGTCACCACTAGACAACTACCTCCAAAATATAATCCTACTTTTGCAAGAAACAAACCTCCATCTTTTTCAAAACCTAATTCATTTAGGAGACCTAATAACGTTTACCCAAAAAGTAACCATCAAATGGGATGGAATCAAAACATGCAAAACGGTTTTCATTTTCAAAACTTTGCTCCATGGAATGCATACTCATCTTATCCCTACATGTCTAACATGAATGGAATGTTTAACACTAATGGACCCATGAACAAATGGGGACCAAACTTTTGAGTTTATTATTGTCTTAGGTGTGCTTAAAGGTCGATCTAGACCACGATGAATGGGTCAAGGATAGCGGGTGCACGAGGCACATGACCGCAATAGGGATCTATTCTCCACATATGAATCCTTTAATGGAGGTAATGTGGTGTTTGGAAATAGCAAAGTAGAATCATCGGTAAAAGCACGATTTCTAACAAATCTCTAACCATTAACGATGTGTGTCACGTAGAAAACCTAAACTTTAACCTCTTAAGTATAGGACAAATATGTGATAAAAAGTGCAATGTATTTTTACCGAAACCGGTAGTAAGATACTAAAAATGGCATTACCATAGGAAAAGGAATTAGGAAACATGGAGTCTATGTCATTAAAATCGGTAATGAACCTAAGGACAAACTATGTCTTGCCTCTATGGATGATACTTCGACCTTATGGCATCGAAGATTGGGTCACGCCAACATGCGACTTCTTCAATCGCTATCATCCAAAGATCTAGTAAGAGATCTACCTAAGTTGAAATATGAACATCACTTTTGTGATGCTTGTAATGTAGGAAAACAAGCTCATTCTAGTCATAAAGCTAAAAACATAGTGTCTACAACTAGGTGTATAGAATTACTACATATGGATTTATTCGTTCCATTTGCTATCCAAAGTTATGGAGGCAACTACTATACTTTGGTCATAGTGGATGACTATTCTAGGTATACATGGACAAATTTTTTAAAGAACAAAACGGAAACCTTTAATTATTTTGAAATATGATGCAAAAGATCCAAAGACAACTAGAAGTCCCATAGTGTCTATTAGGACGGATCATGGTAGGAATTCGATAATGAAGTGCAATTCGAGCTTTTGTGGCGCTAATGGTATTACTCACAACTTCTCGGCTCCACGCACTCCACAATCGAATGGGGTAGTAGAAAGAAATAATAGAACCCTACAAGAAATGAGTAGAACCATGCTTAATGAACAATCCATACCTCAAAATTTTGGTGTAATGCCGTTGATACTTCAGCGTACATACTCAATCGAGTCTTAATTAGACCAATCTTAGGAAAAAATCCATATGAGTTACTTCGAGGCAAAAAGCCTAGGTTAAATCACTTTAGAGTCTTTGGTAGTAAATGTTTTATTCTCAACAGTAAAGATTACCTTACAAAATTTGATCCTAAATCAACCGAAGGTATCTTTTTAGGTTACTCACCAAATAGCAAAGCTTATGTCATATTAAACAAAGAAACAATGAAGGTAGAAGAGTCATTAAATATAAAATTTGATGAAAGTCCACCCAAACCCTCTCCACCTCTTATAGATGACGAGATTATTGAAAGTGAAGCTATAGTAATAAAGAAAAAGATAAGTGAAGAAGAAGAACCTCTAAATGATGAAATAATAAACATTAAAGAGTCCAAAGATCACCCGTAGATAAAGTCATAGGAAAACTAAGCGAGCGAACATTAAGGTCTCAAGTTCAAAACCAAAGTAACTTGTTTTGTTTCGTTTCAACCTTAGAACCTAAGAATACACAAGAAGCTATAAAAGATGAGAGTTGGGTAATGGCTATGCAAGAAGAACTAAATCAATTTGTTTCTAATGATGTTTGGACACTTGTCCCTCCACCTAGTAATCAAACCATAATAGGAACCAAATGGGTTTATAAAAACTGTAACAACCCGTAATTTGTCATATGGTTAAATGACTATTTTACCCCTTTGACTTTTTAAGTTGATTTTTGACTATTTGACTTTTCTCGTAACGTAAACGCAATAAGCATAATCGATGGTTAACGGTAACTTCACAAGTTAATTAATTCACTCTAATTTAAATTATTACTCTCGGCGTTTTCGTTCATACATCTATTTAACGAGAAATTATCTCGTAAAATGTGAAAACTACATATAACATGTACCGACACCGCATTATTTATGCTTCAAATTCGATAATTATTATTCGGGTCAATAATTTTCTTTTTATCTTATTTTTATAAAAATGATCACGAAAATGTATTTTATACATTATTAATTAAAAACATCAGACCATGGTACCGTGTTTACACTTTAGCTCAACGGGACACGGGCTACACGATATACTAATAAAACAAACCGCCTTTCTCTTCCTTCTTTTCTTCTTACTTAAGAACAGATAGATCACATCTATCTTATCATCTCCTCTCCTCTCAAAAAAAAAAAAAAAAAGGCTCCATCACCACCCCACCTCTCTTTGTTCTTTCTAGCACATCGGACCACCGCCACACCTTTATCACCACCATCCAACTATCCCCATCAAGGAGAAGACCAAGGGTAAGTGGCTATGGGTTTAGATGGTAATGATACTCTTGCTTTGTTCGGGTAATCACCACCACAGCCGCACCTCCATCATCCTCTATCACTCTCGTTCGTATCTAATTATCTATTTTCTTTTGATTAAAACTGAATACAAATCAGTTTATTGAATTTTCATGGATGTAAAAACCGGAGTAAACATGTTTTATTAATCAAATTCGTGTGGTTGAGGCTAATTAAAAGAGTGGTGATGGTTTGTTTTGATTTGGATCAGGTATAAACCTGCATAGAGTTGAGTTTGGTTTTATGTTGGTCCGATTTAAACAAGGAAAACAGAGGGTGGTTGTTTGCGTGTCACAGCCACCCCACAAGGGTGTGCGTGGTTGTTTTCTGGCTCGGTTCACCACAACACTCGATTAGGGTGTTGATTGGTTGTGTTCGACTCTCAAGAGATAACACCCTAAAGGTGTATGTTAGGTCCTGGATTCAGTCGTAGTTTGCCTATTATCGAGTCCTATATGGTTTAATGATACAGGTTATAGTTTATATTGTTCTTGTTTTTGTTTTCGGTAACCAAAGAAACCTTCATAGGATTGTTGGTTCTGCATATTTTCAGCCCATTAGAGGCGTTTATTGCTGCTTAGTTTCAGCTCATTAGGGTGCATTCGGTGTTGGAAAATTTAGTGCACTTGTGGGATTAGTTCACACCTTGTAATGGGTTAGGAGGTACGGAGTGTACACCCATAAGGTCCATGAACACCCTGACTCTTATAGTGGTTTGCATTGGTAGTCTTGGTGAAAGTCTTGCTTGGTGAAATCTTGCTTGTGGAAATCGCTTGTGGTTTCCACTAATAAGCGATGTTTCCATCGATAGGCGATGTTTCCACTAAAGTGGTGTATCCAACGATAGTGCCATGAAAATCTTGATAAGCGGTGTTTCCATCGATAGGTGTACTTCCACCGCAAGTGAAAGTCTTGCTTGTGGAAAGTAATCGCTTATGGAAAATCTTGCTAAATGGCGATTACAACTTCTTTATGACCACGTTTAATTGGTCATGTAACCACTAATGGCTATAATGGGGATAATTATGAGGCTATTAATGGGCGATTAATACTCATAATTCCATAGGAATAGCTCAAGAGTAACCTCCTATATAGGAGATCCGAACATGCTTGAAAGATACACGAGAAAACACTAAACACTTCTAGCGAAAGGGTTAAAGAATTGTGCCTAATTCTCTAACGCATTTGGTCTTATCCCAAGTAGATATTCGTGATACCCGGGCATTAGGGTCGAATAGTTTACTTTGGAAAGTGATTACACGATTCAAGTGATATCCGGTAACCACCAAGTGGTATCATTCTTGCGACCTTAGTTTTGTTTCACGAGCAGTTGAGCATTCTGTGAAGTTGATTATCTTACCACATTCTTTGGGAGCTATCGCCAACAATCAAAGTAAACTATTCTGTGATAATCAATGGCAACTTTGCAATGAAACACATGGCTTCAAACTTTGCTAAAATTGGACAAGTTTGAAGGGTGGACTTTAGGAGGTGGCGAAGAAGATGCACTTCTTCTTTGTCAAGCATGAGTGTGGTCTATGTCGACTACTCCAATTCGATGATGGTGATGATGCTCTTGTGGAGCGGATCGGGAGGAGGAGCAAGTGGGAGAATGATGACTACATATGCAGAGGTCTTATTACGAATGGTATGTCGATTCTTTGTTTGATATTTATCGAACTTTGAATCTTCCAAAGAAGCTGTAGGATTCCTTGGATGCCAAATATATGGTGAGGATGCATCAAGTAAGAAGTTCCTTGTTAGTAATTTCACAAATTACAAAATGATTGATTCAAGACCGGTTATGGAACAATACAATGAACTTCTTGGAATACTTGGAAGGTTTACACAACACCAAATGAACATGGATGAGGCTATCAAAGTCGCTTGTGTCATTGACAAACTCCTCCTTCATGGAAAGATTTCAAGCATACCTTGAAACATATGAAGGAGGAGTTAACTCTTGTTGAGTTGGGCGGTCATCCGCACATTGAGGAATCTCTCAAAGTGCGAGGATAATGACAAGCCAAAGAGTGCAATCTTCTTTGGACCATCTGTTGTCAATATGGTGGAGCATAACAACTCCACCGGTACAATGACAACAAAGGCAAACGAAATTTCATGATAACACAAGGCGGATCCTAACAAGAAGGCAACTCCTACTTGTTGGAAATGTGGCAAGGCCGGGTCACATTAAAAGGGACTGCAAGGGTGTTAAAGTTGGTGGTAAAGCCAATGGATCGAGGCACTAATGGTTCGAGGGTGGTGGTTCGACCAACTCATTTGAAAGGTCGAAATATGTTTAATAAGTCTTTTGATTTATTATGTTACATATGTATCGAATCTTTTATGTGCGGGATGATGATGTTGCGTGGTGGGTTGACTTTGGTGCGACAGTTCATGTGTGTAAAATAGAAGATGGTTCAAGACTTATGAGTCACTTGAATGATGGTTCTATTCTTCACATGGGAAATGAGTCAATGACCTTGGTGCATGGTCGTGGTTGTGTAGATCTTAGGTTTAGTTCGGAAAGATTGTAACTTTGTTTGATGTTATTCATGTTCACGATATCGGGAAGAACTTGGTTTCAAGTAGTATTTTGAATAATCATGGATATAAACAAGTTATTGAATCTGATAAATTTGTGCTTTCTAAGCATGGTGTTTTTATTGGTTTTGGTTATTTATGCAATCAAATGTTCAGGCTTAATATTTCTACTGACAATGTTAATTCAGCATTTGTGACCACCACTGACACTGATTCTAGCCTATGGCATGCAAGACTTGGCCATGTACATTATAAAAGGATGCAAGATATGTCTAGGGATGGTTTAATCCCTGCTTTTGACATGGACACTAAAAAGTTTAAAACTTGCATGTTGACCAAGATAACCAAGAAACCCTTTCAGGGTATTAGTCGTGAGACTAAGATCTTGGAGCTTATTCACGATGACACATGTGATTTGCATGCCACTCCTTATTTGGGGAATAAGAAGTACTGTGACATTTATTGATGATGCTTCTAGTTTTTGTTATGTCTTTCTATTACATACCAAGGATGAAGCATTAGATAAATTCAAAGTGTTTAAAGCGAAGTTGAATTACAAGCGGGTCTTTAATCAAAGATTAAGGGCGATAGGGGAGGTGAGTACATGGATACTCGGTGCTTTCGATCTGTTGGAATAATCCATGAAACAAGCGCCCTTATACTCCTCGGCAAAATGGTATTTCGAAAGGAAAACAGTCTTTGAAGGAGATAGTTAATTCCATGTTGTCCTATTCAGGATGAGTCAAGGGTTACGGGGTGAAGCTATGTTAATGACTTGCTATTTGTTAAATAGGGTTCCCAACAAAAGGAACAAGGTTACCCTTATGAACTCGGACTAAAAGGAAACCCAACTGAACTATCTTAGGGTGCAGGGTTGTAGGGCATTGTAAGACTCCACAATCCAAAGCTAAAGACTTTGGGTGAAAGAGGCATTGATCGCATCTTTGTTGGATATCTTGAGCATTCCAAGGCTTTTAGGTTCTATGTTATTGAACCTAATGAATATGTTTCAATTAACTCCATTATTGAATCAAGGGATGCGGACTTTGATGAGAATAGATTCTCATCGATCTCTAGACCAAGTCGAGGATTCCTAATGGAACTCATGACCTTTGGTGTATCGGAGGTCCACGATGGTGAACCATCGGTGGTCCTGATGAGATTATAGTTCAACAACACGAACTGTACTCGGGAAGAGCAAAGGGTCGGGACTCCAAAGTCATTTGGACACGAGTTTCAACTATACTTAGTTGAAGGTACGAGGATGAGGTCTCGAGACCAATACTCCTATTGCTTCATTGTTGAGGATGATCCCAATACATTTGAAGAAGCAATGAAGTCCCGTGATATTGCTTTCGGAAAGAAGCAATTAATGATGAGATGGATTCCATCATGGGCAACAACACTTGGGTGTTGGTTGATCTACCACCGTGTTGCAAACCTTTGGGTTGCAAATGGATTTTCAAAAGGAAAATGAAGGTAGATGGAACTATTGAAAAGTTCAAGGCTAGACTAGTCATTCGGGGCTTTAAACAAAAGTCGGGAATAAACTATTTTGATACTTATGCCCCCGTGGCTTGTATCGATACCATAAGGCTGGCGATTGCTATGGCATCTATTAACAATCGGTTATTCATCGGATGGATGTAAGCTGACTTTCTTGAATGGTGAATTGGAAGAGGAGGTTTATATGAACCAACCTCGGGGCTTCATCATGCACGCAATGAAAACAAGGTGTAAAGCGATGAAGTCTCTTTATGGACTAAAGCGAGCACCTAAGCAATGGCATCAAAAATTTGATGAAGTGGTTTTGTCTAGTGGTTATGTTCTTAACCAAGGCGACAAATGTGTATATAGCAAATTTGATGAATCGGTAAAGGAGTCATCATTTGTCTATATGTTGATGACATGTTGATCTTTGGCTCGACCAAAATCAGTTGATTTGACAAAGGAATTTACATCATCAAGGTTCTCCATGAAGGACATGGGGAGGCGATGTTATCACGGTATAAGGATTAAACATGAAAGTAATATAATTTCTATCTCTCGGTCTCATTATATTGAGAAGGTCTTGAGGAAATTCAATTACTTTGATTGTACTCGATGAGTACTCCTATGGATACTTGAGAAGGCGATGCCTAATCATGGCAAGGTTGTATCTCAACTTGAGTATTCTAGGGTAATTGGGTGCTGATATATGCCATGACTTGTACAAGACGATATTGATTTTGCGGTGGGAAAATTGAGCGGTATACTAGTAATCCTAGTGCTCATCAACGCAAGCGATTCGGAGAGAATCAAGTATTTGAAGAGAACTATGGATTATAGTCTCTCATATCTTGGTTATCCATCGATGTTGGAAGGATACACCGATGCAAGTTGGATCGATAACACGAAGACAATTAGTCTACCGGTGGTGGGTATTCTACTTGGTGGAGGTGCAATTTCTTGGGCATCCAAGAAGCAAACTTGCATCACCGGTTCAACAATGGAATCTGAATTTGTGGCTTTAGCATTTCTTTGGTAAAGAAGTGAATGGTTGAAAACTTGCTTCTTGAGATTCCATTGTGGCCTAAACTGTAGCACCTATTTCTATTCGATTGTGATAGTGCGACTACATTGGCTAAGGCTTATAGCGGATGTACAATGGTAAGTCTAGACACTTAGGTGTCGGACATAGCATGATTCGTGAGCTTATCATGAATGGGGTGGTATCTATAGAGTTTGTGAGATCACAATGAACTTAGGCGATCACTTGACGAAGGGTTTGGCTAGAGACTTGGTTATAAAGTGCGCTAAAGGGATGGGTTTAAGTCCAACTTAGTCATTGAATGCTAGGACACCCAACTCCTCTAAGGAAACTTGGGGGCCGAGTTCAATGTGGAAAGTTGAACATTCGATTGGTGGAGCACATGTTTTATTTACATCCTAAGGTTGTGCTCGAACTCTTTGAAAGGAGGATGAAGTCTTTACTTCTTAATGGTTAATTTTCTTTGAAAAGTGCTTGGGGGAGCATGACTAAAGAGGAACCACCTATGTAAATGTTAAAGTTTTGCCGCTTGAGAAGCTTTGGACTTTAGCTTTTACAACATTTATGAATTTGGATATGGACACATGGCTTGTATAGTGTCGGGAGCTTTTAAGTGTTTGAAAACTTGTGTGTATTTTATCTTGAGAATTCAAATGGGTTGAAGGGTTCAATTCTTAGAACACCACGATTCTCGAATATTTGAGCGTGTAATTTACTAAGATGGAAATTCAATCCTCGGGACATTTTCGTTTATGCACATGTTTTGATTGATGTTTATTTTTCATGCAAAGGAAGTGAACTAAATTTGGGGAGGATTGTTGGAAAATTTAGTGCACTTGTGGGATTAGTTCACACCTTGTAATGGGTTAGGAGGTGCGGAGTGTACACCCATAAGGTCCATGAACACCGACTCTTATAGTGGTTTGTATTGGTAGTCTTGGTGAAATCTTGCTTGGTGAAAATCTTGCTTGTGGAAAAATCGCTTGTGGTTTCCATCGATAGCGATGTTTCCAGCGATAGGCGATGTTTCCAGCGAGTGGTGTATCCAGCGATAGTGCCATGAAATCTTGATAAGCGGTGTTTCCATCGATAGGTTGTACTTCCACCGCAAGTGAAAGTACCGCTAGTGGAAAATCTCGCTTATGGAAAATCTTGCTAAATGGCGGTTACAACTTCTTTATGACCACGTTTAATTGGTCATGTAACCACTAACGGCTATAATGGGGATAATTATGAGGCTATTAATGGGCGATTAATACTCATAATTCCATAGGAGCGACTCAAGAGTAACCTCCTATATAGGAGATCCGAACATGCTTGAAAGATACACGAAAAGACTAAACACTTTAGCGAAAGGGTTAAAGAATTGTGCCTAATTCTCTAGCGCATTTGGTCTTATCCCAGTAGATATTCGTGATACCCGGGCATTAGGGTCGAATAGTTTACTTTGGAAAGTGATTACACGATTCAAGTGATATCCGGTAACTACCAGTGGTATCTCATTACTGTGACCTTAGTTTTGTTTCTGCGAGCAGTTGAGCATTTACTGAAGTTGATTATCTTACCATTCTTTGGGAGCTATCGCCAACATTCGGACTGCTTATTCAGCCCCTAAAAGGTGCGTTTGAATCTATTACTTGACCCAAATATGGGTGCGTTGTCGTGATTCTCGGCTTCAAAAAGAATACGTTTGTTTACTAATTTTACGCACCAAATGGTGGAGTTTGTTTCACTGCAGTGCAGCCCCAACCATGGGCGTTTGGTGTCGCGTTTCGCAACCAAACAGGGGCGTTTGAATCCTTTTATTTCTGATTATTTGAGTGTGTTTGGACAGCTAAATTTCTGCACTTAAGGGGTTGTTTAGGTTGCTTATTTTCTGCACTTAAGGGGGTGTTTGGAAGTGCATATTTTTATATATATAATCTGTCTAGAATTAGTTCATACGAAACAGTAGCCGTAAAATATTTTTGACAACATATAACCTTAAAAATATGTTAGCACACTTAATTACCTTTCCGAGGATATAAAGAACGTCGAAAACGGACTTATAACGAAGAAGATATGGCCGATTTAAGATTGATAAAACACAAGGCATTTTGACAGCAATTGCATAAAACCTACTTGCTGATCTGATTTTGAAACGAGGTTTTCGACCCTTTCTTGTCCGAACCGGCTTACGTGTAAAGTACGAAAGTTGTCCGAAATGATATTTTACTTTAGGTCGCGAGATTTTTAAGCTTGAAAATGTAACATAAAGGATTTAAACTTGGTCAAAGTCGGACCATTTTTCCTGAAAAAGTCAAAGTTGCTTATTTTTCCCGAAAATAGTATATATTGTTTAAGTGTCATTTTTTTCCGGAAAACTCTATTTTCTCAAATTCCAAAAAAAAGACGAAAAATCCTAAAATTCATAAAAATCTTATAATTTCTTATAATTCATTTGGAATGTTTTAAAAGTATGTTTTCTTTTATAAGAAACTTCCTTTTCCTTATTTTGAGGTTTTCAAGAATGTGTCGGATTCCATTGTTTTATCGTTAATTTATTTTCTTGGCTTCTTTCTTATATAATACCAGTGACGTATTATATACCTCGACTTCTTTCATAAATTCCTTGTTTATTTTTCCTGAAGTAATTGGGTGTCGTTAATATCTCGGTTTCCATTTCGTCGTCGTTTACTCAACTTGAGTCTTGGTCAATACTTCTTGACGATTCCTTATAATGTATTGGGATATACATTATGCTTTAGTGTGAGTTGTGTTTGGAGTGAGTACATGTCGAGTCCTTGTATTCTTACCACTACACGAAACGTTAATAATACAATTTTAAGACATGATATTAGACATTTAAACAAACATTGATACAAGTATTCCACGAAAACTAAGACACGTTGTCTTCTGAAAACTCATTTACTTTACCATACGTATTCTGAGATAAACCATATACTATTAGGGTGTGCCAATGACGTACCGTTGTGTTGGTACTCTTGTATCGTTGTGCGTTGCTACCTTGTGATACTACTGTGTTACATTTCTCGATGCGAGTCATGTTAATTGTGATTCTTGTATCTCTTCGGACTAAGGTGAGTTTTCATATCCCCGATTTATTCAAGTTTATACTTATTTCAAACCTACGGGGGAGAATACATTGCACATCATTTCTATTACGTTACCAAGTATATCAAATTCATTACATTGCTTAAGTTACCTCATTGCGGTTTAATGTCCCCATTTACGAATCATGAACCGTTAATTCGAAAGAAGCTAGGGTGAGTGGATAGATCTATTGAGGTGACTCCTCCATCCGTGTTGGTATTTCCAAGCGGTCAACGGATGCATTTCATTTCTTTATCATTATTGAGTTGTTTGGCAAAACACTCTGTTGGGGCGAACATCATGAGCAGTCGACTTGGTGTCATGTGTTTATAGCAATTGTAACATTTTATGTGACATATTTGTCATACATGGCCTATACTTGTGGTAGTCGTATAAAACATTTTCATAAACCTATGATTTCTCACCAACATTATTGTTGACCGTTTTAGCAATGTATTTTCAGATATCTAAGGCATATCATCATGGCATGTGAAGGCGCACGGAAAATATTTTGAAGACGATGCACATATTATCATTCGAAAAACTTTAAAACTTTTATGTTGTACTTTTTATTATTATTCAAACTTGTGAGACCTCTTTGTAAACTCTGATATTTTAATCGAATGATAATTTATTTCAAAACGTCTCATTTAGAGTCGTTTTCTGTAACTTGTTCTGTGAACTATGAAGTAATACCCCAGTGACACAATCTTCCGGTGCGATAATTTTGGGGGTGTTACAAAAACAAATTAGATGCAAACGAAGTCGTGTCTAGGAACAAGGCTAGACTCGTTGCTCAAGGGTATAACCAACAAGAAGGAATAGACTTTGATGAGACCTACTCCCCCGTGGCTAGATTAGAGTCTATAAGAATACTTCTTGCGTATGCTTGTGCTAATGATCTACAGCTTTATCAAATGGATGTCAAAAGCGTTTTTCTAAATGGTTTCGTAAATGAAGAAGTATATGTAGCTCAACCTCCGGGCTTCATTGATTTTGAAAAACCCAAACATGTTTATAAATTAAAGAAAGCCCTTTACGGTCTTAAACAAGCTCCAAAAGCTTGGTATGATAGACTCAAGTCATTTCTAGTTAAACACAACTACACCATGGGGTTAGTTGACAACACACTTTTTACTAAGAAAAGAGAGTCACATATAATCATAGTACAAATATATGTAGATGATATTATATTCGGATCTACTTGTCAAGACATGTGTGATGATTTCTCTAAAATCATGCATGACGAGTTCGAGATGAGTATGATGGGAGAACTTAGTTTCTTTCTTGGTCTACAAATAAAACAAGTAGAAGATGGTATCTTCTTCAATCAATCTAAATACATCAAGGAGATGTTAAAGAAATTCGGTCTAGAAGAGTCAAAACCAATTAGGACTCCAATGTCATCCGACACCAAACTCACAAAAGATGAAGGCGGAGATCCGTAGATAATACTAAATATATTGGCATGATAGGTAGCCTTCTCTACCTCACGGCAAGTAGGCGGATATCATGTTTAGTGTTTGCTTATGTGCTAGGTTTCAAGAAGAACCTAAAAATCACACCTAGAAGCCGTAAAAGGATATTTAGATATATTAAGGGTACAACACAATTAGGATTATGGTATCCTAAGGGCACGGAGTAGAAACAATTGTATATCAGATTCGACCATGCGGTGATTACGTTGATAGAAAAAGTACAAGTAGGGTATGTACTTTCATGGGATGTTGTTTAACGTCTTGGTTTTCTAAGAAACAAAGCACTAGCTATATCAACAACCGAAGCCGAGCATCGTCTCCACCGCAAAGCATGCCAACAAGCACTATGGATGAAACAAGTGTTAGTCGACTCACGACATTCATCTAAGCGACATAGCCATCCTATGTGACAAAAAGGTGCCATCGACTTAAGCAAGAATCCGGTATTGCATTCTCGCACAAAGCATATAGAGATTCAATATCACTTCTTAAGAGACAATGTTCAAAAGGGAACATCTCTATTGAGAAGGTAGCATCCGAAGACAACATAGCCGACGTCCTCACCAAACCGTTGAAGCGGGAACAATTCAACCTACTTCGTCTTGGTCTTGGTCTAATGGAACAAACGTCGTAACTTATTTGACTCTACAAGGTATGTAAACACTAGCCTTCTTCTTTCTGAGTCTAGGATTTCTATTTCACGCACAACTCACAAACAATACGGGAATTTTCAAAACCAAATATAAGTCTTCCAGTTATAATTTTTTTTTGCAAACACATAACTACATACACATTTTTAAAGAAAATCTCTTTTCAAAATGTTTTCTAAAAAGAATGATACCTTCCCGTATCAATTTCACAAAAGTAATTTCTCACGTCTAGGACAAATCGCTTTTTCATTATTAATACAAAGTAAAAACCCGTTTTCATTGCATCTCATGTCTTTTGAATGCGTTTTCGGGTTATCTCAATACAAAGTAACTAATATGTGTTTTCGGGTACATTCATTTAAGCAAAAATGAATTAGGAGCATTGATAACACAATATTACGTACTTATGTACTAAATGTGTGTTTTCGGGTTATCTCAATAGGATTTTTTTTCCTCTAGTTATTTTCCTTTTCTTTTTAGAGGTCGAGAAAACCGCAACTCCAAATAGTTTGCATATAGGCACACAATAGGCAAAAATGTTTCCAAAAAGAAAATTGTGTCTTTTGAATCACGGATCCACGGATCCCGCCTTCATCTTGGGCGGATCCCTCGAGGAAGGATCCGTGGGATCCGTGAAGACGTGTCGCTTTTTAACTTCTATTCTTTTCACTTTGGATGAAAAACCCACATTTGTTTCATTTTGGGAGTATGCTCTTTAATGCTTGTGTTCTCATGATCACATGCCTTGAATTCATATCTAATCATTAGATTTTAATCTACATTTTGGTTCAAGCATTCATTACAATGCTTTGTTTTTCTATATATAGAACTCCCAAAATGCTTGCATACTCCATCTCCTCATCACAAACACATTACATCATGTCATCCAAAAACCCTTTAGGAGAATCATCTAGTACAAACAATCATGATATCAAAACCTTTGTACTTCCACCATCCAAAATACCACAATCAAACTCTAGGATATCCGCACGGATTAGTATCCGATCTTGTTGCTTAGCAAAACAACCTCAAATGGTTCATCCTCAACATATAACTCACCACAAGATGCTTCCATAATAACACCTCCTCATCTCCAACAAGTACACCAACCTCATCACCACCCAAAGTCACTCTTTTGGAACTCCTTAAGACTCCAACAAGATCTAAACAATCTAAACAAAAAGAAATAGTCTTTTCAACACCACCCACATCTCCAAATAATATCTTTCAAGATCTTGAAACATCACCACCATTAGCTCCCATCACATTACAAGAACATCTAGGCTCTTTTCCACCACCACTTACAAATATTCCGGATGTTGATCCATATTTTCCTATTTTTCCACCACATCTTCTACATAACTCAAATAAAAACAACACGGAAAACTTCCGCACTCATTACCCACATCACCTACATTGTGAACATTGCCAATCCACTAGGGAAATCGCAATAGAATTTAGGGAAGAAATGCGATTCATATTCAACCTCATACTTGATCGCATCAATACCATTACTCATCAAAACCTCCATCCATAAACCTTATGCAAGCATGGACGGAATCATTACTACTATTTTCTATTTTTTGTACTTTTTCATTTGAGTCATTTTCAAGAACAAGTCTTGTTCTTATTTTTACATGCTTGTAGGTGGCATAAATACCACTACAATTTGTTGTTTTATTACAAGGCCTTGTTTACATACCTTGGCTCCCGATTCTCGACAATCACAAGATTATTTGAGCATGTTACTAACCTTTCTTTTTGTAGGATTTCTACTTGATAAGGTTTTAAAAGGTACCATATTGAGGGTCGTTTAAGTCCTTATTTGATCACTTTGTATCCGTTATTGCTTAATATCGTTCCTTTTCACTTTTTAGGTCTCGTGAAGGCAAAATCTTGGAATGACACTTATTTGGACAGAAAGCGCGAATATATGAAGAAAATGGCCAAAGTCGAAATCGAGACACTCACGAGTTCTTTGAAAGTATCTGGCGACGGCGTCAGAGCTATTTGACGCCGTCCCAAAATTATGTGTGGTCGAACTTAAAACTCGTGTTTTCAAGAGGCGGCGTCTAGTGTGAAAGAGTAGGCCGTCGCTACTCGACGGCCTAGATGCGATCCGCACGACGTCGGTTGAAGAGGACGGTCACGGACATAAGGTGGCCGTCGCAAGGTTAACGTGGCCAAGACGAAACCCTAATGGCGGCGACACACGGCGTCACTAAACATAAGGTGGCGCCGTCGCAATTGTAATCTTATATATAGAATCCGAATTTTTGAGTCTTTGGGTGGAGAGTCTTTGGGTAAAACCTAAAACCGAACTTAAGGTGTCTTGTACAGTATTTTAGGGTTTTAACCCTATCTTACACCAAGATAAGTCTTTGCTTCATTAATTCAATTATGTCTTTGATTATTTGTGTATGCTTGCATGTTCTCCATGTCCGCTAATTTATTTGTGTGTTTGCTTAGGAAGTATGAAACTTAATTATTAAATATTGATTGGTTGTTTCTTATCTTAGTTGATTAATGATCTAGTAATGCGATAGGTCATTCGTTGTGTATAATGCTTGATTCATCTTTGTGAAACCTAGAGTATGATTACGAGTGATTGTAGTCTAAACCATCCAAAAGCGCCTTAGGTAGGAGTCTATGATCTCTAAGTGGTTGTAGACAAGACCCTTTGGTAAGTTCAAGAGTTAGGGAGAAAGCATACCTACAACTTTAGAAACACAAGCATGACTAGGAATAAGCGTGACACTCAACCATCAATAGGAGATAATTAAGGAGTAATACAAACTAAGTAAACACATCTTTAAACTATCATACGAGCACACATTAATTAGACATAGACTCCCACAACCTTAGTTTAGATAATTAAATAATAGTAGAGTAATCGGTGAAATACCAACCCCAAATCCAATACCCGAGATTCGTACCTTTCCATTTTCATAAAATATAAAAGATAAAAATAATCTTCCTCAACCTTAACCTTAGCGTAGTAACTCCCTACTAGCATTCCTATTCCCTAGAGAACGATATCAATACCGTGACACCCTAATTACTACACTACAGCGATTAGGTTCAACGCTAGGGTGTTATAAAACTTGCTCAAGAAAGGAAGTTCCTTTGACCCCGAGCGACGCGTGTAGCGTTATCAAGTTTTTGGCGCGCGCGTGGAATAGAATAGCTAGTTAGTAGTCCACCTCGTTTAGGTTTCTTTGCTTGATTCCTATCAAGTAAACTTTTTCTCATTTTAGATTTCTCTTAGTCTATCCCCTTCTTCGTAACCTTTGTTCGTAACCTCATCACTTTTCATCATGGAAGGTGATAACCCACTACCATTCATCAACCCACCACCAAATGACCCGCCAAGAGCCCGTACTCTTGGTGAATACTCGAGACCAAGCCACCTAGGCTATAGGAACACCATTGAGCTTCCGACCAAGCCCAAACTACGGCCTGCGATCCGACACCATCCGGTTGGTGCAAAGCGGATGTGCATTCCATGGACTTCGTTCGAAGATCCAAATCGACATCGAGGATTTCCTCAAAATCGTCGATTCCATCGACCTTGATGCTACTACTCGGGAGACCACGCGCTGCGTCTCTTCCAATTCTCTCTCGGGACCAAGCTAGTAATTGGCTTGAGCGA